>PVIH01002529.1:0-51191 GCA_004025045.1 Sigmodon hispidus
TGTTGGGAGGGGGAGGAGACCTTGAATAAGGATATACAGGGATGGAAAAAAAAAAAAATTCAGAGGGAAAGATGAACACAAAGAAAATATAGGTGTAGCAATCTTATTTGTATGTCTACCCTTGATAAGCCATGCTTATCATTCTTATCCTCTATATAGTTATTGTTAACTCTTCCACATTTTAAATTCTTTTTACTGTATTTTTTTTAATAAATACAAAATAAAGGGAAAAAAAAAGATGATATAAAGAATAACCGTGATACAATAAAAAAAAAAAATAATAATCTTTGGTACCAATAAATTTAAGCCTATTTCCCACTTTCTTTATCATTACATTCAGACTTGGCAGTCTTACTCTGTGGTCCTTGTTCTGTTTTTAGTTTAGACATTTGCAAGATGATAGGTTTGGTTCTAAAAGCAGTAATCCTTTTCCACCAGCAAATTTTTTTCTCTTATGTGAGTGTATTTGACTCTTTATTAATTATTAATTATATTAATAATCTCAAATTATAACTAATTTCTCAATTTATCTTTTCTTTTTGTATTTTATAATTCCAACATAAACATCTAACCATGAAAACAAAGCAGAGCTCTTTTTTTTGTCAATTATACTACAAAACTACTGTTGGTTTTTACAGATATTTGCTTTATAACAAACTCCTTTGTGTAGATGTACCAGAGTTTGTTAATCCAGTCGTCAGTTGAGGGGCATCTAGGTTGTTTCCAGGTTCTTGCTATCACAAATAACGCTATTATGAACATAGTTGAGCTAATGCCTTTGGAGTGTGACTGTGCATGTTTAGGATATACACCCAGAAGTGGTAGTATTGCTGGGTCTTTGGAGAGATTGATTCGAAATTTTCTGAGAAACTGCCATATTGCATTCCAAAGTGGCTGAACATGTTCACACTCCCACCAACAAAGGAAGAGTGTTCCCCTTGCTCCACCACCTCTCCAGCATAGGCTGTCTTCTGTGTCTTTTATCTTAGCCAATCTAACAGGTGTTAGGTGGTATCTCAAAGTTGTTTTGATTTGCATTTCACTGATGGCTACAATGACGAGCACTTTTTCAAGTGCCTTTCAGCCATTCCTAATTCTTTTGCTGAGAATTCCCTTATTAGATCTGAACCCCATTTTTTGATTGAGTTATTCAAGATTTTGGGCTCTAGACTCTTGAATTCTTTATATATTTTAGAAATCAATCCTCTATCACTTGTACGGTTGGTGAAAATCTTTTCCCATTGTGTAGGCTGTCATCTTGTCCTATTGCTAGTGTCCTTGGCTTTACAGAAGCTTCTTTGCTTCAGGAGATTCCACAAATTGACTGTTGATTTTAGTGTCTGTGCCACTGGTGTTATATTTAGGAAAAATCGTAAACATTATCCATTTTATAAACAAACTAAAGGAACTAAACCACATGATCATATCCTTAGATGCTGAAAAAGCCTTTGAAAAATTCCAACACTCCTTTATGATAAAATCCCTGGAGAGATCAGGAATAAAGGGAGAATACCTAAATATAATAAAGGTGATTTACAAGAAGCTGATAGCCAGCATCAAACTTAATGGAAAAAAACTCAAAGCAATCCCACTAAAATCAGGAATTCGAAGCAAAAATGTGATTAGAACAAAAGGTAACCTTCTATGTAGGTAATGAGGGATGTGAGAGTCTAGAGGGTTGTAAATGAAGAACTAAGGAGGTAAATATGATTAAAATACATTGCTTATTCTCAAAAAACTAATGAAGTAAATGAAACACATTTTTATGTTAAAAATTACCAATAATAATCCTCTAATGCACCCAAACGGTTCTACGAAAGCAAAAGATGTTCAGATACTAGAAGGTAAAGGAAATGTCCTGAAGCGTGATAGAGATTGAGACGCTCATTGGTAATCATTTTTGTTTATTGAAATATGGATATGTGAGTAACTCTTTTGTATGATCAATTTACAGATCACTTCTCTCACAGAAAATGATTATTATTAGCACAAATCTTTTAGATTTTGCCAAAATAATACAAGTCAATGCTTTGAAGTTTCTTTTTGAAAAGTTTAATAATGCTTCACAAGTGCTTGTATGAAAATGACTTGAGCACTTTGATTTCCAAAAAACCTAAACTTCAGTGAGAATGGAAATTTTGTTGGTCCCATTCATATTCCATCAACTCTTATGCAATTTGTCAATGTCAAAATTGGCACATTGTATTCTGAGACAGCTCTGTGCCATTATGTGTCTAAAGATTACAATATATAACGGTGTATTCAATTCCCTCAAGCAAGAAATAGGATGGCTTCCTATAGGTAAAATATATTTAGTTCACATTGAAACTGATCATTTCTGCCTTCTTTCTGTGCCTTTAGCTGGTTTTCATTTGTGAATGTAATGTTAAGGAATAAGTCACAATTTTAGCACATAAAATAGGATGTGGATATGAACAGAGTAGCAGAAATTTTATTGTTAATTGAGTTCTAAAACATGATAGAATTTCAAAAGCTTAATCCAGTTATTTTAAATATAAAATGAAAACAACAATATTAATGAAAATAAACACTGAAAGAGCAAAAATAGAAAAGCATATAAAAGAAACAGACCTAATTTAAGGAACACTTGTAAAATATTTTTTCTATAACATAAAATAAAGAAAAAAAGAACTAGATATTTTTCTTTGGTTTGTAAAATGTAATCAAGTCCAGGATATTATCCAAGGTTTTAGTTTTTTAAAAAATGTATATTTAGAGCCCATAAGAATCTTACTTTCTGTCTTGAATCCTGCTACCCTTTCTGGGAAGATTCTGTCTAGAAAGGAGGAATCTTTCCTCGATGGATCTAATCTGTATAATCTGCTTAAAGATCAAGAGTTTTACTGAAAGAATCTCCCTCTGCCCTTTTCTGCAACACTTGCTGTGTCTTGCAGTGGTTACAGGGAGCTATTTCCTTGTGTCTCTTTTAAGACAGAATTTATTAGACAAAGAAATGCTACCCTTCACTACATAAAAAATTGCCACCATCATTATTGTTGCCTTTTCCTTGTTGTTATCTTCCAGAGAGTTTGTTTTTGTTTGTTTGTTTGTTTTATTTTGATATTGTAATTATTCCTGGCAAGCAGTGTGGTGGACACAACATGACCCTGTGTGAAACAAGAATTCCTGTCATGTAATGGTCATATGATAAAGCTGACAGTACATACAAAACTGAACACTCACATACTCTGACATACAGACAGAACACCCCAGGCATGACTATGCAGATTCATAGATTTGAGTCCACCCCTTCTTTTAAAATGAAAGGCTATATCTCCTTATACATGGTTATGAGCCACCATGAGGTTGCTGAGAATTGAACTCAGAACCTCTGGAAGAGCTTCTAATATAGTCTTCTGCTGTTCATTTTATCTCAACACTATTCATTCTTATTTATTTATGCATTTATTTATTTATTCATTCACTTTTAAGGATTAAAAACAATTAGCAAATTCCTAACCAAAATAAACAAAAAAGGGAGGACCTACTTTAATAAAACTAGAAATTGAAAGGCAAACATTATAACAGATATGAATGAAATTCCTGAAAAATCATAAGAACATACATTATGAATTTGTTTTGATAAATTGAAGAGTCAGAAAAAAAAATGCTGAGTTTTTAGATAGCAAAATTAAACCTACATTCAATGAATGATTTTAACAAATGTATACGTTGTAACCTTGAAATACTTGAAAATACTAATAAAATACTCCATACTAAAAATAAACAACAATAAAACACAAAAATATGGACTTACTACAGAATTCTATCATAACTTAAAACACTTATACAAATACATTCATATAATTTCATAAAACTTTATTTTTTTTAAAAAAACCGAAGCCTTTAAAACTTTCAAAGCCAATGAAACCCTGATATTAATCATAATATTCCTCTTTACTTTTTTAAGTTTTTTCATATATATTTATTATTTAGTGTTTTTATGTCATGCACCCTATCAAACTCAGATATCAGACCTCTTAGTTTCATGCCCACTCTTATGATCTCCCCATTTACCAAAATACCCATTCATGCTGCTCATTTGCTTACTGGAGCATAATTCAACTCCTTGTGGCCAGACTCTTAAAGAGAACAAGTCTTTTCTTACCCACCCCTCTGCCAGAGACAATCAATGTAGAAGTGAGGCATTGTGCCATTTAGTTATGTTCTAGCCTTGAGTTCTTGTGTACAATGTTATCTCTCTATTTATAAAATTTTAAATAATTTTTAAATAATTTTTTAAAAATAATTTATATAATTTTAAAGTCCAATAATTAGTGAGTACACCTCCTGCTTCTATTCCTGGGATTGTGATACCTCGCACAGGAGGATATTCTCCATATCCATCAATTTGCCTGCAAATTTTAGAGTATCATTTTTTTTCTTACTGCTGAGTAGTACTCTATTGTGTAGATGGAATACAGTTTGTTAATCCATTCCTAAGTTGAGGGGCATCTAGGTTGTCTCCAGTTTCTTGCTATTAAGAATCATGCTACTATGAACATAGTTGAGCTAATGCTTTTGGGGTGTGAATGTGTGCCTTTAGGGTATATGCCTAAAAGTGATATTGCTGGAACCTTAGGGAGATTGATTCCCAGTTTTCTGAGAAACCGCCATACTGCATTCCAAAGTAGTTGAACAAGTTTACACTCCCACCAACAATGGAGGAATGTTCTCCTTGATCTGCATACTCTCCAACATAGGCTGTCATCTGTGTTTTAAATCTTAGGCATTCTGACAAGTGTAAGGTGTTATCTCAAAGTTGTTTTGATTTGTATTTTTCTGATGGCAAAATATGTTGAGCACTTTTTATGTGCCTGTCAGCCATTTGTAATTCTTCTGCTGAGAATTCCCTTTTTAATTCTGAACGCCATTTTTTAGTTGCGTTTTTAAAGGTTTAGGGCTCCAGTTTTTTTAGTTCTCTATACATTTTAGAGATCAATCCTCTGTCACTTGTAGGGTTGGTAAAAATATTTTTTCCATTCTGTAGGCTGTCATTTTGTCTTATTGACTGTGTCCTTGGCCTTACAGAAGCTTCTCAGTTTCAGGAGGTTCCACTTATTGATTGTTGTTCTTCGTGTCTGTGCTACTGGTGTTATATTCAGGAAGTGGTCACCAGTGCCAATGTGTATTGGTATTTCCTACTTTCTTATCTATCACATTCAGTGTAGATGGGTTTATGTTGAGGTCTTTGATCCACTTGGATTACTAAAATAAAAATTACTTTTTTATTTTTAAAATATACTAGTTATATTTTATTTATAAAATAAAATATACTAGTTATATTATAATTAGTTTGCAGTACTAATTATAGATTATTATCAATTTTAATGATTGCATGTAATTAAATAAAAACCTAGGAAGTCTATGGTAATCTCCTATAAACTATGTTTTTCTATTAATTCTCAAGAATGTTTTGAATCTCCATTAAAAAAAAAATTTTAAATTGTGTAGCAGCCAAACACTCTCAGAAGTTCAATATGCTGTTCTTAAGGCTTTATGACCTGAGTATAATCCTCAGGTCCAAATACTACAAAGAAAGATTCCCAGAAATTGTGTTTTGACAGTTTTTTGTGTGAAGGAACATGGCTGTCCAACAAAACAGACACAAGCTCAACTACTTAAACCCACTAATACATTGATACCTTTTAAAGACAACCACATTAAATGTACATATAAATATTCACATATGTTCACATATATCTGTAGAGTGACAGATATAAATAGATCATAAATTGATAAAGATAAAAAGAGAGAAAACCTTTTTTGCAAAACTATTTTAAATTTTTCAATAAAAATAGAGAAATATTTCAGCAGATTTAATAAATGACAGAATGATGTGAACACTTCACAATGGCTTAGGCTTAAAAAAAATAAAGACTCAAAAACAACACAAAATTATACAGTATATAGACTCTTTGTATATATTCCATCTTTACATAGCTTGTTATTTTTTAATCTATTTCTTTTTAAAGAACTTTCTTTACCTTTTTCTTTACTCTCCCAAGCCTATGTATATTTTTAAACAAACTATAAACTCTTCAGAGCTTTTTGTTTGCTTGTTTGTTTTGTCTGAAGCTATCTTTACTGTATCTCTCTCTTTTTTTCTGATCTCAGCTTTAATCTACAAAAGTGTGGTTAGGATTAAAGCCTAGGCTATGGTGACTGGCTCCACCTAGCTCCTTAGTCTGTGAGAGCTTAGTTTATTGGCACTAAGTATACCATGTTGGAGCCATGTTTTCCACCCCAAATGAGGAATTTTAGGGTCCACATTGCCACCAAGAACACTGCCACCCACTGCTCTTGAACTTTATTTAAGTGTTTGGCTGTAGGGCCTTTTAAAAGAGCCTCATGGCTTTTTATTCTAATGCTGACTCTCAAAGGAGCCGTGCCTCTGCTCATAACTAGCAAACTGAGGGCATCTGAGAAAACACAGCTACTAAGAAGCCATACTTGACTCTGTTCCCTTTGTGTCTTCATGGTTGTACAGAGGAGCTTATCAGTCAGGAAAGATATGCAAGGCTGCAAGCCACAGCAGTATATCTTGAAATTCTCCACATGGAAGCACTTGGGAGCCAAGAATAGGCAGGTCAAGCTTCTACTACCAGCTCAAGTTGGAGCCAGAGCTGGCAATTTTTGCATTGCAATGGATGCAAAAATTTGTCTAGATGGGCCACCTGTGCTAGAAGTAGATGATCAGCTGAGAGAAAATAGATAAATAATGAAGATACTGTTAATACACTCAGTAGATGATGCCCTCTCATCTCAGGACTCACCCTGGTTGGCCTAGATCTTGGTATTTCCTGGGAGCTGTAGGGAATGAGAACAAGTGGGAGAGGTAAGAATGCTTAATAGAAATGTAAGAGGACATAGCATATTGCCTGTCTAATAACCCAGCCCAAGTGTGGCCTTTGCTGGACTGCTTTAGAAGGCAATTATAGTTTCAGGCTGTGTCATCTCTTGGAATAGCAAATTCCAGAAGGATTCTGTTCACTGTAAAAGACATAGTTTCTTTTTAATTTTTAGATTTTTCCAAATGGCCTGTGTTTAATATTCCCTTCCTGTTGCTATATACCTTTCCTTCTTTGAGTATGGACTCATATTCCTAATGTGTTCTGAAAGTGGGTTATCACAGAGAGAGAGAGAGAGAGACATAGACACACAGAGAGACAGACAGAGAGACAGGTGTAGAGACATACACACAGAGGCAGAGACAGACACACAGAGAGATACATATAGAAACTCACATACATACCAGTCCAAACAGTTTTTGCTGCTGTAGAAGCACAGTCCATAAATGAAGCTATAAGGAGAGTTTTTAAGAACTTGTGAAAAAACTCCAAGGAAACAAGGCAGCAGTCTTTTTTAAATCTCTTTCTCACTAACATGTGCTGATCTTGGAATGTGCTTTTGTGCCCCTCCCAGGTGTAATAATAGGAGTGGGTTTGCTTCAGATCATTTATCATCTTACTCATTAACACTCAGAATGATGTTTCCAAGCAGGAACAGACTACAAACAGAACTCATGTGACCTTGCATCTGTATACAGCTTGAACTCAAGTTAACTTAGTTCTATGGCTTTGCCTAACCCTCAGAATGTAAATTGTCTGATGCCCCAAATAAAGATGGCTACTGCATGAAAAAAAAAAAAGCAATATATTACTTTGATGGCCTGAGCCTTATTATCAATTTTATTTTAGATAAGATAGACAAAATAAAATAATAAAGTAAAAGCTTAGTATATAGGGAAGCCATTGAATTATTCCCCAGCAGGCATGTGCCAATATTTAGCTATTTTTAAAGTCATTAACACCACTGAGAAATTTCTATTGAAGCTCTATGAATGTTGTTCTGAGGACAAAACCACATTCTCCATACCAGTTATTCAAGATCATCTAGAGCAAGATTAAAAAAAAAGATAATGGATATATATTGTAGAATTATAATCGAAATAAATGTTAATCTATTTAGATTTTGTGAGAGATTTTATTGATCAGATTATTTGAAGTGGTAAGATATACCCTCAATGTGGATGGTAACCCAGACAAAGTAGAATTACAGAAGCAAGTTATTACTGACATATATTTTCACTATTGTAATATTAAAACCTAGATTCTTTGACCTTAAAAATGCACACAAGAGACCAGAAATATTCCATGAACCTTTCACTTTTTTTACAAACAAGATTAGTACACATGAGATATCCAAATTCATGGACTGAGAAGCTATGTAGTTCCCAGTCTGGCCAGTGTGAAGCTATGGTAACCAATCTTGTACAATGTAAGCTATACCATTAATATATCTCAATTCTAACTGTTGTTTACCACCATAAGAAAACAACCAAAGATTTTTTCAATGCCTATATAATAACCCACCAATTGGTCCAAACCTTATAATATTGTACCCCATAACTTTGGACCATGAAACAAAAACAAAAGCTGCAAAATTACTTCTTGCAGAATCTTGTTCCAGAAATGTGTGCTATACTATTTTTACAAAGTAAAAAAAAAAAAAAAAAAAAAAAAAAAAAAAAAAAAAAAAAAAAAAAAAAAAAAAAGTCATTGTTGAAACTTCTTCTATTGCTTAAAGTGGGGATTGTCCTCTGATTTCAGCCATAGGTAAGATTAGATTTAGTAATTGCTTTGTTAATTAAAATAATAAATAGACCTTGAACTTTGAAATCTTATTCATACAGAAAATGTAAAGGTAAAAATGGCTACCTCCTACTCATTGCCCATATATGTTCTGGATTATATAAATTAAAACTTTCTTGTAGCATAAGCTTTAGAATCAGATTTATTGAAGACTTCTAGGAGTCAATTTTAAGTTCACAAAAATATGTACTTTAAATTTATTTTGCCTCAGTTGTGTCATATAATATAGCACAGAGTCAAATGAATATTTCAAAGATTTTGGTTTTTACATAAGAGAAAGATTTAATTATATTAGTGTTTTCAAAGCTACAAAACAAATATACTCTAATTAAGCAAATCTATATGTTAAATTACGTGAGCAGTTGAAAGTCAATAATACAAAAAGTTCACATATTAAATATGATATGAATCTGTATACAGATTAAATATTTTGGCTGAATATGTAGTATATGCTTCAGTAGAAATTGAAATGTGCATGTTAGTAAATGACTCTCATACAATAAATAACTAACATTGGGAGTGTTTTAATAATATATTCCTGTTTTTTCTACTTGAGAATTATAATATAAGATCTTTTAAATTCTTAGTTTCTTTACTTAAAATAAGTTTAAACTTGAAATAACAATCCTAATTTGTCAAAATTAAAAATGAATTGACTTTAGTTACTCATGATAAATCTCAGAATAATAGGCCTTCAACTTACTTATTTTGGGGGCTTTTATGCCATTTTGAATTTTATGATTTTACATGCCTTTTTTAAATATAACAAATCAGCTTACTAAATGTATTATGTTTCTACTTTTATATTGCAAGTAAGAGAAATGAAACACAGAGATCATAGGTATTTATTGTTAATTTCTTCATCAAGATTTTATAATTTAACATTTATTATTGGTTTCATGGATATTTCAATATACACATGATAAAAGATAAAGACCATACATTAAAATCAGTATGATTGGCATTTAGAGCACATTCTAATTTCATTTCTGATATATCCTATATTATATAAAAATCCACTTTGGACAGAAAATGGTTTATTTTAGTTTTAAGTTAACCCCAAAATGTGTTGTTGCAGAAACTTCAAACTGCTAGTCATATCTCTCATGTGATCAAACACAGAAAAATTAAATGTGCACATCTACCTGCTTATTTGTTTGCACCATATTTGATACCTTTGCTTTTATACAGCTGTGGCCAGCCAACTTAGGATTGTGTACATTCTTCCCAGGTTATTTTATACTATGTTCACTAGATAAATAAAGATATCACAATGCAAGTTTTAACTATATAATTATGAGACATAAATATAACAAAAATTCAGGATTACAGAGTCTGTATTATCCACCTCATTCAGACAGATACAGACAATAAACACCAAACACCATGGGAAAAAAATCTTCTGCTGCATTTGCTTTTCTAAAAATAAATTTATAATTGTTTTCATCATCATTTATGTAGCATGCAAACTATTGAAAATGGTGTTTTCTGGGTTGGAGAGATGGCTCTGCCATTAAAGGCTAGGTTCACAATCAAAAATTGTGTTTGCTTCCAGGCCTCAGCAAAGACTAAATGATGTGAAATTAGAAAAGCTAAAAACATGAATAGAATAGAATGTTTTGTCCATCTGAATCTTTTTAATTTTCAAGTTTTCTTGAAAATCTACTAAAATACTAATTGGTCTCAAATTCCCCCATCTTTTATAATTAAATATTATATTCACTTTTACTACTTGCACATCCATTTCAGATATATTTTACTCTATTTCCATATCATCCCTAAATTTATCATGCCTGTAGAGCAAAATATTTAATATCACATGGTTATGTAGATCCTGGTTAACCAGCAGTTCATCTTTATTAGCTATTTAAACTAGGCAATGTCTGTACTCTGAACTTACCTTTAGACAATGCTTGCTGAGTGAAGCTTTGTTTCTGGATTCATTCTCTGACATTTTGGTAAGATTCAGTTCATAGTCACCTATTGAACTGTGGTTCTTACTTCTCAGGGGGCTGTAGAATACTGGATGCTTAGTTACATCATAGTAGTGGCCATAGTCCAAGGAACAAAGGCTATATGTTTTTTATAGAATGAATATTACAAAGTGGAAATATTTGGGAAATGGCTTACTATAACTTAATGTATGTATATATTTTTTGAGTATAGTTGATATTCTCTGACTTTAGCTACTTCTCAAGTCTTAATCATACTCTAGATATTAGTTATATAAAAATCATAGAAATTGAAATAAATATTATTTATCCCCTCAAAAGATATACCTCATTCCCTCTCAATCTTATTAAGTAATAATTAAATGAAGTTAATATATGCCTAATGTCAGTTCAGGATTATTGATTCTTTAGTCACATTAAGTTTATCACTGACTTTTATGTACTACCAGTTGGTCACTTTTAAAATAGCTTTGAATCTGTGCATATCTCAAATCTCCAATCTTCTCCCTAGAAATGTCATTCTCTTTTCTATTCTTCCTTTTTTCAATTCCCTCTTTCTTTTTTGTTTTGTAAACCTAATACCTTGCTGATATACCACTGAAGACTTTTCTACATTGGAAACTGTAATGCACAGGTTTCCATCCATTAGAGACTTACCCATTCCCTGCACTCTGACTGCTTCCCATTATCTCACTAACTATTCAAAGTCTCAGGTATTCCAGCTACATATGTAAACTGTCTTGAGCACAACTAACTTTTGAAGGAGTGTCAATTTCTGAGAAAAACAAAACAAAACAAAAACAAAAACAAGAGAGTTAGTTGTGTTACCTTTGTACATGTTATGGGTCTAATTCTTACACATCAATATTCATGTTAAATTATACTAAAATTCTAATGAAATTTTTGCCTTATTTATTATTTGGTTCTCTTTCTGCTTGTGTCGAATATAGATGAAAGCATGCTAATTGTTCTCACAGACAGTTCATTTCTATTATAGAATCTCCTCTAAATTTTTGTTTTAAAACACTTCTTTCTATTATTAAAGTGAAGACATCATGTGTTTATGTTTTCTATGTCTCCAGCAGAAAACAAATTTTTGTAGACTTAAGGTTAAATATTTCTCTCTGCCATTAATAATTCATTTCTACTGTATATACTGATACTTTCCTAGACATTTATGCTTAGATATTTAATAAATATCTCAAAAGATTACTCAAAAATCTGGAAATAAATTAGCCAAATAGTCTGAGTGTCACACTCCTGTTCATACACCCCAGAGACATTATGTTGTATGATATAAATAATTGTTTATCTGTTTACATACATGCTCTATTCACAGTAGACAGGAAATGGAATCAGCCTACATGCTCAACTACTGTTGAATAATAAAAGTATATACACAAATACATGTACAATTTCATTCAACTATAAAGAAAAATAAAATTGAGAAATATGCAAAGAAACAGAGCTGGAAATAATAAAAGTTGATGAACCCAGAATGAACAGAAACACAGTTTATTCTTTTTCAGATGTTGGTTCTAAAGCTTCAAATCTTTAGATATTAAGTGTTTAATTGTCATGCCAATATAATATTTAGCAATAATGAAGAAGTCAGAGGGTAGATTTCAAGGAAGGGAGAGAAAAATAATGTAGATTATTAAAAAGGAAGAGTAAAAATGGTTTACGAGAGGGGCAGAGAGTGTGGCAGGAGGGAGGGAGGACTATAGAGAGTGATAACTAACTTCTTTCAAAACACCTGTGAAGTGATAATACCTTTGAAAAAGACTCATGGAAATATACTACTGTAGAATCTTTCTAAAATATGTACATATAAACATGCATGCACATTCATAAACATGTGCAATGAAGTTTAATTATAGTTACCCTATAATGTGGGGACCATTCCCATCCCAGACTCCAAAGACTATCAAATAGAAGGTCCAATTCTTGATAAGGACATACTTCTCTACAGATTATTTTCCTTTCTCATTGTTATTTTAATTACTAGTGCTCTATTGCTGTGATGAAAATGAACATTACTTTGGCAACTTCTAGAGTAAAGAAGGTATATTTACACTAATAGCTCAGGAGGGATAAGATTTTACAAAGGTGGGAAGAACATCACTGTGAGCCATGCATAGTAAAAAGTGAAGGAAGCTGAAAGATCAGATTTTCCATTACAAACATGAAGATATATGATAACTGGAAGTGAGGCAAGAATATAAACTCTCAAAGTCTGCTGACAATAATTTTCTCCCTCAAGCCAGGCAACATCATCTCCCGCAAAATTCCTCATTTCCCCCGAAATTCCTCAAAGTGGGAACCAATGATTCTAATACCTGTATCTTGGGAATGGGAACACTTCTCATCCAAACCACTGCAGTTACTCTGCAACATTTGATGTCAATCCTCTCCTAAAAACACTCAACTCTTGAGTATTTCACAAATTCTAAATGGTAATTAATGAAAACTCAGAGTCAGATATTAGGGAAAAAGGTGGAATATAAGAGAGAAGAAACAAACCACAGTCAAGTCTCATCCAGCCAACTTCTCAGGCCAAACAAGGTTAATGTCATCTTCAATGATCCTTTATCAGTCTGGTTGCTTCTATAGAATGCTTTAAGGTCTGCCTTCACCTGCGGTAAATATCTTCTTTGCCCAGTTGTTTATCTTCTGGGTTCAACACTGCAAAATATCTCTAGAGTTAGGATTAAAGGTGTAAGTTAATACTGTTTGGTTGTTAGGCCTTCAACTCACAGAAATACAGAAAGATCTCTGTCTCCTGAGTGATGAGATTAAAGGCATGGGTCACCACTAGGTAATTGCCCTGCTGAGATTAAAGGTGTGAGTTTCCACTCTCTAACAATCGAGGCTTGACTATGGGTGGTTTTCTGATAATCCAGGTTGATTTTATTAAATATGAAATATATTACCATATATTTCCTTTTGAGTCAAATTTAAAAGTATATAACTGACATAAGAAAAACTATAAACAATAGCTTATAAATAAAGTTATAAATAAACTTGTACAATATATACAAACAATAATTTCATGATTAATGTCCATTCTATTAACAACTGACAAATTAAAAAAAAGATTCCATTATTTACTCTATTTTCGTGAGTCCAAAGGATTGTACCTAATTCACTTTCAATGTAATTGCTAACTAAAAACTCTCTCTTGATATTCTCAAACTTACACACTTTAACCACTAAGTGAGTTTTTTTTCTTAACAGTCACTAGAAAACTATAACTATCTTATCTTCAAATTCCTCAAAGACCCAAGAAGAAAATAATATTAACTCAGTAAACAGGGTAGACAAGCAAGCAATTTCAAAAAAAAAAAAATGTGGGGCTGGAGAGATGGCTCAGAGGTTAAGAGCACTGACTGTTCTTCCAGAGGACCTGAGTTCAATTCCCAGCAAAACCACATGGTGGCTCACAACCATCTATGATGAGGTCTGGTGCCCTCTTCTGTAAAACTGTATGCATAATAAATAAATAAATCTTAAAAAAAAAAAAAGTTTAAAAAAAAAAATGTAAAAAAAAAGAAAGAAATAGCTGGTTAACTGATCATTCAACCAAGATTATTCTGCATCACTGAAGCATCCATCTTTGACATACAGACCCAGAATATCTGACAAATTTCTTTCTGAAACAGGATACTCTTCAAACATTTCCTACCATGTCCTGGCAAGGTTTGGCAGGTTTTTGTTTTGTTTTGTTTGCTTATTTGTTTGTTTTGTGTGTGTGTTTTGTTCATCCATTTTGGACATCTTACTGTCAGCAGTCTAGGCAAGGGCACTTTTTCCCCAGTGTTAACTTTTGCCAAAAAGAAGGTCAAAACCATATGAAATTTCTTTGATGCCTATCATATTCCCTAAAGTAAATTGGTGATGCTAAAAGCACATGTGTCATTGTCATAAAAATAATAAGAATCTATGTTATTAAAATACATTAAATGTCTAAAGGCATGCCAAGTACTCTTAATAACTGACTCTTGACTCTAGGCTCTCAAGTCCTCTTTTAGAATCATATTTATGTTCATAAAATCTTTTCATAAAACTTGGAGAACTTTGTCCAACTTCAGAAAATGGAGCTCTATGAGCAAACAAGGTTAATTGATTGGTTACAACTTTTATAGATCCTAGAAGAATAAGTTTATTTTTGTTTTGAAATAATCTTAAAATATAGTTTACTGTGAATGCAAAAAAATAGCAAATAAGTTTTACACCTTTAAGTATCATAAATAAAGCAGAATATATAAGGATGGAGTCTCACAAAAATTGGTTTTAAATTTTATAATGAAATTGGATCTCCAAAAAGGAGTGCAATTTAAATTAAATAAGTTTCATCTTAATAAAGTTTGTTTTCCTAAAATTACGTTCTGTTTACCCTTAGAGCTTCACAATATTCTATTAGGAATATTGGTTTACATGTTTTCTCCCCTTCCAGGACATAGAAAGAATTCTTTACTGCCAAGAATCTGTTTCATTAAAAGCTGTATTCTTGCATTTCAACACTGGAGTGCTGAAATGGTTTTATCTAACTTTTGAAAACAATAAAAAATGGTCTGAGTAAATGGTGAAAAGGATCAGAGGGTAAGAGCACTTGTTGCTTTTGCATAAGACTCAGGTATGATCATCCCTGGCACCCACATGTTACTTCATTATGGGATATAATTTTCTGTCCCAATTTTTATGAGCATCAGGAATGCATATAGCACATACATTTAATCCATTCACAAGAAAAATACTAACACAAAATATAAATGAAAAGGTCTAATAAATTTTACTAAAAAAACCCACAAATGTGTTTATAATAAAAGTTGTAGTAAAACAATGATGATTTAATTTATCCAATTCTAAAATTATTTTATATTTCTCATCAATTTTATATCATTTATCATTTTTATCATGTATAGAATTGGGCTGGACAAGGACAAGCTGATAAAAGTTTATTTTGCACAGAAATAGTGACCAAAATTTTAATCCTCCTTGCCCACATATACACTTCATCAAAAAGACTTCATTCAGAAATTGATGGGAGCAAATGCAGAGAACATCAGGAGTCCAACCTTCACCCATTACACAGAGCTAGGGGAATCTTGCAGAGGTAGGTGAGAAAGGATTTTAGAACCCAGAGTGGTCAAGGAAGCCACAAGAAAACCCACATAATCAAATAACCAGGGCTCAAAGGTGCTTACAGAGACAGAACTAACAGCCAGGGAGCAAGTATGAATCTGCTCTACGTGCTCTGCTTATATGCTATGGTTGTTATTCTTGTGCAACTTTGAGCAGTGATAATGGGGACTATTACTGAATCTTCTGTTTGTTTTACTATTTTCTTACACTGGAGTGCATTGTCCAGCTTTAATATGAGGCAATGTGCCTAGTCTTATTATAACTGGATATGCCATGTTTTGTTGATAGCCTAGGAAGGTTTACCTTTTTCTTAAGAAAATGAATCAATAGATCTGGGGGAGGTGGGTAGGGGAGTGAGTAGGAGAAGAAGGAGGGGAAATTGCATTTAGGTTGCAATAGATGGAGAATAAATAAAATTAAAACAAAAATAAACTCTCACAGATTTCTATAATACCAATACTGGTATGGAAAAAGACAGAGGAATCTTTGTAGCTTGCTAATAAGCTAATATCCCTGAATTGATTTCTTGGAGTTTCAGTGAGAGATCTTGTATCAAAAACCAAGGTGGCACTCATTCTTGCATCTATAGAAATGTACATGAACTTACACACAAATACATGTAAACACACAAGTATGCATACACATATACAGCACATATATATACAATAAACAGGATATATATATCAACTATATTTTAATATTTTTCAAAATTATTCTTTTTTTTAAGAAAATAAAACTTTATTTATTTATCTTGGTGTTTGTCTGGAAGTGGGAACTGAAACTACAGACAGTTGTAAGCTGCCATATGGGTGCTGAGAATTGAACTCTGGTCCTCGGAAGATCAGTCAGTGCTCTTAACCACTGAGCCATCTCTTCAACCCCTCAAAATTATTCTTTATAAAAATCAGAAAATTCACTGAGGTTCATATACAGTATTTTCTGGGACACTTGTAAGATGTCACATGTAGCAGGTTACATATGGGCTAATTGAGACATGTCCTGTGGTTGATTATGTCTCAGAAAACTTAGGGGGATGCCTCTTGGAGTCATTAATAAGGCAGTGAGTAGATATCACAAGCATTGGTTGGCCCTTTGGCTCTAGTTTCTATCAGCCTCTATCTTGTTCAACTTCATTGGATGCCTTTAGACTATTTGTGAGATCACTTCAGTGCTCTGGTTGGGAAACAGGCAGGGTGTCCATGGATAATTGTGGAAAATGAGCACTTATTAATCTTTCACTTTTCCTCTTGAGGGAACTGTCAGGACTACGTGTTCTCTACTGGTCTTGAACTTGAACCACCAGTCTCTCTCTACTGCCTTTGATTAGAGGTGACATGAGGCAAATAAAATTGTTCCCTTCAATATATCTACTCACAGAAATTTTTCTCTGAGACTTCTCAACTAGATACTCAAGTTTCTAAAAATTACTTTTGCCCATGGGTGATTGTCAGACTTGATGTTTCCTTGAAAGATGAATGATGACTGATAGACACATCTACTCAGCCATTCTGCTGACATGTCCCTTCATATTCTTGGTCCCTCTATATACTTTTAAGCTTTCCATCACCATCTTCAGAGACATTAAAATTATTTTCTGGATCTATAGGAAAATCAAAACAATTCTTTTTTTTTATTATGAATAAAGTCTCATTTTTTTATCCATGTGCCCTTTGTTCAAACTCCCTTCCCCTTCCCAACCCTCCCAGTCATCTTTTCCTCTATAAGTTGAAAAAAAAATAAAAAGCAAATATGATATGGCTATAAAAAATCAAGAAATTTCTAGCTGCACATTGCTTTTTCATCTTTAATACAATAATCCATATACTTGTAAAGCTTTGATAATCATAATCTAAATATTTAACTTGATTCTAAGACAAGTTTCAAATGAAAATTTATTATAAGTGTTTGGGACTAAAACTTATTGGACAACCTAAGTTTATACCAAAATATGAACAAAACATTACTCTTATTTTACACTTTTTACATAAACAGTATGTTTATTTCTACTACATAATAGTATTATAAAATCAATACCTATCATTTGAAATGATATAAATTACTAAATTATGACCTTAGTTTTTATTATACACAGTATATTATTATTTAGATAGCCTTACAATCAATGCATTTTTATTGACAGATACAGATTGTACATAGTTGTAAAATTTCATAGACATTGTACTGATTGTTTTTAAATCTACTCCTGACTCATAATTGATAATCAATAAATATTAAATGAATATAAGTTAAATAAAAGAAAAATAGACATTTTGGAAACAAGGTAATGGTTGAATTCAAATATTTGAAATCCTGATGACAATGCTGGAATGATAAAAAATTATTTCAGCATTTTATATATAAACCAAAGTAATACTGGTTGATAATGTGGGGTTGGTCATAGTCTTCATTTTTCTTTAAAGTTTGAAGATATTGGTGTTATCTCTTTGTTTCTATAATGGTATAATTCAGCAAGAAATCCCTCATGTTTTATATTTTTCCATTCTGATAATATTTAGAATTATACTTTAATCTCATTGCTTATTGAATGTTGTATAAATTTTTGAAATAATTTCATAGGCCATATCTGCCTAAGAATTTCTGTTTCTACTAGACTTTTTGGGTTGTTTATGTTGTTGCTATTTTGTTTTTGTTATTTGTTGCTATTTTTGTTGTTATTTTTGTTGTTGTTATTTTGTTTTTGTTTTTGTTTTTGTTATTGTTGCTATTTTTGTTGTTGTTATTTTGCTGTTTTGTTTTGTTTTGTCTGGTTTTCTTTGATATATATGTTTTTAATATGTTCTTCAAGAATTAAAACATTCATAATTAACTGTAAAGTGTAAGAAAAAATAAGACAGAGGAGGTAAATAATCTATTTTCTTTAAGTGTTACCAAAACACATTACTGAAAATATCCTGAAGAAAGATTGGTTTAGCTCACAATTTCATCACTCATTGCACCTTGGCAAAGAAGGCAAGCCAGAGTTTCATCAGGTGGAATGAATTCAGTACTCTTCAAAAGAGAGGTACAAAACACTTGGGCTTAGAAAGTGGCGAGACTTTTATCTTTCAAAAGGCTCCTTCCTGTAGACTACTTCTTCCTGGTATTCTCAAACTCCTGAAAGTTTCAAAGCCCTCTGAAAAGGGCACTAATATGAAACAATGCTCAAGATATAAATACTAAAAGATATTTGAGTTTGGCAGTATTCCTTCAGTTTCAAATGTATAGAACAGTTTGTTGAGTATTGGTATTAGTTCTTCTTTGAATATCTGGTAGAATTCTGTAGTGAAATCATCTAATCCTGGAATTTTTTATTTTGGAAACTTTAATAACAACTTCAATTTGGTTTGGGGTTATAACTGTTTAGATCTTTTGAAATCATGTCAGTATATACTCAAATTTTGTTTAATTTATTTGCTCATCAGATACACATTTACGTGGAAAGAACTATGCAATCAAACACATTAAAAACAGTCATTATCTTTAGGCATCAGAGAAATGCAAATCAAAACAACTTTGAGATACCACCAGACACCTGTTAGATTGGCTAAGAGGGCAGCCACAGACTAAAAGCCACGTAATAGACAAATTAATAAAAATAAGTTAAATTAAGATAAAAAACTAATAATGTACTTAAAATATGGGCCAAACAATATAAAATAATATAAGCTTGTAATTCATTTTCTTTAAAAAACAAAAGCCGCGGGAGCGAAAACCAAATTCCAAACCGCCGCCACCGTGGGCGCCAAGTACAAAGCTCCTGGACCCCAAAATGGCCCGGGAAAAAATTACTACAACAGACTGCCTATGCTTGAGAGGGTGCAGAGCAAGGGGAACAGTCCTCCATTGTTGGTGGGAGTATAAACTTGTTCAGTCACTCTGGAATGCAGTATGGCAGTTTCTCAGAAAATTGAGAATCAATCTTCCCAAGGAGCCAGCAATACCACTTCTGGGTGTATACCCTAAAGATGCACAGTAGCACCCCAATGGCATTAGCTCAACTATGTTCATAGCAGCGTTATTTGCAATAGCAAGAACCTGGAAACAACCTAGATGCCCCTCAACTGAAGAATGGATTAACAAACTGTGGTACATCTACACAATGGAGTACTACTCAGCAGTAAGAAAAAATGATATCCTAAAATTTGCAGGCAAATGGATGTATTTGGAGAATATCCTCCTGAGCGAGGTATCTCAAACCCAGAAAGATAAGCAGAGGATGTACTCACTCATTAGTGGACTCTTAAAAAAAAAAAAAAAAAAAAAGCAAAGCATGTCCAAGCTACAAACCACAACCCCTGAACAGCTTGGGATCTAAAACACTTTGAACTAACTCCTTGGATCCCACTCCCCTAGAGGAACACCTGACTCAGTCTTGATGTTGGGGGAGAAAACTGAATTTGCCAGGAGTGGAGGCTGAAGTAAGAAATATTGGGACCGTGGGACCTTGAGACCACCTGCCCATTGGGGGTATGGGGAGATGTGGAGAAGAGAGAATGACCTGATATGGTGGGAGGGGGAAGGGACCTTGAATGAGGATATACAAGGATAGAAAATGTGACTTCTTTATTCATAATAATAAAAAAAGAAGAAAAATAGTCAAGCTACCAATAGGTGGTTTGATGACTTAACTTTAGATTGAAGAATTAATATTAAATACCAGTTTGAGAAATGTGCATCACTCTTCTGGAGTTAATTGTTCTTAAATGAGTATAAGTGGTATTTTCACAGCATGAAAAAAAAAAAAAAAGGCAGATACCATAGGCTAACATCATTGTCAGTTGTCGCTAAAAAGCACCTAAAAATGCAATCAAAGACTTCATTGAAAAGGGAAAAATATAGGCTAAAGAGTAATATTTTGGACAGCAAAACTAAAGGAGGAAACACATGGAAGAAACACTTAAGCTGTGGTGTGAGAGCTACCACAATGTGTTAAAGCCTCTTCAAAGTTTCTTCTGAACAGAACAGGTTACAAAATTCTTGAGCATATCTAAGTCAGTGGAACATTTTAAAATCAAAGATAAATTAGTATTTGTAATTTATTTAAGAAATGTCATAGTTAAAAAGTACCAACTATTTTGGAATCACAAAGGATGTCTAAACATAATTATATCATGTTGTCCTGCTCATCAAAGGCTGAGACTTTGTATCCACAGCATAGAATAAGAAAATAACCAAAAGTAAAAATATAGATTGAAATTGTGTTTCCTTCCCATGCAACTGTAATATCAAAGAATAACTTATTTTGTATCTGCCTAATATTTGGCAAATGTGTATGTTGTCTTATTTCTCTATTTGAATAAATCTCATAATTTAGAATGTCAATAAGGCAAGAAAGAAGAGAAAAGCTGATAAATATCACATTTCAAAACACCATGGAAGAAAATGTGCAAAACACTCCCAGAAACAATCCGGATGGAGAAGCTGTTAATTATATAAGATATAAAATATATGAGTGGACTGAAAATTAAAAGGGAATTATGTAATACGCTACTTGAGTTTATATTACTGCAATGAGATTGTGAGAGAACAACATACTTTTACAGGAAGAAAAGTTAGGACAGAGCAAGAGAACTGTTCAACATGTCAAACACATTGACCCAAGTTCTTCTCTCAAAACTTACATGGTAGAAATGATTCTTGCAAGTTGGATATTAACTTTATATGTACAGCATGGTTCACACAGACCACACACTAGAAAATAAATAAATAAAATGTGAGAAACAGAATGAAAAATAAAAAAGTTTTACATAGGCTCATACTTTTAGAGGTTTAACTCTACAGTTGGATGGCTTCCAGGGCTATGCTGAAACATCATGTCATGGTGGGGATCACAGAGGAAGAAGCTTTTCTGCCTCATTGTATAGTGTGAAAAAGCAAAAGGAAAGGAGAATATGATTTTACTATCCTCCAAGAGACATATTACCATTGTCTCTGACTTGTCACTAACTCATAGAGTTAATATTTATTCTATATCCTAATAGTGTCCCATAGGAGATCAGAAATTTAATACATAAAATTTGGATAGAAATTTTAAATGCAAGTTTTAGTGAGAAAAATAAATAGTTGGATTTAGAGTTTGGCATGTGAGAATGTTTGTAAGATATTACAGAACTGACTCATGTTATAGCAAAAACATGTGTGCCTGGGAGGATTTTCACAATTGATTGGCATTATATTTTCTATCTTTAAAAGACTCATCTGGAAACTCACTTATAATAATAAAGAGCTAAATGAAGAACATTTTGAAAAATATTATGAACATGAATGGGGAGAAAAATATATAATTGGCAGCAACAGTAATAATCTATGGGATGAGAGGTGAGCTGGAATAGGGCATGATATAACCACAGGGGTACATTTTAAAGTAGAAAATGTTATGAACATTTAAGAATACATTATATATGGAGGCTGACTATAAGAAAAGACAATAGGGTAATTAAAATATTTTAGGCATTTTTAGAGAAATAAAATTACACAAATGTAAAACTAAAAACAAAAATTGTGTATGAACTGACTTTGAAATTGTATCAGTCAGAAAGTTCTAAATTATAGAACACTAACAAGATTTCCAAACATCTCATATAATAAAACTTTCAAACAAAAGGTCATTTATGTGTATGCTACATGACTAAAAATCAACTGACATCCAGAGATTTGTTTCCATGGTAAAAAAAAAAATCTTACCAGGTTGACAAGATTCTTCAGCACTGAAAGAAATGTACATATTTGCTAGTAGGTAATAACAGAGACCACCAGCAACAAATCACGTGTAAGAAGAGTAGAGATACAAACATTCCTGGCTCTAGATATGGTCCAAACTCTGACAGGGTCCTCCTAGTTTCCAGTTCATGGTTCATATTTTTTACCAGTTTCCATAGCTCTAAGTTTGTTGTGTTATACCTTAAGTTACCTTACAAGTACCAAGTGCTCAAGGA
Source organism: Sigmodon hispidus (assembly GCA_004025045.1). NCBI lineage: Eukaryota > Metazoa > Chordata > Mammalia > Rodentia > Cricetidae > Sigmodon > Sigmodon hispidus. Next base: position 22,708 of record PVIH01002529.1, read on the forward strand.
CAAGATACCTTCTTGAGATTACAGGACTTGTAGTTCTTAAAAATAACAACAAAGTCTTATGGAAAATGTTAGTATCCTATGAAGTTTGTTTGTTGTTTTGTTTTAATAAATCCCAATAACATGTGTTGGAAAGTTTCCAGGAAGTGGTCAGTATATAAAATTTTAGTATTTTTTCTTTAGTACAACCAAAATGGTAAAACAAACTTGTCTCTTGAAAATTGCAGGGTTAATAGATGATACACACAAACACACATACAAAACAAACAAATAAACAAACTTAGAGGGAATAAGATTATATTTAGAAGTCATTTTGAGGGGTCATGGCTGGGAAACAGAGAGTTAGAATACCCAAAATCCATGTTCCAATATGAAAGTAGATTCAAAAAGTTTTTATAATTTTACAGAACAAGGAAAGATAGTGTAAAAATAGTTTAAAATACATTGGTGGGAACATGAGATAGGTGGGTACATTGAGATGGGAGAAGGTTTTTTATTGGCCTCAGCATTTGTCTGATTACAGTACAGTCTCCTCCGAGATTTTCATTACCCCCATCCTTGTGCAGATATTTTTGTGAATCATCTGCCATTTATAAACTAAAATCTGAACACATTTCCTTTGTCACTGTGATCTTTACTGTTCTGCTTACATTCTTAGCATTTTCATTGGTAGAAACTAGTTGCCCGCATGAAAAAATTGAGTCTAAAATGTTTTTAGCTATTGTCACAAGATGTTACTTCTAACACAGAGCACCACAAGGAAACAAACAAACAAACAAGCAAACAAAAGGCTGTAAGGCTGTTTTAAAGAACCAGCAACCAGAAAATTCCAACCTCTCTATAGTACTGAAGTTCCAATCAGCAAGTTAGTCTTTGCAGACACAGATTTCTTTCTTAGCCAGATATAACTTCTGTTTAGGTGTTTTCTTTTTCTTTTTTTAATTTATAAAATAAAGTCTGGTTTTTTGTTTGTTTGTTTGTTTGTTTTGTTTTTTTGTCCATGTATACCCTTGCTCTCCCTTTATTTCCCCTCCCAATGCTTCCTGGTCAGCCTTCAGCCTCCCTCCTCCCCATCCCCCCATCCCCTCCCCCAAAAGGACAAGAAGTCCCAAAGTTGATCAGCTCAGCATGCATTCCAGGGAAGTCTGATTTCCTCATCCTAATGTCATGATTGGGCTAGGTGTTCCTCTGGAAGGAATGGGCTGTGAAGTGCCAGTCCAAGCACAGAAAAACAGTGTGATCCCTCCCTTGGAGGCTCTAAATACTGCCCATGTCAGTGAACATTTGCCTATGCTTGGAGGGCCTAGTTCCATTTCTTGATGGTTTCTCCGTGGCTGTTCTTAATTCAGAGAGCTTCCCAAAGTTCCAGCCAGCTATCATTGTGGAAATTTTCCTAATAAGCTCTATCTCCTTGCTCATATAGACTCTCCTTCCCTGCTCTCGGCTGGATCAGGACCTCAGCACAGTGCTCAGCCAAGTATCTCAGCCTCTATCTCTGTTTCATTGTTGGATGTAAGTTGTGTGATGGCACTTAGAGTGGCTACTCATTTGATTATAGGGGAAGTCCTGTCTAGACAACACTTTCACTATTAGTTGAAGAGCTAGCCAGGCACATCCTGTGAGTTCTTGAAGGTTTCCCTAGCACCTGTTCTTTTCCCAACCCCATTTACAAGTTCCAGTGCAAGTCAATACAGGTTGTTTTATATGCACCTCATTATAGTTTTTAAGTTCCCCTTTTCTTGTTGAGATATCCTAAAAAGTTCCTTCAAAGTTTTTACAATTGAATTTTGGTGCAATTCCCTGTGCTTTAAATTGTCAATCTTGTTTTCATTGTTAAATGTTTAATTATTTTAAGAGGGTTTTTTCTGTATGTATATCTGTGTACTACCTATATGTCTGATATCACCAGAAGCTAAAAGGCGTATGAGATTGCCTAAAACTAGAATTGCTGATGGGTGTGAGCTATCATGTGGCTCCTGAGATCCAAATCAAGGTATTATGGAAGACCATCCAGTGTTCTGAATCATTAAAAAATCTACCCAGAATAATGGAGTAGTTTATTCTTAAACATCTAGTGTGACACAGCTGACATTTTGTGTTTACAATATACTCTATCAGTAACACACTTTGTTCTGTTACTCATTTCATTACTATTGGCCAAAAGCAAACACTTCAGTCCCATATTGACAACACTATACTAGTTAGTGTTGTCAATTTGATGAAGGCTAGAGTCATCTAAGAATTTAACCTTCATTTAAGAATTGCCTAGATAAGGTTATCCTATAAAGGATTTGAAGTATTGTCTTGATAATTAAGTGCTGAAAGAGAGCTGAGCCCATTGAGGGTAGTCCCATCCTTAGGTAGTACATTCTGAGCAATTAGAAAAGTAGTTCATCATAAGCATGTAAGTGTGAGAGAGTACAAGAAGAAGAGCTAGTCAGGCAACCCAGAGAATGGAGCATGGTTCCTGCCCTGACCTCCATCAGTGTAACCTGTAAGATAACATAAAGGCTTTCTTCTTCTAAATTGCTTTTGGCCTGAGTGTTTTATCACAGCAAAATAATCAAACTAGAAAAAGGTACCTACATCCTTCTGGCATCTTGCCTTCAGTTTTGAGGTTTGCTATCTCTCCAAAAAGTAATGTAATTCAGTCTGTCTATGGTTTGACTTTAAACTAATCCAGAGCTTGGTCATTTTTCTAAGGAGCTGGCTTTAAACTCAAATGAAGAACACTGGAGAAGGAGCAAATTCTTAGTGTGAAGAGAGTAATTCACAGTCTGGTGACAAGCCACTCCAGAATCTCAAGGACTAAAATGACAAAGGTTTATTGCTTACAAATAGAATCTCTCTGACTAGAGAGTCCTTATTCAAAAGGGGTTGATTTAAAATTTCTGTTCCTTAACAGGCCACCAGTTGGCAACTTTTAACCTTGTGCTTAAAAGGGTACAGAAAACACAGTACCTAATGCGTCCTCCTTTGAAGAAACATAATGCTAAGTCATTTTTTCATATATTCTCCTTATGTTTCTGCAATGAACATATTTAAGAATTAGTCACCTGTATAAAACTGTTTCATAGTTATTTATTTTGCTTATCAAAAATAAAATTATGTTTGTCACTTTTAAGTATCTTAGACTATTGGTCATTTTTTTGAATATCAATGTCAAACATTATATAAAAAAGCAAAACATTGAGAATAGACAACAAAGAACTCATACAATAATAAAACCTCTTTTTTTCTAAAATAAATGAAACATCAAAAATAAAAATCTAAAGCTTCTCAAGAGAGGTTAGGCTCAATTATAGATAAAGAAAGCACAGTTGGTCACAGCTAATGCCCATGGATTCACTAAGGCCACCACAAATTTCTGCTAAGCAATCCTGCTACAGACAAACCAGAAGTTTTGATTTGTTTTGTGTTGGTGTGTGTTTTAAATCACTTTATTTACCTATTATCTTTCAATGAAAACAAGAATGCTTTAGCTTAAAATTCACTAATGAGTGAGCACATCCCCTGCTTATCCTTCCGGGTTTGTGAGACCTTGCTCAGGAAGATATTCTCCAAATCCATCCATTTGCCTGCAAATTTTAAAATATCATTTTTTTTCTTACTTCAGAGTAGTATTCCATTGTGTAGATGTACCACAGTTTGTTAATCCATTCTTCAAGTGACGGGCATATAGGTTGGTTCTAGGTTCTTGCTATTATGAACAATGCTGCTATGAACATAGTTGAGCTAATGCTTTTGGAGTATGAATGTGTGTCTTTAGGGCAAATGCCCAATAGTATTTCTGGGTCCTTGGGGAGAGTGATTCCCAGTTTTCAGAGAAACTGCCATACTGCATTCCAGAGTGGCTGAACAAGTTTATACTCCTACCAACAATGAAGGAGTGTCCCCCTTGCTCTGCATCCTCTCCAGCATAGGCTGTCATCTGTGTTTTTGATCTTAGCCATTCTGACAGGTATAAGGTGGTATCTCAAATTTGTTTTGATTTGCATTTTTATGATGGCTAAAGATGTTGCATATTTTTTTCAAGTGTTTTTCAGTCATTTGTAATTCTTCTGCTAAAAATTCCCTTTTTAGTTCTGAACCCCATTTTTTGATTGGGTAATAATAAGGGTTTTGGGCTCTAGTTTCTTGAGTTCTCTCTATATATTAGATATACATTAGAGATCAGATGTCTATCATTTGTAGGGTTGGTGAAAATGTTTTCCCATTCTGTAGGCTATTCTTTTGTTTTAATGACTGTATCCTTTGCCTTACAGGAAGTTCTCAGTTTCAAGAAATCTGACTTATTAATTGTTGTTCTTAGTGTCTGTGCTATTGGTATTATATTTAGGAAGTAGTCACTTGTTCCAATGCACTGGAGGGTATTTCCCACTTTCTTCTCTTTCAAGTTTAGTGTGGATGGTTTCATGCTGAGGTCTTTGATCAACATGGATTTGAGTTTTGTGACAAAAACTTTAAATCACTGAAGAAAGAAATTGAAGAGGATATCAGAAAATAGAAAGACCTCCTATGCTCCTGGATAGGTAGGATCAACATAGTAAAAATGGCAGTCTTATCAAAAGCAATCTACAGATTCAATACAATTCTCATCAACATCCCAATACAATTTTTTTAAAGACCTTAAAAGAACAATACTAATTTTTTTTGGAATAACAGGAAAACCAGGATTGCCAAGACAATTTTGCTCAACAAAAGAATCTCAGGAGGCATCATCATCCCCAACTTCAAGTTATACCATAGAGCTACAGTATTAAAAACAGCCTAGTACAGGCATAAAAACATACTCATGGATCAATGTAATTGAATTGAAGACCTAGATATTAACCCACACACCTATGAATACCTGACTTTTGACAAAGAGATCAAAAATATTCAATGGAAAAAAAATAGTATCTTCAACAAATTGTGTTAGCATACTTGGATGGCATTATGTAGAAAAATGCAAATAGATCCAAGCTTATCACCCTGCACAAAACTCAAATCCAAGTGGATTTTGGTCACTTTTTAATATATTAGAATTTTTTTATTGTGTATAGGAATAGGGTTCACGTATGCAAAAATCTTATCAAACTATTATTTGTCAGTGTATCATCCTATATAATCTGTCTTTGAGCCTTAGAGAGTCAAATAAACAGGATCTTGTACCTTTTTATATTAAAGATGACCACTATGCTTTAATGAAATATTCTAAGAAATATATTTTGGCTTATTGATAGAAATTTGAGTAAGATTAAATTAATTCATTTTAAGAAAATAAATTTCCAATAAATAGAATACAAGTATCAGTAGTATTTCAAAGAAAATGAAACGAAAAAACATTCAGCATAGCCTAATTTAATGATATATTACATTTCTTTTGATGTGATAATTTATCAAGAACTCACCAAATTAAAGTATTAATGCTCTCAAAATTCTGTAGACCAGAAGTCCAACATTCTGTGGCAGAATTTCCATCTCTTCACTTCTATCATCAGGCAGTCATAAAGTTTTCAATCACATCAATCTCTCATCTACATCTTGAGATAATTCTCGATAAAACACTTACTTGTTGCCAAAATTGAATTCTTTAAATGAGAAAACTGTGTAGTCATTATTTCCTTTCTGACATTCATCAAGGCATTCTCTGAAGCTAACTGCATTCTTTTGAACATACAACTTTAAGCTAGCAAAGGCATTTCAAATCTTTCTTTTGCCTTGATTTTCATTTTTCCTCAACCTTGAAAAACTTGCAGGCAAATATAAAGGTCAAGCACACCCACACACTTTCCCCAGCCTGAGGCCAATCAATTAATTTGAAACATAAATTATGTTTTCAAATCCCTTTTCCAATGGTTTGGGGATGACTTAGTCTGTAGACAGGTTGCATAGGCATGGTGGATTGCATACATGGCTTGCAAACAATATGAGTTTACTTTTCTCTGTATCATATCCAGAGAAGTTTATGATCTGTAATACAGCAGATGTGATGTCTTAAGAGCTATTTCCTCCTTGCACATCATTGATCTTCTTGAATGCATAATCTTTCAGGTTGATGAAAGTAACATCTTCTTACAAAATAGAATTTCAATAAATGAATTTAAAGTGATGAGAACATAAATTTTATAGCAGTACCATCATTACAGGAATAATGTTTTGTCATATATATATTACCTTTAGTTAAAAATACAAAATGACTAAAGTTATCTTAAAAAATTCTCATGAAATTATTAATCTTAAGGCTTTCATATGATCCAGGGGTGGAGATTCATATCTTTAATTTCAGCACTCAGGAGAATGAAGCATGGGAATTGAGGTCAGTCTAGGGGAGCAGGCTTTGTAAAGAAGAACAAAACAATATAAATGTCATTCACAAAATTGCAACACCATTAAATATTTTTTTAATTAAAATAAATGGAAAGTATATAAGAAATGATTATTTTGACATGGGTGAGAAAGTTTTGACTCTGAGAATGAAAGTTCATATAATTGCATCTAAATGATAAGAAAGATTGTGGGTTATTAAGAAGAAAAATGCATAAAACAGGGCAATTTTAAATCAAAAATAATAACCACAAAATTGGCATATTTATGTGAAAAGCCATTCAAATCAAAGTAAGAAGTCCCTGAACTGATTGGCAAAATGAAAAAAAAATTGGGGATCAGTCGCTTATTAATTAATCAAAGCCCATTGTGTCTCAAAAGATTAAAATTGAATTGTGTTCCAGTCTGAATTTTAGAAGATCTTATCCATTACAAAATTAGATGACAAAGCCTTCATTTAAAGAAAAATATCTGGAATTTTGATTGGATCAAGAGGGTGTCTCTTAAAATAGTATTAAGGCTAATGAAAGTCCCCACCTGCTTTGCTGTCCCTCTTACCAGTAGCTACTTGAAAATGACAGGGTTGGCCTAGGATAGACAAAATGAAATTAAATTTATAAGTGTCTTAGATTTGTGGTTGCAAGAGACCAATCTGAACCTTTATAAATCTTCAGTGTGAGGTTGAGCTGCTGTTCTGGGAAATGTCTTAGGTCAAAATTGAACATTGTAGCTGCTATAAATATTCTCAAATTGCTTATCTCCTTATTACCTATGTGCTCATTTCTTAGCCTCAAAATGGAAATAGCATGCCCTCACATCTGATGCCTCCCTGAATGGCCGGAAGCTTCAGTCCTGTGCATAGAAACCACAAGAAGCAAATATCCCATTAACCACTCAATCTGATTATTAACCTCTAAAAATAAACACAAGTAGGGAAGTTGATTTCGTCTTAAGAAAGGAAAGAGAAATCAATAATGACATAGATTCTACTTGAGAACCAAAATGCTCCAGCTACTGAATAAATTGTGCAAACCACTTATTTGAAAGGACTACAAAATGAGCAACACTTGCATTTTATGGACTTTGGCATTATTGAGACAATAATTATCAGTGAGAAACTGAAATAAAAATAACAGAGAAAAGAAAAAAAATGTTTGCTCAATAGCTAGTTGATAATAGCTACTACTGTTATCTTAGATCTTCATATAATAGAAATAATATATAATTTTTTATAGTATGTATAAATATTAAGTGCAATTTCTACTTTTCACGTACCAATATTAATGAATGAAATGTCTTTTATGACAATCTTCTACTTTGTCAAATAGAAATAGTAATATTTGTTCTTCATCACTAAAAAGATAATGAATGACATACTGCAGATGAAGCATAATGTCAAATAGTGGAAATAATATTGGTGAAAAACAACAGTTATTTGATTGTTTTTAAGATACATTCAATAGAAAAGAATTCATGCCAGATACTATAAATCTAGTAAAACACCCTTGACTGAGGAGATCCTAAACATCTGAGTGTACCAAATAAATCTGTAAATGTAATTTTTAAGAGAACACAGAATATATTCATTAAGAGACACTGGAAAATAATCTTCTTTCTGCTTATTAAATAATCATAAAAATATGAGTATATATGCTTTTCACATAGAGAGCAATGTATATTTTCAAACTTTTGTATTGAATAATCTCTAGAATTCATTAAATATTTGCAGCTAAGAGAATTATTTAATTCAATATTAACAATTTCTTAGCATTGTCGTTTACCTATTACTACAGAGTAGATATGGCTACTTCAAATTTCTACATATTACTGTATGAGGAGCTAGAGAGTATTGATTGGTCATTAAAAAGCCAATAGTGAATTTTTATTACCTGTATTCATTGTCTTTATAACCTATTGCGTGCCATTTTGTTTACTTCACTCTCCAAATTAGTATATAATCTACAAAGAAAAAAACAATTTTCTTGCTTCTTGCTAAGCTTATTATCCTGATCAAGGCAATCATTTAAAAACCCATACATCATGTACTCTTAAATGCAATGTTTTAAAAAATACTAAACCAAAGTATGTGAAAGTTGAAATTAAAGAAATGTAGATATGTTTGGAAAATTAAATTAGCTTCTTTTCATTTATAGAATGGTATTTCTTGAAATAATTTTCAGCAAGAATGAAAATTTTATGTAAATATTTAGGAACACATTAGTTATTACCTGTAAGAAGTTTGAGGCAATATCACTTGTATTTTATATTATTTAGCATATATATCTTTCATTGCAAAAGCTGAAGTAATTAAGAAATACCTATGAGTTAGAAGCTATTCAGAGATGCCATTGGTATTTAAGAATCTAAATGCTTTTTTGTGTGTGTTTAAAAAATTATTTTACAAAATAGGAACTCGATTAACCAGAAAAGATAGCATAATGTGACTCTAACAATGGGAATTCAATTAATGGTCCAATTATAAACATTTATGTAATTTATTTTTTCATCTTTTTTTTTTTTTGATGGGGAAAAGGGGTTTTAATACCCTCTAACACTGGGATAATATTTTTCTGTTTGATCTCTTTTGACAGTTTTTTGTTGTAATAAATAATTAGTATAGGACATTTATTTAAAAGGTACATAGTTATCATTTAAACTGGTATCTTCTTCATGAAGCTAGTAGATAGAATATTCATTTTATTTCCCTCCAAAATGTTAAACAGTTTACCAAAACTGATGAGTAGCTGCTATAGAAAGTGCTATATAAAATGGTGTAATATAAAATTATTTGGAAAAATAGCAATCATAAGGTAAATATGTACTATTTTTATCTAATAGAATGTGAGATGCTAAATGCATACTTTAAATTATTAAGAATGAGAAAATTGCTATCAAACAATATAAACATAATAAAAATGTGAACCAAAACTAGTTATCTACTTATCAATAAGTATTTTAATATCAAATTTGATATACTATGAAATATAGGCCGAAGAAAATAGAATGTAGGGTGATATAACTATGAATCTTGCTCGTTTTAATCTCTAATAAACAGTGAACATTGGGTAAGTTAAAGCAACTAGATGAAATGTATACATCTGAAGATATTATGATTCAGATATATGACAATGCCTTGAGTTAAATTATATACATCTTTGGTCCCAAATATGTATGTTGTGATCCTAACTCTAAGTAAATCAAAATGCAACTATTTTCAGATATTGAGTCAAAATTAGTAGTGATCTTAGAGTGGGAACAACCCTCAATCAAAGAAACACAAATATAAGACAAATATAAGACAACAAAGACATGGACGCTGCTGCAAAGAAACACATATCAAAGATGGCATAACAGCAGCTGAGCTTGGATGGGAAGAAGGAGGACTCTAAGAATATACAAAGGATGAATAAGCTTTCTCACAATTTGGTTTCTAGCAGAAAAACTATAAAAATAAATTTCTATTGCAGTCTGAAGTTATTTCTTATTGCAGTTACAAAATCTTGAGGTACAGGACATTGGAGATAGACACTGAGACAGCCTTTACTCAGATCATAACTTTAATATACTAAAGCCCAGAGGCCTGGCTGAGTTTTTGAACATCATTTATTATATTATATTGTTTATTTGCAGAGTTATAGAGAAATGTTTTTTTTTCTAGCAAAATAATATAACCTCTCCATTAGTAGTCTTATAATTTTATAGACTCAACCAACAACAGCATTTGAAGAAGAAAGATTTACAGTGAATTCATTTAATAGTCTTCATCTATTGCAAAGAAAGGCCTCCTTGATGATAGTTGACCTCTATAAACATCTGTAGATATAAGGACAAATATTTAGAGTGTAGAGTATGATTGTGGTGTTTTGTTTTGTTTTATTTTTTTCAGTAATGGTTTGTAAGCTCAACTCCAAGGTCTGTGATGTCTCTATCACCTTCCAGGTAGTTAACTTTCCACTACAAAGTATGATTTTCCTCTCATTGAACAGATCTCAAGTCTAGTTAGAGAGCTGCTGTTCACTGCAATATATGTGGTACTATTGTACCTTGAGATTGAGAGTTATCATGTCATATTTACCAGTTATGGTTGTGGTTAATAGACATTATTGCTGAGTAAGACTTTTATTTGTTTTATTGACTTTTAAAGTTTTCATGTTGCCTTTTGGTGCCATAAATGCTTGTCTTTAGGAAGAGTCATTTCAGCTCAAAGAACTTGTGTCCCTATGTATAAAGTGAGTGGTTATTTATCTTCCAAATATAGAAGACAACCAAAGGACTAGCAATATTTTGGAATGTTTTGGGACTCTTTTGAACAACTCAATTCAAATTTGTGTTGGATAAACAGCACAAATGAGAAATGGCTATTTACACTTGGTACTGGTATGCTTTTTGTTAGTCTTTGATTATTGGAGAGAACAGTGTCAGCTCAAATGAGAAATTTTTATTTATATGATATATGTAAAAAAGAATTTAAAAGTAAATAGAAACATATTTCTTAAGAATAACATTAGCATTGGACAATTTTTCTTGTTACAATTCTATATAATGGTTTACAGAGAATTTGCATTGTATCAGGTATGAGAAAGAATCTAGGGCTGATTCAATATCTAGAAGAAAGTCCACACAGATAATATGAAAAAGTACCCAGTTTTTATAAAACTTATGAAACACCCAAGACTTTTGGTATTGGAATTTGTACATAAGTACCCAGGCATGTTTGAATTTCCTTATCGGTCTTATATTCTTGTTTTGGAGCATAGTCCTTTAGATGAACCAGGGTAGCACCTAAATTTTAAATAAGTCCCTAACTCAAGCTTGAAATAGGTCTGAGTTTCAAATTCTCAGAATTAAGTCAGAATGTCCCAATACAGGAGACAGCATAGGACTATCTGATAGCAACTGATTAAGCACAGAATGTCCCAGCACAGGAAATAGTCTATAAAGAAATTTTGACAAACAGAAGGCTAAGATAACAGAGGAATTCTGGAAGTCCCAAAAAACAAGCTCATCAGAACTGTATCCAAAATGAGACGTCTAATTGAACTTTGTGCTTTTTGCCTTTAAAGACTCAGCTTGCAGAGGAGCAAGTACGTCCTCTGACCTTTGTTATAATGGTGCAATGGTGCGCTGGACAGGGTCTCTGCCTCCACTTGTATTTCTTTTCAATAATCCTCGCTTTTACATATTGGAGAGTTTGTGTCTCTGCTCTCTGGTGGTCTTTTTGCAGGTCAAAAGACCAGGGGAGAACATTTTCACACTTCTACATTCTTCTTCATCCAGAGGGCCCTGGAGCTCAAACACTCTGAATGCAAAATCGGAGTATGTTTCCTGGTTTCAAAAGTTACATTTTTTTTTTCCTAATTTGAAGCATGAGATTTATTCTGTTTTTGTTTTGCTTTTTTTTCAATTTTTAAATTGTAAGTAGGGTTCATTCAAACATTTTTATAAATAAAATTGTAAGTAGGGCTCATTCAACAATTTTATAACTAAAATTGTTGTGCCCAGAGTCTAAAAGACCACCGACAGACTGGTCTACTGCAACAACAAAGCATCTCTTTAATAACAAGTTAGCTTGGGTCCCTCTGTCTTTCAGATGCACAAGTGGAGTAGGAGAAGCAGGAGGCAAGGGTTTTTATTGGGGGGGAGGGCTCTAGGGGCTTCAGAGCTTCAAGGGTACAATCCTGGGATTGGTCCAAGCTCAGGATAACGTTACCTGTTATTAATTTATAGACTACTTTGAATTCTAGAAATGTTTCAACATTTAGTAGTAGTCCTTAAGATTCACCTATATCAGCAGATCAACAGATGTACCTGAAGATGATCTGTTTTAAAGTTTAAAGTTCCTTTCCCAGGAAGGGAATGTTTGGAATGTCAGGTATTTTCCCTTAGGTGCTGGCTCCTCCCTGAATGGTGCCTGATCATGGGCCCTTCCTGGCACCACAGGGTGCTGCCGGAAAGAGCCACCCCATAAAATCTTTTATTAAAAGAGTATATGAGAAAATGCAGACAAAATCATGGAATAGTGTTCTGTGCATTTCAGCCATACAAAACGTGTGAAATTCAGTGCTCCCTGAAAAGTCCTTTCATGAAACCTAAGTTCCAGACAAGGCAGGCAGAACTCTGTTATACTGAGTCTAAGGATGTGGTCTCTTTGGTCTCTGCTACTAGATCACTTAAGTTTTACTATTAGTGCTTCTATTCTTGATGGATCTGTGTGGGTTAACATCTCACGGGATGTTAGGTTCTCTGGAAACAAGCTGTTTTGCAGCAACAATAAGAGCTTCCAAAAGCCTTCCAGGGAAAACAGAAAGTACATAACTCTTCTGATCCTTGCCTAGGACTTCACTCTACTCCTTTTGTGGCTCACTCCACATCTCATTTGATAGGCCAGTCTTTGCTCAGCAGGATGAAGTTGACAAAACTCATACTGACACTCTTCCAAATGCTAAGTGCTACATTCTCAAGCTGCCTGGCTCAAGCAAAAAGAGTGTACCAAAAGAGGGGGCCGACTAAAGGAACTTACTATACAGACACAATAAGTTATGGCTTCAAAAGAGGGAGAGAAGAGAAGGGTTAGGAAAACACTGGTGGCTGTCAGACTCACCTTGCCTGAGGCATTCTAAAAGCAGGAGGATTTTTGATCAAAGACATCGAGGATGAAGGTAACCTGTAAGAGAGAGGCATAGACTGTATTAGTGTAGGCAAAGAGCTCTTTCTCTGAACACTGAAGTCTTTGTGTGAATACCACATGGAAGGGATTACAGAAGAAAGGTAGTTTTATAGTCTGCAGCAGTACTTTGCAATTACCAACACCTCGGGAAATACGTCCTTGGGCCAAGGTTGCTGAAAAATCTTTACATGTGACATAGATGAAGTAACTTAAGCTACACACATTAACTTACTATTGAAAGAATACAGTGTGGGTTTCTTTGTAAAAATTGATTTTTCTAATTTTGGTGAAATACTTTTTTGATATAAATAATACTTGACCAAAGAAAAATAAAATAATAACTTCATAGAAAATTTTAAAATACAATTAAAACAAGAAAAAAAATTGAAGTAGAAATTAGACTAAAGGTACAACCAATGAAGTACACATTCCTAGTTTACAAGACTATATTTATAGTAAAGAATACATCTATAATATACTTTTAATAACATTGAATATTTTCCATGATTCAATTCAACTGCTATGTTTTTGTTTAAAATTTTAATTGAAAATTATCTCATTATTGTGTCTTGGGTTACTATCTTCATATATATATGTGTTTTCCAATGCATAATTCCCATGTTTATTTTTCCACTTGTAAAAGGTTTTAAAGAAATTGCCATAATTTAGTTACTGTGCTATTCATAGAACAGAATATAAAGCTGCATATCATATAATGCAAAGAGTACAGACAAGCAAAAAGATGTAGAACCTTAACTATGATCACAGAATTAATAAACTCTCATACTAGCATTCAGGTTTAAAAAAAAAAAAACAACTTTTAGATTTGTTTTTTATTCAGAGAAAGATTACATTCTGTTCTTCTATTGATACATACTTAATTTACTTGAAACTATTTGTCAAAGATTCCTTCTTGTCTCCAATGTGTACTGTTATTATCTTCATCAAGAATTAGTTGTCTGTAGATACACAAAATCATTATTCTAGGATTCAGAGTCCTGAAAGTTCTGAAGAACTAAAGAAAAAAAGTGAATTCAAGAGATGTTGAAGATGGAAGACTTTGACCACAAAAATAAGTGGAACTCCTAAAATTTTTTAAAAATGAGATAGAGAATTAGAGAGAGAGAATATTTTAGCTAAAAAAGAACTATGATTAACTACAGTATTCTGAGAAAATGAAATTATTTATTATCTTTGAAATAGTTTTTTACACTAAAATTTCATAGAATTCCCAACTACAAAGTTGGCTTCAGAGTTGAAATAAGTCGTAGAAATAAATTTATATAAAAGAAGAGCAATACTTGGATCAAACAACTAAATATATGTTTATTACATTCTGTATCAGATGCAGGCTCCAGGTTCTACATAAATAAAGTAAAAACATTTGAACAAGAGGATACATAGATAAAAAAATATGACTGTATTAATAATGAAAAAAGTAATAAAAAAGAAAAAAATCACTAACAAGGTTTATACAGATCCTTAACCTAATATTGAATCATTTAATAAAATTTAAAATTACCATACTATTTATTTATTATGTCTATAAAGCTTAGCTCAGCAACCATGTTTATGAAGTTTACCTTACAATAAAAAATAGGACTATTTGCTTCCTATAAAATTATAACATATGCCCCTTAAGAGAATACTTACACCAATAAATATTAACTTTAAGTTACCAAACAAAATAGAAAATATTTAAATAATTAAAAAAATTAAAACAAGGTTTTTTTTTGTTTTTGTTTTTGTTTTTGTTTTTGTTTTTTAAAAGGAACAAGACAGAATTGTTGTGTTTTACTAAGACAATGCTGGTTAGCTTCATAAGTCAAAGAAGACAAAGTTAATAATTTTAATCTAGCTATATATATGCTGTATGTATGTGTGTATATAGAGATATATGATACATGCTAATTCCTTTATTGAATGTGATTTGTTAGAAAACAGTCTTTCTACATACAATGTGTTTAATTTCATTGATATTACTTACACCACATCATTTAAATTTGATTCTTTTTATTTCCCATAAAGAGGGAGACACAAGTGAAAAGCACTCTGACCTTAGCAGGGTAGTAACTATGCCATTGGGCAGTGCTATTAATCTAAATACTCCATATAGTCCATACTGTTTTTATTGACTTGAATGATCATTGTATTTTGCACTTGCCCGTTATGTCAATTTTTTGTGGTTCCAAAATGTGTTCTACTCTACTAGATTTTAGTAAATTAACAGATACAGTGCTGTCTGTACTCCTTTGAACATTGATTTTCATATCCATGCAGCAGTTGCAATTGGGATTATAAAAGTGAAACACCATATAAGGTTTTCTTCTGCTTCAAAGAGCAATATTGTCATTTGCATTATATCTTTATCTGATAGAAGAAAAAATGATTCAGAGACTTAACAAAATTTTTTCAACATATTGATAAGTTACTGCGAAACAGCAGTAACACACACATACACATATAGCACACACACATACACACACAAATACACACACACATGCACACAATTTATATATAATTTGATTCTAAGTACGTCAGTTCTCTTTTGTAATTTTAATTTCATGTGATTTGTTAATTAAATACTAGTATTTCTGTAAAAAAATCTATGTGTGCAAAAGTAGCTTTCTTTCTGTGTATTCAATGTTCTATAACTCACATGGACAAAAAATTGGCAGTGGAGATATTAACAGGAAAGCATTCATACAAACTCTAACAAGTCTGCAAGGTCATAGATAACTGCAAAATTACAAGCTCAGAAAAAAAAAAGATAGTTGTTTGAATACTATCTCTAGAAGGGAAGGAAGTCCCAACATAGACAAGTATAGAGAGATAATGGAGGATTCCTGGGGGAACCTGAACCAGAAAGTGCAGACAACAGCCTCAAACAAAGGTTCACCAAGATATAGTTGTGATATTTGACTTTCAGTCCCCTGTGATATTTTACCTTCCATAGATGATGACATTTTAATAACAAGATGGAATTAGACAGAGATCATACTGTCTCTGGGCAGGTTTGATTCCTAGGTACATAAGAAAAACCACATGGCACAGACCTTACTTATGTATTTGCTGTTCTCAAATGTTCCAAGGAAGAATATTTGAGGTTATCTATTTTGTTTTCCATCTTGCAGATCAACATACAAATTATGGATAAAAATGATTACTTATACTATTTTTAGGCATGAGTTTTTATAGATATGTGTATAAAAACAATAATTTAGGACATAAAGCTGAGGTCTTTGAAGGCTTGGAGGATGAACTTGAAATCCATACAGATATGTCTATAGATAACACTAAAGATAGGTCAATAGAATATACATAATTTTACATAGTGCTTCATCATAATAACCAGAATCATTCTTGGAAATAAAGAATACATACATTCTTATACACTAGCAGAGCTCACATGTCTCTGGTAAATAAAGAATACGTAATTCCTAACACAGCCATGTCACTTGAGACATGTTTTCAATGAAGGTCATAAGCAAATACATACTTTTCTGAAGATAGTGATATTTAGTTTGGCTATTGGTATGGAACTGACTAAAACCAGGCTTTGTAAAGATTGATTTTAAGCATAGATATTAAAGATTGTCATTCATCTAGATGCTTGGATCTAACAAACAGAATGGCAAACTACAAGGAAATGGAGAACTGAGTGAGCAAGAGAGAAACAAGAGAGAAAACTAAAATAAAGACGGTATTTTAATTCTGAGGGCCATCATGCATCTTAATTGAAAACTGAGAGCTGTAAACATAAATGAAATGCAATTTCTGCTTTTGTTTTATTTTGATGTGTGTGCCTAAGTGTAGCCACATATATGTGTTCATGTGAAGCCCAGTGTTTTTGCCCATGTATGTGCTTGTGCATATATGTGTGTATGGAGGGGGGTGTTGAGAAATAAGTCTTAAGCTTTATTCATGGTAAGTACATACTTGTTAAGCACATAAAATACTTTATACCTTACATATTCAAAATCTAGGAAATTGTCATCTCTATTACGTATGCATCTTCAAGTACACTCTAATTAGTATATGTTAACATAATTGTTAACATATTTTAAAATAAAAAAGCCAAAAATGATCAGGCATACATTAAGATAAATTCCAGCTAATATGTTCACCAATATAAGAACATTTAATGTCTGTACATTTTCTTCAAGTAATTCTTAAACAGGGAAAAAATAAAAATAAAAAGGGTGGGAAAAAATAGAAAAGCTTGGAGAGATACACTGTCCATTTATCTTTGGAAAATATCCAAGTGGAGTTTCTGCTTCCTGCCTCAGAGAAGGGTGTGTAACTGTAATTTTCTTAATTATGTGAGATGCCACAAGTAAAAAGGCAGCAGTTTGGTTCCATCCCAGTGGGAATCTCAGCATCTGTGAGAGTTTGCAAGAATCTTGAATTAGTAAGCTTCTCAACAGGGGCAGCTAGGCTTGTTATTCTATTTTGGATCTGAGAGAATGTTCACATTTACCAGTGGCATTCTGAAAGTACCTTACCAATCATCTCAGCATTGTTATATAATTTTTAGATGCCTAAAGAAATGATGACAAGATAAATTTGAGAAAAAACTGTTTTGAAGGGGAATTCAAAATGAAGGAATTGAAAATTCTTTTATTCTTCATAATAAAATTGTTTTGTGGATGCCTATTTTAGAAATTTGTGTTTAACTTCATACATGCCACTTGCAAGGATCATTCAAAAGCTATATGCATTTCCAAAAACAATAATTAACAGTAAATATAGTGAAAAAAAAAACTGCAATAGTTCTCCTAAAATGGTCACTCTATTATCAGGCAGACTGCAAGACTGAAATGTACAGGGCTCAGAAATTTGATAAAGCCTATTTTAATTAAAAATTTACAACAAAGTAAAATTGTATTGCGGGGAACAAAAGGTAGAAAATTTAATGCAGGAAAGCAACCCCATAGCACCAGTTTGGAAAATGTATGTAATGCGGACCAGTAGTCCCATTATAGTAAGAACTCCTGGTTTTTTGTTTGTCGTGTTTTTACTGACTCTCAAATGAGGGCCTTTGATTGAAGCTGAGAAAAAGAATCTGAGTCTCTTATGACTGAAACAACTGACTGCTCAGTTCATAATCTACCAACATTATAAAACCATAAATATTGGGTTTCTGAGTTATTTTTATATGTATAGAAGATAGGACAGTTTTAGGTAATGACTGTGAGGGTGAAATGGTTAAGAGTAGAACATTTAGATGGAAAGTAATTTTGAGAGTGCACTGAAGACCTAGGGGTAGAGACATAAGACATAAGACATAATAACTTTTATTACAACACTAGGAAAAGAAAGTGAGTGTAGTTGGCTAAGGAAGCAGTTGTTCTTACATAATATTTTCTCAAGTGGACCCAAATTCCTTGTCAGTGATTCTGTAATGTAAGGACCTACGTCAGTCTTGTGAGAAGTAAGATATCCACTTTGTCTTTAGCTATCACTTTTGATCTAGGAAGAAGGAAGAACAGAGCTACACCTGAACTTTTTCTGGGTTATTCGGTGAGGGGAGAAGGCGTTTTCAATAAACTTTTCAGAGTCTAGAAATGCCAAATTCAGTCAGACCAATCAGAACTGGCCATGTAGATAAGCATAGCTTTGGAATAAAGACCTAATACCAGTGTAAAATATGACTGTGAAGATGAATTTGAAGTACCTAGGATGACATTTACACAATAAAGATTTTGTTAGCAAGATGGAGAAATAACAGCTTTAAAAAAATAAAAGTTTGGCGCTTTCTCAGAAAACTGGAAATCAATCTTCCCAAAGATCCAGCAATACCATTTTGGGTGTATACCCTAAAGATGCACATTTACACTCCAAAATGTTCATTATTGGTAATAGCAAGAACCTGGAAACAACCTAGATGTCCCTCAACTAAAAACAGATTAACAAACTGTGGTACATCCACACAATCGAGTACTACTCAGCAGTAAGAAAAAAATGATATCCTAAAGTTTGCAGGCAAATGGATGGATTTGGAGAATATCCTTCTTAGTGAGATATCACAAACCCAGAAAGATAAGCAGGGGATGTACTCACTCGCAGAAAGTGGATTTGCCTGGAGTGGATGCAGAACTAACCCACCTTGGGACATTGGTACCTTCTGCCCTTGCTGGGGAGGAGATAAAATGATGAGGAGAAGAGTGAATGACTGGGAGGTGTAGGAGGGGGAATAGAGTCTGAACAAGAGGAAACAGGGATAAAAAATATGACTTTATTCATAATAAAAACTGTCAAAAAAGAAAAAAATCAAAGCTTAACTAGACATAGTATATTGGAACAAATGCAAAAATTGAAATGCAATAATTAAGGTAGGAAATATACAGGCATAGAAGTTTCACATGCTGTTCAAGTTATCAGCGAAAAAACTAATTTTTTTGTATTTTATTTTATATGCATAGATGTATGACTATACTGTGACTGTGGAGGCCTGGTGAGTCCATCAGATCCCTTGGAACTGGAGTTACACTTCTATGATTCACTGTGGAGGTATTGAGTACTGAACCATGGTGCTTTGGAAAAGCAACTAATACACTTAACTACTGCCATCACTTCAACTCAACTCTATTATTTTAACTTATATGAATGTAAAAGTAGAAGTTGTTAAAGGAAGATTTGGGCAAAGAGTGGGGAAAATGGCATATTTTCTTAAGAAGAATTATATAAAACTTAGTTTTAAAGTTAATCTATGACATTTGAAGTAAAAGCATTTGATTTTTTTATTCAGTTGTACAGACATTAGGTTTTAAAAATCATGTCTTCTTTTATAGCACTAGACTTTCTCTATCCATGTGGAAAAAAGCATCTCTTTATTCTGCAAACTTTTCAAATATATTTCTAAGAAGATTATAGCACTGATTTACTGTAAAAGATGTGATTTCTGTGCAGAGTTTGACAATGTAATTGATATTTAATGGTGTGGGTCCTACTTATCTTATGCACCATCCCCAACCTCTAGGAAACATCGCTGAGTTTTCACAACTGCTTTTAACAACAAATAAAACAATTTCAGAGAAGGGGAAAATTCCTGCATTAAGTACTTAGGACCTCAGTTGGCTGGTATATCTCTATCTGCAATTCCTATTATTTACACTTACACATATATGTATTAGATACATACATGTATTAGATACTTCTAAACCTATAGCAAAGGAAATCACCCCAAATGCTTAACATTGGTGGAATGCCTAAGGCTGAAAACTGGTTTACTGTTCAGAATACTAACTTAACAACATCTACATAGAATTCCTATCATTTAAGTCAGAGAACACTAATAAACCTGTAATTACTCACTCAATCATTCCCTTAAACAACTATGCATCTTCGCAGCCTACAGTCAGATTTATTTTGACTTCCTGGTAAAATACTATCCATTAAGAATCTTCTTTCTCTACTTCACATGTTCATTTTTCTCATGTTTGTAAGAGAAGATAAAATAATTATTAAAGTCAAATAGAAAAGATTAAAATGTGATTGTACCACTAGGTGATACTCTGGTAAGGTTATTCTCATTCCTAATTCTCAGCTGGCACATTTATCAACTGGGTTTAATACAAATATTAAATATTAATATTATCAACAATTCACACATTAATTTAAAAGTGACTCCTTTATGTTTGTGCTCATATGTATTAATTATGCTGGAATTTTCAAAAAACAGAATTGGAAAATATTAAATTCTTAGTGTTGAAAGAATATAAATCCAGGTATTATGTCTGGATGTGTGTCTGGTTGGTTAAATTTAGGAAGATGTTTAATTATCTGAGTCTGAAATCTCCCCCAAAAAATCAGTCCTGAAAATTTCTATTTATGTATATTTTATATTTCTTCCCCTTTCAAATATTGAGAAGGTTGTATTTCATCTAGTAATGTAGCTTACCTTAAAAACTTGACAAAATATTTTTCTTTGGCCATCTGCTTTACCACTTACAACAAATGCAAACTTAATATTGTGGCATAAACAGTCATCTTAGAATATAGCTATTTGTAACATCAAATGTTCTCCTCTTGTGACAGACTCCAAGTAAATTACCTTTCTGTAAAGATGGACACATTATAGATAATATTTCATAATTGTTTTCATCACCAAGAAGCACTTGCTATTTGCCAGCTGATAGGATACTATTTAACTTTTCCCAGTTGGAAATGTCAGTCAGCATTTGCTCTAGCATTGTGGGAGCTCCATAATGACTTTCGATTAAAGACAGATAATTTTGAGGTCGGCTTGGAAGTACATCACTATCTTCATTTTTTTTAAAGAAATCTAACTACATAGTTATTTTGAAGAATCAGTGGTACAACTGGCTTTTAAAGTTGTTAAAAAAAAGTGTCTATAATTATTCCACTTATCTCAGATAATAAGCTATTTCCTCTAGTTGTGTTTAGCACCTGTATTCAAAGCATTATGTTCTTTCTGGGCATTAAATAAATAATATTCACAGTGCTAAAGAGATTTTGCTTTAGCAGAGCAAGCAGATGGTTTCTGAAGGGAATCACACAGCAGCTCTTTGGTTTCCTCTCTGAAGCATTAACATACTTCTCTTCAGGAGGTAATATCTGCATATAATGTGCCAGAGTGTTTTTTTCTTTTTTTTTACATGTCAAGTTCAAGCGCAACACTGACATTATACTAATTAGTTTTTAACTTACCATTATGCTATACATACATAGAGTTGTCTTCACTGCTAATCTTTTTACATTGAATCACATGATTTGGCTTCCAGGATGATTATCTGATTCTGTGTTCTACTGAAACCACAAGCATTCACTGGCCTCCTCCTTACGTTGTCTCCTTCTCATCTCATTGCCATCCTACAATCTGAAGTCTATGGTCTTAGATTAAGTCTATTATATATAAATAAACAACTAGACACAGTGAACATCTAAGTCTATTCTACAAGATAGACTCCTGTTCTGAATTCCAGACATTTGTGCAGTTCCCTGCTCTCCATGTATATGTAAACAAGACCAAACTGAGCTCTTAGTAAAGTATCTAAAGCAATCATGATTAAAGAGTGTATTCAAATGTGCTTTATACACAACCACTTCATATTAAGGATGTTATCCTCAGAGCTGGGCAACTCCTACTGCAGACAGACTCAAAGGACCATCAGCTGGCAATGCAGCTGAATATTGTAATTTTGTTCAATCCTCCTAAGTTACTATTTTTGTAAAAGTTACTGTTATCTGCTTCACTGTTTCGAGTTCTCAATATACAATAGTCATGCTGGCAGCAGCATTTTTATAAGATAATATTCATTTCTAACAAAAAATAGACTACAATCTCAATGTAGTAAAACTCAGAGGCTTGAGTGTAGTAGCCCATGACAACAAGTTTTTCAGGTGATTCTGAAACAAGTTGAAGTTTCAAAACAGCTCTATAGAAAAATTATATATATTTTCTTTAGAATTTTACATATTATAGAATATGTTATATATTTTACACTTTTATATACCTGACCTACTCACAGGTTATTTGTTTGAATGCATATATAGAGAGGGGAGACACCATACACACACATATAATTCCATCAAATTAACGAGTAAATTTTGAAATCATGTCATCACATTCTTGCTTCTGTAATACCTTTTTACCATCCTATCCTCCTATTGCACCATCACTAAATCATTCTATTCCTTCTCTCCTCAGATTTCCCCCACAATGGCCCCTTTTTAATCCACTGTTCCTCTTTTTTTTTTTTTTGTTCAGAAAGTAACAGCACTCAAATAGGTGTCACACAAGTGTGACATATCAAGTTGAAGTAGGATTAATCTCCTCCAATTCTATGAAGTCTGGACAAGAGAACCTAGTATGAGAAGCATGGTATGTACTCATTCATAAGCACTTATTAGCTGTAAAGTAAAGAATAACCATGCTAACATACACAGCTGAAGAGAGGCTAAGTAATAAGGAGGAAGAAAAGAAAAAAAGGAAAATGTAGTGGTTTGAAGGAAAATAGTTCTCAAAGGAATTGGCATTATTAGGGTGTGTGGCCTTGTTGAAGGAAGTGTCACACTGTTGGGGTGGGCTTTACAATCTTTTTTTCTCAAGCTTCCTGAAGTATGACTTTCAGTCAACTTTCTGTTGATGTAAAACGTAAGATTCTTGGCTATTTTTCCAGCATCACATCTCACTGCACAACACCATGGTCTCTGCCTTGAAGATAATGGACTAAACCACTAAAACTGTAAATAAGTGATTCTAATTAAATGTTTTACTTTATAAGAGTTGATGTGATTGTAATGTCTCTTCACAAAAATAAAAACTCTAAAATAGAAGGGAAAATAGAATAGCAGTCCTGGGTAGACTATGTGCTCTTAGGGCTGGAAACATGAGGGTTTGCTTTGGGAGAAAAAATATAATAAAAGAGATGTCTTGATGAAGGGCATTTTTGGGTCAGGTAAAATTCTGACAAAGAAAACTCCTATTAATCTGACTTCAGCTAACATTCTAAGCAATAGCAGATAAGTAGCCTGAATTAGCCCTTTCCTGTAACCAGGTTGGGAACTTGCTCAATTTGTCATCAGAGAGCCATCATCTAATGACTTTTGGATACAGATACAGAAATCCACAACCAAGCACTGGAATGGGCTCAGGAAATCATGTTGATTAGAAGGAAGAAGGGTTGTATAAACCAATAAGGCCAAGATTATCACAAGGGAAGCACAAAAACAACTAAATGGGGCTCAGATATCCCAAACTCTAAACTAACAGCTGGCAAGCCTGCATGTGACGAGCCTAGGCACATTACATATCTGTGACTCAGCGTGTGTAGCTTGATCTACTTGTGGGACTCATACTGGTGGAAGAAGATTAAATTCCCAGTGGATACCTCTGAAATTGTGGAGTGGAAGTTGATATCGGTTTTTTTTTAAACACATGAATGCTTCACATAATAACAATAAAATATCAGTAATAGAGCAATTGGTTAATATTCATTACAAACATATTAATCACAAGGACTGAAAAAATAAGTGAAAGAATAAAAATAATCTTATTTTTTGACAAAATGCCCAGAATAATGCAAAGAATAAAAAATAACTTACGTTGTAAAAGGAGCCATATTCAAGAACCAGAAGTTCAGGTTCTGGTTCCGGTTCCTGGGCCGGGTGCTGTAGGCAGAGTATGTCCCAGCGCCCTCTGGAGCAGACGGAGATAAACTATGCCTGTCATGGTCACCAAAGCTGCTGCTGAGGGAATTCGCAGGGCTACCCACCTCCAACTGAAAGATCAGGTAAGGACTGGGGAGCCTGAGAGACAGACTCAGAACCCGGCCAGAGGTGAGGAGGGGTCATCAGGCCCCAGCGCCTGTATTCCTGCCAGGGAGAGGAGACTTGAGCTTCCATTGGTTCAGGTTCTGGTTCCAGGACCAGGTGCTGTCTGCAGAGCTTGTCCCAGCTCACTCTGGAACAGGCGGAGATAGACTCTGCCTGTCATAGTCCCCCCCCAGCTGCTGTTGAGGGAGTTTGCATGGCCGCCTCCCTGCCTCAAATTGGTCAAACAAAGAAAGATTGAAGACTTGAAATTCGGTCCCCTGCACACTGCAGGAGTAGTGATTGAGCAGACCTTTTCATCAGAGGTCACAGGAGGCACACAAGCCCAAGTGCCACAACTGACCAGGAGCCACCTAATTGTGAACCACTAAGGCCAAGGGCAGACACCAGTGGAAAAACTTACATAATAATATAAAGAACAACAAGGTAACTTCAAAAGAAAGTGGCGATCCTACAAAAACAAGACCTGAACTGAGCAATAAAGAGGCAACAGAAGAAGGATCATCAAAATTTCCTTTTTGATGATCATCAAAGCTCTCAAAGAAGATATAAAAAATAGCCTTCCCATCGGTTCCAGTTCTGCTTCCGGGACAGGGTACTGTCTGTAGAGTGAGTCCCAGTGCACTCTGTGGCAGGCACAGATAAAGTCTGCCTGTCACCATACCCACAGCTGCTGCTGAGGGAATTTGCATGGCTATCCACCTCCACCTCCAATTGAGCGAACAGATAACTACTGGAGTCCCTGAAGGACACACTCAGACCCCGCCCAGAGAGGTAACAGGAGGTGCACAAGCCCGAGTGCCACAACTGACCAGGAGCCACCTAATCATGAACCACTGAAGCCATGGGCAAATGTCACTGTAAAAACTTACATAATAATACAAAGAACAACAAGGTAACTCCAGAAGAAAGTGGCAACCTTACAAATGCAAGATCTGAACTGAGCAATGAAGAGGAAACAGAAGGAAGAAAGAGCAAAAATTCCTTTTTGAAGATCATCGAAGCTCTCAAAGAAGATATGTAAAATAGCCTTAAAGAAATAGAAGAAATTACAAACAAAAAATTGGAAGAGATGAACAAATCTATGAAAGAAACATGCCAGGAACTAAAAGCTGAAATAGAAGCAATAAAAAAGGCACAACATAAGGCAAAGATGGAAATAGAAAATCCGAAGAAAAAAGCTGGAACCACAGATACAAGCATAACAAACAGAGTTCAAGAGATGGAAGATAGAATCTCTGAAGTGGAAGACTCAGTAGCTCGAATAGATATATCACTCAAAGAAAATAGTAAAACTAAAAAAGCCATACCTCAAAATGTTCAGGAAATATGGGACACCATGAAAAGACCTAATTTGAGAATAATAGGAATAGAAGAAGGAGAAGAATACCAGCTCAAAGGCATAGATAATGTTTTCAATAAAATCATAGAACAAAACTTCCCTAACCTGAAGAAGGAAATGCCTATAAAGATACAAGAAGCTTACAGAAACCCCAAATAGATATGACACCCTAAAAAAGTCAGCACGCCACATTATAATCAAACCACAAAACATACAGAACAAGGAAAAAATCTTAAGAGCTGCAAAATAAAAGGGCTAACTCACATATAAAGGCAGACCCATCAGAATAACACCTGACTATTCAATGGAATCCATGAAAGCTAGAAGGGCTTGGTCAGAAGTTATACAGAAGCTAAAAGAGCATGGCTGCCAAACTAGAATACTATACCCTGCAAAAATATCAATCACCATAAATGAAGTAAACAAGGTATTTCAGGACAAAGTCAGACTGAAAGAATATCTATCTACCAATCCAGCACTACAAAGAGTATTAGAGGGAAAACTCCAACATAAGGACCCCAGATACACCAATGAAATCACAAACAATTAATAATTCCACAGAAGAATACCCTAGAGAAAGGAAATACAAACAATTTACCACCAAAAATGGCAGGAAATATGAATCAATGGTCACTAATTTCCCTTAATATCAATGGTCTCAACTCTCCTATAAAATATCACACACTATCAAGATGGATACAACAACAGAAGCCATTTTTCTGTTGCCTTCAAGAAACACGCCTCAACTGCAAAGACAGACACAGGCTTAGAATACAGGGTTGGGAAAAGATTTTCCAGACAAATGGTCCTAAGAAACAAGCGGGGGTTGCAATCCTAATATCTAACTAAGTAGACTTTAATCTAAAAGCAATTAAAAGAGACCAAGATGGTCACTACTTATTCATCACAGGAAAAATTGGTCAAGAGGAGATTGCAATCTTAAATATTTATGCCCCTAATATAAGGGCACCTACTTATGTAAAAGAAACACTGCTAAAGCTCGAATCCAACATCAATTCTTATACCCTAATAGTGGGAGACTTCAATATCTCACTTTCAACCCTGGATAGATCAACCAGACAGAGTCTCAACAGAGAAATAAGGAGTCTAAAAGAGGTTATGATGCAAATAGATTTAATAGATACAGAAGCTTCCACGCAAACGCAAAGGAATATACATAATTCTCAGCTCCTCATGGAACTTTCTCCAAAATTGATCACATAATTGGTCATAAAGCAAATATCCACAGATACAAAAAAATGGAAATAATCCCTTGTAACATATCAGACCACCAGGTCCTAAAGTTAGAGTTCAACAACATCAAAACCCAATGAAAGTCTACCAACTCATGGAAACAAAATATCACTCAGCTGAACCATCTCTGGGTTAAGGAAGAAATTAAGAAAGAAATCGAAGTCTTCCTATAATTAAATGAAAATGAATCCACAACATATTGAAACTTTTGGGACACAATGAAAGCAGTCTTAAGAGGAAAATTCATAACACTAGATGCTTATATGAAAAACCTAGAGAAATCCCACACTAGAGACTTAACAGCTATGCTGAAAGCCTGAGAACAATTAGAAGCAAACTCACCTAGAAGGAGTAGATGGCAGGAAATACTCAAACTTAGAGCTGAAATCAATACAATTGAAACAAAAAGAACAATACAAAGAATCAACGAATCTAAGAGTTGTTTCTTTGAGAAAGTTAACAAGATAGATAAACCCTTAGCCAAACTAATCAAAAAACAGAGAGAGAGTGTTCAATTCAACAAAATCAGAAATGAAAAGAGGGACATAACAACAGACCCCCAGGAAATACAGATAATTATCAGATCATATTTTGAAAATCTGTATTCCACAAAAATGGAAAACCTAGAAGAAATGGACAGATTTCTGGACAGGTACTATCTACCAAAATTAAATGAAGATCAGATTAATTACCTAAACAGGCCTATAACCCTTAAGAAAATTGAAGCTGTCATTAAAAACCTCCCCAAAATAAAAGCCATGCCCCAGATGGTTTTAGTGCCGAATTCTACCAGACATTCAAAGAAGATTTACTACCATTACTCCTCAAACTATTTCACACAGTAGAAACTGAAGGAATATTGCCAAATTCCTTTTATGAGGCCACAATTACCCAAATACCCAAGCCACTCAAAGATGCAACAAAGGAGAATTACAGACCAATTTCCCTAAGGAATATTGATGTGAAAATTCTCAACAAAATTTTGGCAAACTGTATACAACAATGTATAAAAGATATCATCCACCACAACCTTCATCCTAGAAATGCAGGCCTGGTTTAACATACAAAAAACTGTAAATGTTATCCATCATATAAACAAACTAAAGGAACAAAACCACATCATCATATCCTTAGATGCTGAAAAAGCCTTTGATAAAATCCAACACTCCTTTATGATTAAAGCCCTAGAGAGATCAGGAATACAGGGGGAATACCTAAATACAATAAAGGCGATTTACAAGAAGCCAACAGCCAGTATCAAACTTGATGGAGAAAAACTCAAAGCAATCCCACTAAAGTCAGGAACTAGACAAGGATATCCCCTCTCCCCTTATCTATTCAATATTGTTCTCGAAGTTTTAGCTAAAGCAATAAGGGAATGAAAAGAGATTAAGGGCATACAAATTGGAAAAGAAGAAGTGAAGCTATCTCTATTTGCAGATGATATGATTGTATACATAAGTGACCCACAAAATTCTTCCAAAGAACTGCTACAGCTGATAATCAGCTTCAGCAATGTAGCAGGATACAAGATTAACTCAAATAAATCAGTAGTCCTTCTATACACTAAAGATAAAAGAGCTGAAAAAGAAATAAGGGAAGCATTACCCTTCATAA
>PVIH01002529.1:51291-186865 GCA_004025045.1 Sigmodon hispidus
TCCCATGTTCCTGGATTGGTAGGATCAACATAGTAAAAATGGCAATTCTACCAAAGGCAATCTACAGATTCAATGCACTGCCCATCAAAATCCCAACACAATATTTTTTGGACCTTGAAAGAACAATACTCAATTTCATTTGGAAAAACAGGAAAGCCAGGATTGCCAAAACAATTTACTCAACAAAAGAACCTCAGGAAGTATCACCATCCCTGACTTCAAGCTATACTATAGAGGTACAGTAATAAAACCAGCCTGGTACTGGCATAAAAACAGACTTATAGATCAATGGAATAGAATTGAGGATCCGGACCTTAAGCCAAAAACCTATGAAAACCTAATCTTTAACAAAGAGGCCCAAAACATTCAATGGACAAAAGATAGTATATTTAACAAATGGTGTTGGCATAGCTGGATGGAAGTGTGTAGAAAAATGCAAATAGATCCGAGCCTGTCACCCTGCACAAAACTCAAATCCAAGTGGATCAAAAACCTCACCTTAAACCCAGCCACTTTGAACTTGATAGAAAAGAAAGTGTGAAATACTCTTCTACGAATTGGCACAGGTGACCACTTCCTAAATATAACACCAGTGGCACAGACACTAAGACCAACAATCAATAAGTGGGATCTCTTGAAGCTAAGAAGCTTCTGTAAAGCCAAGGACACTGTCAATAGGACAAAATGACAGCCTACTGAATGGGAAAAGATTTTCACCAACCCTACAAGTGATAGAGGACTGATCTCTAAGATTTATGAAGAGTTCAAGAATCTAGAGCCCAAAACCTTGAATAACCCAATCAAAAAATGGAGTTCAGATCTAAAAAGGGAATTCTCAGCAGAGGAATTATGAATGGCTGAAAGGCACCTGAAAAAGTCCTCATCATCTTTAGCCATCAGAGAAATGCAAATCAAAACAACTTTGAGATACCACCTAACATCTGTTAGATTGGCTAAGATAAAAGGAACAGATGACATCCTTTGTTGCAGAGGATGCAGATCAAGGGGAACCCTCCTCCATTGTTGGTGGGAGTGTAAGCTTGTTTAGCCACTCTGGAATGCAGTATGGTGGTTTCTCAGAAAAGTGGGAATCAATCTCCCCAGGGTCCAGCAACACCACTTCAGGGTGTATATCCTGAAAATGCACAGTCCCATTCCAAAGACGTTAGCTCGACTATGTTCATAGCAGCGTTATTTGTAATAGCAAGAACTTGAAACAACCTAGATGCCCCTCATCTGAAGAATGGTTTAACAAATTGTGTTGCATCTGCACAACGGACTACTACTCAGCAGTAAGAAAAGATCGTATCCTAAAATTTGCTGGCAAATGGATGGATTTGGAGAATATCTTCCTGAGCGAGGTATCACAATCCCAGAAAGATAAGCAGGGGATGTAGTCACACATTAGTGGACTCTAAACAGAAAAGCAAAAAGCAAATCATGTCCAAGCTGCAAACCACAACCACTGAAGAGCTTGGGATCTGAAACATCTTGGACTTACAACTTGGATCCCCCTCCATCTAGAGGAACACCTGACTCAGTCTTGATTTGGGGTGGAGGAAACTGGATCTGCCTAGAATGGAGGCTGAACTGAGCAATATTCGGACCTTGGGAACATCCTGCCCATGCTGGGGAGGAGATGGGGAGATGTGGAGAAGAGAGAGTGGCTGGAGGGGGTGGGAGGGGGAAGGGACCTTGGTTAAGGACATACAAGGATAGAAAATGTGAATTTATTCATAGTAAAAAATTTAAAAAAATGGAAACTAGCAAAGTAGATGTGCATTATCCTTAACACACTTGTTAAAAATACCTAATGTCACAAAGATAAATATTTAACAACACCTTTCAAAGTTGTACCTTTAGAAAGAATGTATGAGGCAACAAATTTGCATTTGTCAGTATAGAAAAAATTAAAATATTAGCAGTGCATTTAATAAGATACTATTAGCCAGTTGAACATAATCACCAAACAATTTCTGTTGTAAGTGGTTCTGGGCTGGAATTTCCAGTCTAGTCTTGAGGTTTGGACCCATAATTCCCCCAGATACATATGAAGTCCAAAAGCCTTGCACAGATGATATTATTATTTTTACTCTTATTGACCTATTGCCCTGGCATATAACTTGATAGTTCCTTCATCTGAACTCAACCTATCTTGTTCAGCCATGTGGCTCAGTACCTTTTTTCACAGCAGCATTTCATCTTCTTTCCTCTGAGTATGCAGCTGTCTCCTTCTTTTGTCTCTGGCAGCTCTGCCTAGCATCTGTCTCTGTTCTTCCTCTACTCAGAGATTCTTAGCCTGGTAGACCCACCCATACTTCCTTTTTGCCTTAGGCCAATCAGCTTGTATTAAACTCATAGGCAGGACAAATATTTACATTACCATCATAATCCCAATACAAATTTCTTCAATTGAAGTCATGCATAAATCCAAAAAATTGGCTCATACCTTTAATCCTAACACTGGAAAGGCACAAGCAGGCATATCTCTGTGAGATTCAGGTTAGTGTGGAACACAGAACAAGTTTCAGAACAGGCAGATCTATATAGAGCAACTCTGTCTCAAAAGTAAACAAACAATACTAAGGTCCCTGGATCCCTACTGTGACTGGATTCCAGGCTTGAGTGACATCTTTAGACCTCATTTGCTTTCACTTATACAAGCTCTTGTTTATTCTTGAACATGGATGGAGAGTGATGGCTTTCAACTTGTCTTTAATAGCCTTGGAAGCCAATTTGAAGGTAAAAGAACACCCTCAACTCTACCCCAAATATAAAGCATATGCATCCATGAACAGAATGTTTTATCAGAAATATAAGTTAATGTAATTTTTTGGAAAGTAGATAGGATCTATGGTTGTTTTTTCCAAAAGAGTGATGTAATTACCACCCCCAATATCATGACCAAACAAAGAATAATAGTATCCTGTGGAGTTTATAAGCATAGGTTCACACAGCAAAATTAAACTGTAACCTTATAGAAATTTTAAGCATAAACAAACCAAGACTCAGATCTGTATAACTAAACAGACTGGCATCAGATCACAGACGCAAGATGAAAACAAAATAAGCAAATAGGCAAAGAACAAATGAAAAAAATATTTAATGGACTTATGGTTGTCATTGATGAAAACACACTTTTTTGTTTTCTCAATTCTAATTATATTTCTATTTATGACTTCACCAATATATTCAGTATATTATATAATCAACAATTCAAGTTAATTGTGCTTTTCTGTTAATAAGGGGTACACTGAAAATAATGAAGAAACATACTTATTTCCAGCAGAGACAAATTAAATATTTATGAAAACATTTAGAATAATACATTTATGTCTTTTAATGTCTAATTAAATAAATTTTCCCATAATACACAGTATAGCAATATTTTTAGCAATGTGATAATGATCCCAATAGGAAGTTTTTGTTTGTTTCTGTTTTTAAATGTGTCCTAAAAAGCATCAGATTTGTACTAGCTCAGACGCTGAGGGAGTAAAGAACGAACACTGGAGGAAGACCAGATACATCTACAGATAGGCTGGAATTGGGTTGGTCCTGTCTGCTCTGATGGAGGTCACTTCTACTGTACAAGGCAAGTTAACGAGTTTTAGTGTAAGGTCTCCATAAGGAAGTAGTCTTACTTTGCAGCCATTATGGAGGAGAAAGCTGCTGTTGGTAGTTGTTGCACACACTCTGGACATCTGCACACGGACCAGCAGAATGCTTGCTTTTTGTAATCTCATAGCTTCATGTACATCAGGAAAGCTTTGGCAGTTTCTATGGGTGTGAAACATTAGACTACTTTGCTTCCCCTTTTTTCTCATACTTTATACTTTACATATTTATTATTTTTTTATTTAAAATATTTTTCATAACCACCACAGCTCCCCCTCCTTCCTCTCCTATAAGTCCTTTCCCAGCCTTTCAATCCCATCTACTCATCCTTTCTCCAGGAAGGAAAAAACCATGTAAGTTTGACTCAATTTGGTCTGGCATATCCAGCTGAGGTAGAAGCTAGTCCCTCCCCATGGTATCAAGGCTGAGTTAGGTGTTTCTCTGTAGGAAATGGGCTCTGAGAAGCCAATTCATGCACCAGGAATAAAATCTGCTCCTACAACCAGAGGTTCTACAAAATGCTCAATCTGTTTGACTGTCATCTGCATTCACAGGGTTTAGCTCCTTTCAACTAAGGTTCCTCAGATGTCATTTCAGTCAGTAAACTCCCAATAGTCCAGGTCAGCCAATTCTGTGGGTCTCCTCCTCATGATTTTTATCCTTTTGCTCATATAATCTCTCCTCACTCACTTAAGCTAAATCAGTAGTAAGATGATCTGGTGTTTAGTTTTGGATCACTACATCTACTTCCATCAGTTGCTGGATGAGGGGTTTGTAATGGCAATTAAAGTGGTCATTCTTTTGATTATAGGGAAGACCCTTTTAAGTACTCCCTCCACTAATGCTTGGGGTTCTAGCTGGGTTATCTTGTGGATTCTTGGGAGTTTCCCTAGAACCAGATTTTTCTCTCACCCCACAATGTCTCCTTTTAGCAAATATCCATCTCCTTTTTTCTTCCCTCTTTGTTGCTCCTCTCACTCAACTATTTCCTTCTCTCATGATTTGTTCCCATCTCTCCTTGGTCACTACCTGTTGTGATTCCAATTTACTCAGGAGATATTCTCTATTTTCTCTTCCCAATGTGATTCCTGGATGTTTCTCTTAAGTTCTTTGTATTCCCACCTGTTCAGGAGTTGTGGTTTGCAGCCTGGAAATTCTTTGCTATATGTTTAAAATCCACTTATGTGTGAGTACATACCATGTCTGTCTTTCAGGGTCTGTGTACCTCCGTCAGCATAATTTGCCTACAAACTTCAGGATATCATTTTTTTTTATTCCATGGTGAAAATGTCATAGGCATGCTTGTGTCAACAACACACATTTATTCAGGACATCCTCTGTACACAATATTTTTTCAGTTTTCTATTTCTTATTATCTACTACTTCAATAACAAGTGGTGTCATTGCATATTAAAATCTAAGAATTTGAAAAATATAAAGTCATATTTTTAAGTACTCAGAGTGAATTCTAATGTAAGCCATGTATTTCTCTCATTTCCTGTGCGCATTTATATTTCCTGTGAAGATTGCCACAGCACATCCATCTTGCCAGCTGCCTGCTTCCTATCCTGACTTAAAAGTGTCAGTCTTCCTAGACTTTTGTAACAATATTCCTCTACCAGTTTCAGCTTTTACTTATCCTGAAAATTCCCCTTGCCTATATTATTTTATTGAATCCCTGCAATGTTTTTTTTGTTTTTTGTCTTATAGAAATGCTACCACTTCCTTTCTGTAGTTAGTAAGCACTGACTTTTGATATACCTAAGACATTCTAGGATAGGCAGTCAAATCTGATTAAGTTTGATATAACACATGTGATGCTGGAATCACTGATTATCTAGAATGTTTTTCTGTCAAAATGTATCTGATTTGTGCAATGATACTCCAGTCATTAAAAAATTCTTTTTTATTTGTTCTCAAGTTCCAAGGAAGGTATTTCTTTTAATATGCTTTTCAAATGTGTCCCAGGAAAATAATTTACTTCCCAATGACTATACACATCAAGGTAGAAACGGTTATATTCCTAATTCATAACTTTCCATCTTGCCTCTAGCACAAGATGTGTTTCTGTGTAGTTAATTAGTCAAACTGGATAACAGAGTCAAAATTTCACATACAAAATCTGGCTCTGATACTATGGAGAGTCTGTTGTGTCTTTTGAATTCTAAGTTGCATGTTTTTCAGGATTTGGTGTGCATAATGACAGCTCATTCCCAGGGAACATATGTAATGAGACTTTATAAAGAATAATAACTTAGGGCTACTCTATGTTGCAGATTATATGTCATGTGTAAGTTTATTAAATAAAACAAAAATAATGATTTTGTTCAAATTAAGTGGTTATTGACCAAATAACATACTTTAAAAATCTGTGTTAGAAGCACTCTTGAAGATGTGTTTGTATTCTTCTTCTTTTATTTTTAATCCTTGCAAGGAATATAGGTAGTGATTTTGTGGCAAATAATAATTTTTTTCGTAATTTAATATACTGTGAGTGACTGGTATGGAAAATGCATACTACTTTAAAAAACTGGACAAGTAGGATATAAGTGGGTATATGTGTCATTTATATATCTAGCTTATGGCTATACAAAGTTTAAATTTGTTGTAATTGTAGAAACTTTTGAAAAGTAAATCTTAGGAAGAGAAAATTCAAAATTTTTGGGGAAATTGTCACTATTGGTTTTATATAAGTGACAACTGAAGAGTAAATACCTGAGACTTGAAAATAAAGATAAAAAGAAACTGAGGAAATAGCAACTTGATAAAATACCATAATTTTATCTTGATAACAGGGTTAAAAGAAAGTCTCACTTATCTGAGACAACTATTATAATTTGCCAGTGGACCATGATATATTTTTATTTTACCTCTACATTTTCTTGCTAAAGAATTTTATTAAGTTCAATTAAAAGATATTGAATTTTGTTGGTAAAAAGAAAATAAGTTAGTGATCAACCAGAAGTATAAACAC
Source organism: Sigmodon hispidus (assembly GCA_004025045.1). Lineage (NCBI taxonomy): Eukaryota > Metazoa > Chordata > Mammalia > Rodentia > Cricetidae > Sigmodon > Sigmodon hispidus. The sequence goes on from PVIH01002529.1 coordinate 57,881, forward strand.
ATAATCACCCAAATGTGCATCATGCTAGGAAGGCTAGAACAAATTATATTTTATTTTCTAGGTTTACCAGCTATTCCATTAGTTTTCTTGTTTCCTGTCTAACATACACAGTGGTTCCAGCTAGCCATTCTAGACATATGCATACATGATGGAAGATATTCCTTACCAATTCTAATGATTCATTTTTAAGGACTGTTGTGTTACAGTTCTGGTTCCAGGACCAGGTTCTGTCTGTGGTGCATATCTCCACACACTCCTTAGCAGATAGGAATAGAGTTTGGTTGTGAGGGGCTCCTCCAGCTACTGCAAAAACAAGGAAACTTGCAAAGCCACCCTGCCTCCAACTGCATCAGCAGAGAAGGACTGAGGACTTTGAAATCCAGACTCAGATTCTGCCCAGAGGTGAGGTGAGGTCAGCAGGCCCTGGCACCCGAATCCCTGCACAGTAAAATTGTGTTTTGGGACCAGGTTCTGTGGCGCGTGTCTCCACACACTCCTTAGCAGACAGGTATAGAGTTTGGCTGTGAAGGGCTCCTCCAGGTGCACCTAAAAGAGTGGGCATCACACAGTGACCCAGCCCTCAACTGCATCAGCAGAGAAGGACTGAGGACTTGAAATTTAGACCCCTGCCCAGAGTATAGTCAGAGATTGAGCAGACCCCTTGCTCAGAGGTGACAGGAAATACACAACCCTTCTTTCCACAACTGACCAGGAGCCACCTAATCATGAACCACTGAAGCCATGGTCAGATGCCAGTGGAAAAATATATGTAATAATATAAATAACAACAAAGTAACTCCAGAAGAAAGTGGTGGTTCTACAACTACAAGACCTGAACAGGACAATACAGAGTAAGCAGAAAAAAGTAATGCCAAAAATACCTTTATGAAGATCATTTGAGCCCTCAAAGAAAATATGAAAAATTCCCTTAAAGATATAGAAGAAAATACAAACAAAAAATTGGAAGAGATGAACAAATGTTTGAAAGAAAACCAAGAAAAGGTAAACCAAAAAATGAAAGAAACATTCCAGGAACTAAAACCTGAAATAGAAGCAATAAAAAAGGAACAAAATGAGGCAAAGATGGAAATAGAAAACCTGAGGAAAAGAGCTATAATTACAGATAGAAACATAACCAACAGAATCCAAGAGATGTGTGTGTGTGTGTGTGTGCTATTTGACAGTATAACTCTTTAGCATAATGTCACTTGTAGGTGCTATCATTGGTGCTATGACCTTCCAAACCATAGATTTTTGATAAGGATTATAGTATTGTGATAGTTTGAAAGTAATTGTTTTATAGTCTCATAGGGAGTCAATTTGTTGGCATCGATATGGCTTTGTTGGAGGAAATCTGTTACTCTGGGGGCTGACTTTAGATCAAGATAACACCTAATATCAATGACTTCTTGTTGTCTGTAATATGTAGAAAATTCACCTCCAGCACCACATTAATGTGTTCTCTGGATAATAATGGACTGAATCTCTGAAACTGTAAGCAAGCCACCATAAATTAAATGTTTTCCTGTATAAAAGCTCTTGTAGCCATGGGGTGTTTTCACAGCAATAAAAAAAAAAAAAAAAAAAAAAAAAAAAAAAAAAAAAAAAAAAAAAAAAAAAAAAAAAAAAAAAAAAAACTAACTAAGACAAATACCAAGTATAGAATTCTCTCACATCCAATCAGAAATATGGTTAATACTCTCACATAGGCAGTACCACTCTATTAGCAGCAAATATATCCTTGTCAGGCATGTAGTAACACAGTTTTCAGGGTGCAGAACTGAGTTTGGACAACTGGCTACTTTTCTCTCAAACAGCCTTGTAAAATACCAACTAGAACTGCGATTCTAGCTAGCAGGGAGGAAGATTCCAGTAATTTCATAAATGATTTCTCTGTCTCTTAGTGAGCTAGTCCGTAAGTTGTACTGTGCCTTTCATATATACTGAACCCATATATTCTGGGAATAAGAGAGTCAACATACGCAAATGATTTTTACTTGAAATCTTTTTATAAATATACTTTGAAATTAATAATAAGTGTTCCATCCTAAGAAAGGGTTTTAAAATCTTATTTGACTTTTCTGGAAGCATGCCAATCTTCCTATCAGCTATTGGTAAACATGCTTTATGTAATTTATCCCAAAATCAGATGATCCTCTGTAATGTTCTAAATAGTTTTGTTACACTATTTGACACTGTGATGCCACCATGGGAAAAATAGCCATTTTCCACCTTTTTCATCCATTCACACAGTAATTTCTTTTTTGTAAAATTTTGTCAAATTATTTTTTCCTGATGATGGTAACTTTCATGTTGCAGGCCTAAGAAACAAACTCAGGCTATTTCATGTAAACGCAAGACATTGTGGTCAGGTTTGAAAAATCCTCACTTTCTATGCTTCCACTTTCAATGTTGGTAATAGAAATATTGACAATATTAAAATTGTCTCTTGAAAATCTAGTAGCTTTGATTGTTTATATACATCATTTCTCGTACATTAAAGGGGACACCCAAAATTTCATGTCTCTTCACAAGTACTGCATATGAGAGTATAAATACAAAATGACTTTTCTACATATAACTGAATTAAGTGACTTTATAGTACCTTAGTTTGTATATGAATCCAAAATTGTAGAGTTCATTATAGTGGGATATTTGAAAGGATGTTACACAGGGTACCTGAATGAAAGAGTAAATAAATGAATAATTTTATAAAATGTCTTTACTACATAGTTACACAATTCCTGAGAAGTTGACATTTTCAGTTCATGAATTAATCATAGAAATATAGACAGTAAAAAATAATACATGTATTATGGCAGTCATTTTTCTTATGCTTTCTTCCTAGTAAGGTACATGGAATTTACTGAGCAGCATATCTTTTAATTGTATTGTTTGAGACACATTCTAACGACTGTTATGTTTACTTCTCTGAGTTTGCAGGCACTCATATATTGTTTTCTTGATTATGATATGTCTTGCCATTAATCATTACTAAGAAATGATTAGGAAAGTATATGATGGAACTCAGCAAGTGAGATAGGTGTGTTCCTCTAGTCATGCTAACAGAAGAGAGAATAAAAGCCCAGATGATATATAACTAAGTCTTAAGATGATTATTTCTTCACTCCTACAGTTCAAACATTTGTCTCTAATACATTAAAGATGTCTTTAATAATAGTATAAATTTTAAAACAAGCTCAATACCTTGACAAACCATGTCTTTGGGCTAGGACTAGAATTAGGGTCACATATTAGACTGAGAAGTCCAATGCCAACTTGTATAAAACAACCTGAGAATTAGTATTACATCTTTCATTGTTCTGTGACATCTGAGGGTACACTGTGTACCCTCACTTAAGCTGAAGGTAAAAGGGGTAATAAATGAGATATTTAGTCTATGCAAAAAAGCTGACTGGCTCATGGCATAAAAGATGTTGAGAATACTGAATATAAATACTTATTAGAATGAAATATTAGTTGAACATTATAGTATAACTTTTTATTATTTTTTGAACCTCAATAACAAAATTATCTAAAGAAGTAAAACATTCAGAATAGATAACAAAAAACTCACACAGTAATAAAACTTCTCTTTTCTCTAAAATACATGAAACATAAAAAATAATATCTAAAGCTTCTCAAGCCAGGTTAGGCTCAATTACAAATAAACAAAGCACAGTAGGTCACAGCTATTGCCCATAAATGCACTATGGCCACCACAGATTTCTGCTAAGCAACCCTTCTACAGTCAAACCAGAAGTTTTGCATTGGTGTGTGTGTGGGGGGGGCGTGTTTTAGACACTTTATTCATTAAAGTTCACCAATGAGTGAGTATGTCCCCTGCTTATCCTTTTGAGTTTGTGAGAACTTGCTCAGGAGGATATTCTCCAAATCCAACCATTTGATGGCAAATTTTAGTATATCACTTTTTCTTACTGCTGAGTATTACTCCATTGTGTAGATAACCACAGTTTGCTAATCTATTCCTCAGTTGAGGGGCATTTAGATTGTTTCCAGGTTCTTGCTATTATGAATAATTCTGCTATAAAAATAGTTGAGCTAATATTTTGGGGGTATGAATGTGTGTCTTTAAGGCATATGACCAATAGTGGTATTGCTGGATTTTTTGGGGGGAGTGATTCACAGTTTTCTTAGAAACCTCCATACTGTATTCCAGAGTGTCTGAACCAGTTTACACTTCCAGCAACAATGGAGGAATTTTCCCCTTGCTCTGCATCTTCTCCAGCACAGGCTGTCAGACCTCAATATAAACCCAGCCATGCTGAACCTGATAGAGAAGAAAGTGGGAAATACCCTCCAACAAATTGGCACATGTGGCCACTTCCTAAATATAACATCAGTATCACAGACACTAAGAACAGCAATCAGTGAGTGGGATCTCCTGAAACTGAGAAGTGTCTGCAAGGCAAAGGACACAGTCATTAAAACAAAACGACAGCCTACAGAATGGGTAAATATTTGCACCAATCCTACAAGTGATAGAGCACTGATCTCTAAAATATATAGAGAACTCAAGAAACTAGAGCCAAAACCCCTAAATAACCCAATCAAAAATGGGGTTCAGAACTAAAAATTGAATTCTCAGCAGAAGAAAAACTAATGGCTGAAAAGCACATGAAAAAAGTGCTCAACATTTTTTAACCATCATAACAAAGCAAATCAAAACAAATTTGAGATACCATCTTATACCTGTCAGAATGGCTAAGATGAAAAACAAAACTATAGTACAACTTTTTATCCCCTGCTCTAAGGAGGATGTGTCAGGAGAACCATGAAATCAGGACCATGGCTTGCTACTTAAAGATATCCTTTCTCAAAGATAGAAAGTTAATTTTATATGGTAATGCCACAAATCAATTTTTCATAAGTAAGTCTACATTAATAGGTATAGGAATTGACATTATTCAAATATGAGTGTGTTTCTAAGAATAGATGAACAGGTAAATGATAGATAATAAAGAAATATATAGATAGGTTTAGGACCTTTTACTTCCAACTCACAGACCAGAAATCTGATTTTTTTAACGTTTTTCTAGGCCTAAGATTGTAATGTAAAATTATATATCACAATTCCACAGATGCTATGTTGACTGAATTCTTCTGCATACAGAACACAATCAGTTATTTTCTTTTTGTATGTATAAATAAATTCTTCTTACTATAACTTTAACTGTTAAATTTGTTTTAAAGTTCATTGGAAAACTCTAGTTAAATATACCCTATACCTTTCAGAAAATAGATTCTTAAGTTTTAGTTCCAGTTTAAATTTGATTTAGGTGTGTGTGTGTGTGTGTGTGTGTGAGAGAGAGAGAGAGAGAGAGAGAAGGAGAGGGAGAGATGGAGAAAGAGATTTTGTATCTACATGAATGTGTGTATTACTTTACATGCATAGAAGACAGAAGAGGGTACCATAACCAACACAGATATATTTGCAGACATTTTCAGGAAGCTAGCTTCTATGTATGTGCTGTTAATTCCAGATGTTGTGATTGCATGGCAACAACCATGATGTTGCTGAGCTATCTCTTCAACATCAAGAATATATTCTTTTGATAAGTGATAAATGTCATGAAACATTACAGCTAAAAGCAAATTGGGAAGGATGGGGTCTATTTTACTCATACTTCCAATATAATACTTCATCATCAAAAGCAGTGAGGGCAGGACCAAGGAGGCAGGAACTTATGCAGATGTCATGAAGTAGTGCTGCTTACTAGCTTATTTCTTAAGGCTTCCTTATTCTGCCTTTTAAGACCTAGGACTACAAGTATAGACATGGCACTGCCCAAGATGAGCTGATTTGTTAATCTCTTGCTCTTCCATCACCTATTAAGAAAATGTCCCACTAGCATGACTACAACCTGACCTTATAGTGGATTTTCTTAATTAAAATTTCCTATTCTCAGAAGACTTTAGTTTGTGTCAAGTTACCATTAAACTATCCAGCACAATGGCTGACTGACATGAGCTGCAAACAGCTCAGATGTGATTCAAAAGCAAACTCTAAGATAAAACCAAGGAAGTGATTTCTGCATAGCAATTCCTATTGTAATTCTTTCTACAAATATCACTGGTAACAACTTTCTGAACATTTAGTGCTTTGGGGAGCAATAAATTCTTGAATCATCTACTTTCTCAAGTATACTGAATTTAATTCACATAAAGTTTTTCAAAACCATAAACTTGATATACATTAAAGAAATTATTTAGGTATTTTACTTGGACAATCTCATTGGTTTAACTATAAGAATCAAGGTCATTGGATAAATCTTTTTAACCTAAAGGAGATTGGAGTTATTCTGACCTAATAGTAGTGATGGTCCAGGGGTGGCCAAAGTTTTAGTAATTTCTTTTGGTATTTGTTGTCAGGCAGAATGATCAAAAGTATTGACAAATCAAATTCTCCGAGTCTCAGGAAAAATAGACAAGCTGCCACACATGTTTCAACATAAGCCATTCCAGCACCACAAAGTTACAGCAGTCAAAGCCCTCAGCAAACACTGACTAAAAGGATCTATGAAATGTACAGCAGAATGGAAACAGAAGCAGCAGAATTGACACCCACAGTAAACAGCATCGATGCAAATTAGTGTATTTCTCATGGGCTGCTTCTAGACAGTATCTCTTTTCTTTGCTTGTGTTCTAAATCATTTGATGACCAACACTTAAAAGATTATAAGAAATTCTACCTGTAACTGATACAGTTCATACTGGAAGACATGCTTCTATATATTAATCAAGCAAATTTATCAGATGATGAGCTACAGAACAGGCACACTATGCCATTTGCATCTAAAGTACTAGCCTACGGCAAAACTATATGTGAACAGTTTAGGTTTAGCGTCCAGCCTTGGTTCTTATGTTCATATATATCCATATGCAAGATTTTACTATTCTTTGTTTTTAATACACAACAAGGAATAAAAGGGGTTTGCTTTCTTCTGTTATTATTAGTGCTATTAATGTCATGAAGAAAGTTAGGGATTTTGATTTATTTTTGTATTTGTTTTCTTTTTTAAAAAAAAATATTTAGTTTGTGTACTGGTGATGCTTAAATGTATAGTTTTAGTATTTATGAGACTAGCATAGCAGGGTTTCTATAGTCTTGTCTCTCACACTCCTCAAGTTATTTCTGTAAATCAGTAAGAACAATGATAAAAGTGATAGGTTAGGAAAGTTAAACTCTTATAAATCAAGCTTAAGCTAAATTCTAGACTTAATCCCTAGAAAATACAGACACTTGTGAATTTCCAATGAGATTACATACAAATAAAACCTACCATAAATTGAGAATGTGATGCTAAATATTCAGATAATATATTTAACCGTTTGAAAATCAGTGCTTAGCAACACAGTTCCAGCATTTGATTCCTTTGAGTCCGTGATAATTTAGGGCTCTGGGAGCCCTATCCACTCATTGACACTATCCTACATTCCAAGAGATTTGTTTGCCTCTTGTCACCATTGCCGTAACACTTTAAATCCAAATTGCAATTATACTAGATAAATAATATTTGTAATTCTCTAAATGTTGAAATTAAAAAAAAACAGTGTAAATAATTGACTATTTGTAGAGAATATCAAAAAGCCTGTGTCTTCACTTGGGACTCTTTTTAAGATTTCCAGGGTAACAAGCAAAGTCTTGCTCAACCCCATGTAGCTTGTATCTAATACTATTTTAAAGTATAAGACACTTAACTGCACAAACAATGCCTTAATTGCTTCCTAAATAATTTCTTATGGCTTTTTAGTAAATGTAACTTATTGATTCTGTACAAAATACTGACTGAATGAATGCATAATCATGTAAGAGGTAACTACTGCTTCTTCATGAGTTTAGTTGCTGTGAGTCTTTTTGCTTGAGGCTGATATTGTTCTGATTACAAAGTAAGCATTTTGATATGCACCAGAGTGGGCTGAGCACAGTGTTGTGAAGGAACTGAGTTACAAAAGCCATATTGAATACACAGCTTGTGTCACTATATGCTGTAACTATATTTTATAGTTTTTATACAGTACACATGAGTACTATATAAAAAATGATGTTCTTATTTAATACACTTCCTTTTGCACACAGAATTGAGTTAATTATTACCAGGAAAATTTTCACCAAATTGGGCTGTGCTAAAATATGCCTAAAATATATTACTAAGAGCCATATTCTCAAAGTTTACAGCAGTACTTGCTACTTTGTTTTGTGAAACTGAACTGCACTTTTTCCTTTGGCAGAGTATTATTTTGCTGAGTTTGGTAGTCCCAGAGATTCCAAAAACTTACAACACATAAAGACACAAAATATACATTGCCATTCCAAAAAGAAGAAATCAGATCTGAGATACTGAGAAAATACAAGACCAGTAGAAGACTGAAACACAATTAGACAAATCCCCAATCTTATATGCCATGTCAGATATCATAGGACTTAGATGACTTTACCATTCTGGCTTTGGCTGACTACAAAATACTTTCCTCTCTTCAGCTGCTTCCACTTGTGTGGAGCTCTCATTGACAGATGGTCTGTCACACTGGCATCTCTGTAATCTTGTCATCTCCAAGGCAATCTGGACTGCCTTGTTATAGTTTCCTGAATCAGCCTCTATAAAGGAAGTGCCCCGCTACACATTACCTGACCTTTACTGGTCTGCTTACTCATGGAGAAAGATTCGACAGTCTCACTATTCAAATGTCTTTCATTACACTAATGCCAGAACTACATGGATGGCACTGCTAAGTTCATCTACCTTTTGGGGATGAAATATGTTCAATTTAACAATATTTTTAGGACTTTAAGGAACAGAAAGTTTCAGAGACCTTTTCTTTAACAAATTCTGTTCTTAGCTGGGTAGAACTATTTCTTGAGGGCCACACGCCCAAGAGTCCACTTTTCATCTAGCTCCAGTTTTATTTTTATATCTCTGTCATCTCAGGGCTGAACACCAACATTACAATTTCGAGTACTCTTTCCTAAACTATACTACTTATTATGTCTTTTGCACAACTTATAATTTTTTCATTATGTACTTGTATAAGAGTAATTAATAATAATATGAATGAGTCAATACTAGGCAATTTTGAAATCTTTTCTGCCAAAGGGTTAATTCATTACTTTTCAGTTCTGCCTCAAATTTACAGGACTAAGCATAAGGAAACCACATTTATTGCCAAAGTATCACAAACATAATTTCTATCCTAATTGTTAAGATTTTGTCCAATGAAATTTCCTAATACAGGCTTCCATAGTCCACATGGCTCTCAGCTTTGTTGACTTTCAAGTTTCTGGTAGAATGACACATACAACAGAAGTCAAAGTATTGAAACTGTTTAATAACATAAATTCTCATAGTCTTTCCCATTACTCCATAACAACATGGTCAGTTCTATCATAACAATATTCTTCTCTGACAACATGTTCTCTGTTAATTACTTTTCTATTACTGTGAAAAGGCACCATGAGCATGGTAACTCATAAGAAGTTATTTCAATGATCTAGTATTTCCAGAGTATAAGATTCCATGAGGGTGTAGGACAGACAAGGAGTTAGGAATAGCTGAAACATCAGATCATTGTGTTTTGTTGTTGTTTGTTTCTGTTTTGATTTTTTCTAGGTTATTTTAAAATAATTTTTTATTTATTATTTTTTATTATTAGGAATAAAGAAGTCACATTTTCTATTCTTGTATATCCTTCTTCAAGGTCCCTTCCCCCTCCCACCAAATCAGATCATTCTCTTCTCCACATCTCCCCATCTCCCCCATGGGCAAGCAGGCCCAAAGTCCCAAGGTCCCAATATTGCTTAGTTCAGCTTCCACTTCTGGCAAATCCAGTTTTCTCCTCGCAGAATCAATACTGAGCCAGGTGTTCCTCTAGGGGGTGTGGGATCCAAGGAGTCAGTCCAAGGTGTTATGATCCTAAGTTGTTCAGTCGTTGTGATTTGCAGCTTGGGCATGCTTTGCTTTTCGCCTTTTTTTTTTCTTTAGCGTCCACTAATGCGTCTGTACATCCCCTGCTTATCTTTCTGGCTTTGTGATACCTTGCTCAAGAGGACATTCCTCAAATCCATCCATTTGCCTGAAAATTTTAGGATATCATTTTTTCTTACTGCTGAGTAGTACTCCATTGTGTAGATGTACCACAGTTTGTTAATCCATTCTTCAGTTGAGGGGCATCTAGGTTGTTTCCAGGTTCTTACTATTACAAATAATGCTGCTATGAACATAGTTGAGCTAATGTCATTGGAGGGTGAATGTGAGTCTTTAGGTTGTACACCCAGAAATGTTATTGCTGGGTCCTTGGGGAGATTGATTCTCAGTTTTCTGAGAAACCGCCATACTGCATTCCAGAGTGGCTGAACAAGCTTACACTCTCACCAACAATGAAGTAGTGTTCCTCTTGCTCAGCACGCTCTCCAGCATAGGCTGTCATCTGTGTCTTTTATCTTAGCCAATCTTACATGGGTCTGGTGGTATCTCAAAGTTGTTTTGATTTGCATTTCTCTGATGGCTAAAGATGATGAGCACTTTTTCAGGTACCTTTTAGCCATTCGTAGTTCCTCTGCTGAGAATTCCCTTTTTAGATCTGTACCCCATTTTTTGATTGGGTTATTCAAGGTTTTGGGCTCTAGATTCTTGAGTTCTTTATATATCTTAGAGATCAGTTCTCTATCACTTGTAGGGATGGTGAAAATCTTTTCCCATTCTGTAGCCTGTTGTTTTGTCCTATTCACAGTGTCCTTGGCTTTACAGAAGCTTCTCAGCTTCAGGAGATCCTACTCATTGATTATTGATCTTAGTGTCTGTGCCACTGGCATTATATTTAGGAAGTGGTCACCTGTGCCAATTCGTAGAAGTGTATTTCCTACTTTCTTTTCTATCAAGTTCAAAGTGGCTGGGTTTATGTTGAGGTCTTTGATCCACTTGGATCTATTTGCATTTCTCTACACCCTAACATCCAGCTGTGCCAACACCATTTGTTAAATATATTATCTTTTTTCCATAGAATATTTTGGGCCTCTTTGTCAAAGATTAGGTATTCATATGTTTTTGGGCTAATGTCTGGATCCAAAATAGATGAATAATATTTATTGTACTTAAAGTTACATTGTTTTTGTATTTTTATTATTAAAAATTTTGTTAATATAAATACATTTGGATGATATTCTTTTTCTTCCTCGAGTCCTTCCAGATCCTCTAACGCTCCCTAACCCCTCAACCTAAAGTTATTTCTGAAAAATCAACCTTAAACCTAACACAACAGCAAATCCCCTCAAACCAATAAATAAATAAAATCATGCTTTCTTCTCAAAATTCCCACCAAACTGTAACCAAATTAATAAACACAGAATACTTTGGAGCTCATTATATGTTGGAAAACAACTACTGAAAATAAAGTTTGTCTTCATTTTATTATATAAAGTGTCATTTGAGGAAGAATATTGATTTTTTTCTCCCAGTGCTAGTTCAATTAATATTTATCTTAAAGACTAGATTTTCATTTATTTGTATATTTGTAAATATACCAAAATAATGATATAATAAGATAAAGCAAAAACTATCACTTTAGAATTGGAAAAGACACACTAACAAAGACAACAGAGCCCAAGAAAAGGCACAAAAATTAAGAGATCCACTTATTTACTCATTCAGGAATCCATTAAAAGCACTGAATTGGGAACCATAATATATACACAGAGAATTTGGTACAAACCTGTGCAGGCCCTGTACCTGCTGCTTCATTGAGAGATCTAACTTTGATCCTTAGGTAGAATACACATGTGTTTGTTTATGTGTGTGTGTGCGCACACACACACACACACACACACACACACACACACACAGGATAGAAAGAAAGGGAGGAAGGGAGAAATGGAGGAGGAGGAAGAGGAGGAGGGAGGGAGGAAAAAAAGAGAGTGGAAATTATGAGACTTTTGAAACCTCAAAGATCCTTGGCAGTGAAACACTTCCTTCTTAAAGGCTACACCAACTAATCTTTGCCAAACAGTTTCACCAACTGGGGACACAGAATTCAAAACTAGGAATTTATGAAGAAGATTCTCATTCAAACCACCACAGTGTTATTAGGGAAAATGTAGAGTAGATATGACCTTTTTTCATTGTATTCATGCATGAAATTCTGAACAATATATGAAAATAAAAAATTGCTTCCACTTTCAAATAATTTTGTGTATAAGAAAAGAAAGTAAAATCTAAATTGATGATTTATATCTCTAGATTTTGACACAGTTTGAGACACTAAATGAAAGCATATTTTGATACTAGGCCTTATCACCAAAGAGAATAACATATTTGTCAGGAGAAGAATTTTAGATAAGAAATAAAATTATTGTCAGACCATGAATTTATAAATGAGCAACAACAGGGAATATGAAGGATTGGACGAAAAAAGGGAAAGAAATAAAGCAATTGTACTTTAATTTTTTAAATAAGACAAAGAATAAACACATAAAAATAATCTGGACTTATGCCTTGACATAAACATAGATGTGTTATCTATCTCCATGTAACAAGTTACTATAAAAATTGGCATATAAAACTGAAAACACTTGGATATCACATTTTCTTTGGATGAGAAATCTAGGTGCAACTTGGCTGGCTGCTGCAACTTCATGTTCCCAACAGCTTGTTAGTCTGTTGGAAAAGAGACTTAATTTCATTAAGCTCCACCATAGAAATTATAAATTAAACATCAACAATTGTGTGTGGGGGGGTGTAGGGATGAGTGGATGTTTTTGTCCTGTTTGGTATCTGTTTAGAATTATTCCCACATCTCTTTCAAATCTACTAAATCCTGTGTGCTTATAAAGTGTTCTCTTTACATGTACCATAAACATATCCTACCTTTATCATTTCTAGATTACTTGTCACATGCCACCTAAGAAATGTAAATTCAATATAAGTAATTGACATACTAACTGTAAGATTAATCATATGAAAACTTGCACATGGTCACTACTGAACTTATTCTCAGACAGAAGGTCAAGCAGAGATCATACGCTTAGCACTAACATTGTGGGCCTGATTGCATTTTTTTTATTCAAAATTTACGGAACAGAAAGAAATGTACAGGTATGGTGGGTCAACCATATGTGTAGACATGTAATCAGGAAGGAAGACTTTTAATTGGTTGATTGCACAAACAAGAGTTAACTGATTTAACAATTTCTACTTCTGGGAGAAACCCTTTGTCACTTTAGGAAAATAGAATTTATTCCTCTACATCTAACTGAAAGACTGAATAATTTGCTTTTCTCATAGTCAATTGATTTAAATGTTAATATAGTTTAAAAGATGTCAAATAAACAAATCAAAGAGAGGGGGAAAATATTCTTAGAATATCCAGAATGCTGCTGGACCACATCTAGGCAACATGGACCAGTTAAGTCAATAGGTGAAATTACTATTATAGCCATTCCAGCTGCAGCCTGATGGGAACAATGGTCACTGCCCAGTAAGTACCCACTCCTGTTCTGGGAAATCCGGTCTTTCTTTAGCCTACAGCTTGAGATAGAGTTCCACTATGAAGGTGTCTCTGTAATGTGTGTATACATTGTGGCAGCTAGTTTCCACCAACTTACAGAGAAAGAGAAAAGATCTACAACAGAATCCATTGTTCTTTTTTTATAGCCGAGTTTCAGAACTTACATCCATCTTTTTGTGCCTCTATGTACTTTGGAAAAGAATCAATAAAACAGTCCACATTGCGGGATAGGAGATAATCAGTAAACTTAAATGTTTGGCTACAAATTATCATTGAGGATAATGTTTAGACTGTATACTTTAGTGGGTAAAGATCGTTGCACCATTTAGTATATTTCAACTTCAGAAAAGTAAAGACCTATAACAAATACTGCTCTTTACTACTTTCAATATAGAGAAGGTGAAATAAAAATTAATTTCTTTCTAATGTATTAATTTCTCTATGTTGTCATTCTGAGAATGCTTATATTAAGCTATTTGTAGCTTCAAAGTAAAGAATTATCATAGTTTGGCCCTAAGGCTCCATTCACCAGCTGTCTATTTATGTATGGCCTAATGGTTTGAATGTTAATTATATTTTTTTTAAGTATTTAAACCAAACAAGAAAGAATAAATACTTGACAAGGACTGTATGTAACCTACACAGCTTATATTATGGACATGTTAGCCTTATAGAGAAAGACGCTGACTCTAATCTGATTTATATATTTCCTCCTTCTATAATCTTTATTTACTCTTCTCTCAAAAAATGTATCCCAACTGCAGCCTCACCTCCCTCTGCACTGTGTCGATTTTCATCAAATCTAATTTATTTTTTCAGGAAAAAATCAAAATGAAAGTATTAATACATGCTTAATGAAATATTAAAAATCAATTTATACCAAAATGTAATTTACCATATTCCATTGAAAAAATTAATTTCAGAGCATATAAGAAAAACTACTCTTTTCTCTATTACAATTCTATTCTATTCCAAGTAGCACAAATTAAAAAATAATAATAACCCATTCATTTCCCTTATGTTTTAGATTTCTTAACAGCATACATAAGTTAATAAGAATCATATGAGATGATAAACTATCTTTAATTTAATATTTGTGTTCAGAAAACACCAAGGACAGAGAGCTCATCCAGAGAAATCTTAAGGTAAATAACAGCATTTGATATTTAGACAGTTGGAAAAAATGTGAATTTGGACATACGATTTTGCAGGATCTTCAGCATTTGACATAACACAATTAGCAAAGTCTTCAAAACTGAAGAAAGAACACAAACCTGTGGGTTTCAGAGAGAAGCTTCAAGGGGCTGTTGCATTTTATTGTTGTATTCCACCACATTTTATCCCTGAGAGGGAGAAGAAAGAGAGTTATCAGTTTATTGATGACTTAATATTTACTGAGGAGTTGCAATCATAAGGGACTTGGGATACATTTGAACAAGCATTGTATTTCATAAAAAGATTTACAGTCCTACTTCAAACTCTACCTCCTGCTTCAGGGCCTTGTGAAGCCCATCAAATTTAGGGGACAAGAAGCCTGTTAAGTTTTTCTTCCTTTGCCCAGGGCTTATGAGGAAAGAATAGAAATCCCTTGACTACAAATTATTTGGGAGTACAAAAAATGATATGTCTTAGAAAAATATTGATATCAGTATATGTATTGAATTTCCTTTAGCTATTTAAGCTTAGTGTTCTTTGGTGGGAATGTTTCAGTTCTGGGAGCCACGCTTCTGTTCACTGGGGCCTTTAGGTTGCATTTAGATGTCTCTTGATCTCAGGATAGAGGCTCCAAATAACACTGTAGATAAATAAAAATAGAGTAAGTTGAAAATACTCCAAATTCATTCAACTTTAGAGCCTGCAATGTAGCACAACACACCTGTTAGTTTTTCTATTTCTGTTCATGTGGCTGAGGGGAAGCTATAGATGAACTGAGTTACATGACTACTCTTATTGAACAGAGAGATCCAGCTGATGAATAAATTCAGTCTTCTACCATGTTGATAAGATTATGTAAAATAATTCTTCATATTCAGGGGAAGAACTGACAATCCTCCTCATTCAGTTGTAGATTTCTTGATAAATTTCAATTAATGATCACAGTTATTCCTTTTCTTTTCCCTCTGAGGAGACTGAAAGATGTTTTCACTTAAAACTGAAGGTTCCCATGTTCCTCAAAGGCAGTAAGTTTGAACAAGAATTAGACTATCTTCAACAATCTCTATTCATTACTTTGCAATGGACCTTTTGAATGAAATAACTGGACACCAATAAGTTAAAATGGAAGTAATTAAAATACTATATAAAGGAAGATTTTTCTGGGTACATATAAAACTCCATAATATTATAAAGATAGGAACTGCATTTTGACAAATTATGAAGAGTCACAGGTGAAACTTGCAATTAATGGAGGCCTACAAAGACAAAAAAAATTTATTTTTTTAATTTATAAAATAGTCTTTCTTATCCATATAAGCCCTTCCTCTCCCTCTCTTACCCCTCTCAACCTTTCCCCATGAGCTTCCAGCCTCCCTCCTCCCCATCTCCCCATCCCCCTCAAAAAGAGCAAGAAGTCTCTAGAGGGATTAGCTCAGCATCCACTCCAGGCAAGTCCAATTTCCTCATCCTAATGCCAAGACTGGATTAGGTTTTCCTCTGGAGGGAATGGGCTCCTAAATGCCAGTCCAAGCACAGAAACACAGTCTGATCCTTCCCCTCAAGGTTCTACATACTGCCCATATCAGTGGACAGTTTCCTATCCTTGGATGGCCAAGTTCCTCTTCCTGATGGTTATCCAGTGGCTGTTCTTAATTCAGTGAGCTCCCCAGAGTTCTAGCCAGCCATCACTGTGGGAATTTTTCTCATAATCCTTATCTCCTTGCTCATATAGGCTCTCCTCCTGTGCTCTCAGCTGGACTAGTTCAGCCAATGCTCAGCCATGTGTCCCTGCCTCTACCTCTGTTTCATTGTTGCATATAAACTCTGTGATGGTGCTTGGGTTGGTTATTCTTTTGGGGAAGTCTTGTCTAGGCAACACCTTCATTATTGGTTGGAGACCTAGCCAGGGACATCCTGTGAGTTCTTCCTTTACTAAGACTGATATGGTAGCAAAAATTTGTAATCCAACCATATTTGAGACTTTAACAGGAAAATTGTTAGGAGACTGAGGCTACAATACAGTGCAATATCACAGTATCGACCCACTGTAAGATATGTTTTAAATGATGTTTATTTTATGAGAATCGCTTACAAAACAGAGAAGGTTTTAAGAAAAGGTGAAGGGGTAAGGTTGCCGCACACCTGAGCGTTTCTAAACAAAAGCTCCTTTTCCACAAGCCACACCTCCGAATTCTGCACCACCACACCAGAACCGCGTCCCCAGTCCGAAACCCTCACAAGAGGTCCCTGCCCTGCGGGAGAGAACATGGGCTTCCTGTCTCTCCCTGGGTGGTCTACTTCCAAAGCTCTTTCCAGTTGACCACTCCCCGCTCGGCTCCAGCACTCTGAAGTGATCCCTTCACCTGTGTAGTTTCTGACTCCCCACTACAGTGCAAGTCTAAGTTCAGCAAAGTCTGAATATCACTGTCTTATTTATCTCAAAATTAATGATTGAATAAATGAGTTAATGAATAAAAAAGTTTAGTTTGATTTTTAAAAAGTAATCAGATAATCTCATACTTCATTGTATAATATAGATTACTCAATTTTGTCATTAGAAAAAATGGTCATATATTATCAGCTGCTGAGTGATATAACTAGTGTGTATAAAAATATTCTAGTTTATAGCTCTAAAATTGTTTTACTCAGGTAATATATATTATGGAGTTATTGTATGAAATGATGTTACCATTTTCTTAATAAAGTTTACAGAAGTTCAATATATCCCATACTGAAAGTTTTATTCCATTCATATGTGACAGAATCATATAAATGATAATTGATCAAGAATATATAAATAAACATACATCTGAATTTAGCAACAAAAAACTATATGTACTACATATGATTATTTCATGTGGAAGTGGACGATGGTTTATGAAAAAAATCAAATAATTGTCTTCCTCAGAAAACAGGTATGACTCCAACTCTAGTTCATTGTGATTCACTATATGTTCATATATATATGAACAAAACTTAGGAAAGGTAGCTATGGAGAATAGTCTTGCATCTTCAGATATTATCATATTTTAAGATTTTTTTATTTAATTAAATATAGTCAGTCATGCACTAAAACTAACAACAGCATTTTCTTTAAGATTATGTTATATATTAACATAATGTTAAGATTAATAAAATTATGCCAATTGAAATTAATTATACTATCTCTGAAATAACTGGGATCTTAAAAAACAATCTAACAGCATATTATTGTTTCTTGAAAGAAAGCAAGACTGAAATTTTCTGATTTTAAATTATATTTATAAAACTACAGACAGATATGCTACATATCATATATGCATATACAACTTCATATAAGGGTGGTATACATGATACTATATATCAATATATTATACTATATATAACATATATATGATAAAACAGTTGTATGAGGAGGATAAGAAACCACATCTAGATACTGGAATAACTAGGATCAAGACCAAAGAAAAAATTACAACACATTAAAAGATATTAGATGCAAAAATATAATCAATACAAAATATACAAACTTCAAATATGTTTTTGAACAAATGCCACTGAGATTATTATGGGAGACAGACCTTTATGCATGCATGTCTACATGCTGTTGTATAACTACTGGGATGTTCAATGTGAGGATTAACAGTTTGTCCTTTGACTGAAACTTTATAAAAGCCAATAGATGGAATAACCATCCATTTAAGTTACTTTTCTCATTTCTGTTATGCAATAACAGACAGAACAACAAAAAGGGGATTATTTTATCTTACAGTATTAGGCGACAGAGTATATCATTACAAGAAAAATACAGTAGTTAGAAGAGGAGTTTGGTGATAAATATGTCTGCACTAAGAAAGCAGAAAATGATGTATGCCCATGTTCAGAGTGCTATTTGTGTTCAGTCCAGAACGCAGGCCATAGCATTGTCCAGATTCAAGATGTGTCCTTTTAAAACAAATACAACTTAGGTAACCTCTCTTAGGTCTCCCTGATGGTTTATTTCCACAGTAATTCCAATCCCATCAAGATAACAATGATGATTAACAATCACTCCAACTAACCCAGGAACTTTTAGAAAATGTGGTACATGTACTAAATAAAATCTAACATGCTGGGGAAGAGATTTATAGAAAGCATAATAGCTTTAGTCATTGTAAGTTATTATGGATTTTATGTAGGTATCTGTATACTCAAAAAGTTATTAAACATGAAGAAAAAAATGAAAGATAAAAGCCCCAACTTCACTTGAATATATAAGAATATCAATTACCAGGGCCATAAAATGAAAGGGTTTCTGGGAGAAATGAAACTATGCTTGAGTTGTGAATTGCAAAAATAGAAATAACAATTGATTAAAAGGTAAATCAGGGCAGGCCTTGTCAATCAATAAAAGTGTATTAGAATTCCATCCTAAGAGAATTTGAAAATAAAATGCTCTTAAAGATTGCCTTAGCATACCAATGTCAAAGGAAGAAGAAAGTTTAGTGTGCATATTGGGGCTCAAATTACAGGCTACCAGGAAAAAGGTAAGTATGTTAGCACTTCTGTTGCTATCATGTACTAAATAGTTACTCATATTTTGCAAGTGTGGGTTAAATGAATTATTAAATTATATAGGAAAACAGAGAAAAATTTTATTGATTTAGTTACTATGTTTGAATGTAGATTGAGAGATAGAACTGTGAAACAGGAGAAATCAATAATGTGTCCAATATTTCCTAATAGTCCTGGAAATATAATACATTTCTAAGTAATCATGCACCCCAGAGAATATAAAAGGTGTGGGGGGGCAAATAAAATAGTGGAGAAAGTTGTTAGGGGTGTGTGTGTGTGTGTGTGTGTGTGTGTGTGTGTGTGTGTGTGTAAAATTTCTTTATCAGTTCCCAGGTGGCTATTTAAAACTAAAACTGAAAGGCTGTAGATATAGATCAAAATTGTTATGTTGAAATTTACAGTACTATTAAAGCATATTTTTGTCTGAGCAAGGTGCATTAAGTAATAAGACAAGAAAGATAGAGAGAAATGAGTATGAATGTAAGAATCGGTAATGGGAAAAAGTGTCAATAATTGTTGGGAATGTGAAAATATAAAACAAAACAATAACATGCAAGATGACTCAGTGAGTAGAGTCCTTGCCACATTAGCCTGCATCCTCACATGGAATCCTCCCAGAATACATGCAAAAGTCAGACATACTAGTTTCAGTAATCAAAGTGCTACTGATATGAAATGGGAGGTAGAGATGAGAGAATACCCTGAAGCTCTAAGGTCACTTAGTACAATCCTACAACAAAATGGTCATGTCACAAGAAGGCAAAATCTAGCAATTGAGTTTATCCTTTGACATTCTTGCACATGCTATGGCAACTGCATCTGCACTCACACACGCAAATACACACAAACCCGCATACATGTATACGTACACACTCCCTCACACATACACTCTGTGTGCTGCTATATCTTGAAATCTGATGCATACAAGCATAAATCGAAATGGGAAAATAAAACTATAAATCGACAGTTTTAAATACTGTATTAATAGTTATAAAGAACAGAATGTTAATGAAGTAAACAACCTCAAGAAATTCTCTCAATAAACAGATAAGCCATTCAATATATTAAGAGACATTAAGAGATTTCTTGCCTTATATTTTAGAGACACATCAAAATAAAAATAATTTTACAAAATTCCACAAAAAAAGTTATTGAATGGATGGATGGTCAGATTTAAAATCGCAGTGTAGAAACTTCCACTAATATCCTACCTTCCTAGGGTTTAAATCTAATGGATACATGTATCTTATTTTTAATGGTTACTTACTTCCAAATACTCTATGAACATTGCATCATTCCTTCCGATAGGAACATCCCCGTTTCCCATTTTTGTATCACCACAGTTGTAGAATGCAATAGCAATTGCTAAATGCCCTGTACATGTCCTCTTAATGCTAATGGCCCAGTGAATTATAGATTGACAACTTAAATATAAGAGTAATCTCTAGTCTTCAGAAATGCTGTGAAACAGGGTGGGGAAAAGGTAGCAAAATGTAAATATAGTCTGAAAAGCTCACTAATGATGTTTACTTTGCTGCATAGCTGCTATTAGATAGATTGGATCAATCAAAAATAGAATTTCTGTTCAGCTTTAATGGCAGTCTTTGTATTATTCCATAGTTTATTGTAGGCATGGTACAAGAGTGGCAGTTTCACAGTAATCAGCTGGACTGATGCTATTCATTAGCAGTAGTACAGCATACCAAAGGAAAATGCAGTACTCCCTTCAAGCATGGGTTTCTGAGTATTAAATTGTATAGTGAATGGTACCCTTGCGTGCTATGTGAACAGCACCATCTTATTTTTATTAGGCAAATAAAAGCAAAGATATAAGTACATCTAATAGGTTTAGTATATGCTTTCAAAAAAGACAGTTGTAGAAAATGTTGTGTACTTTGCATCATAGCTACCTGGAAAAGCAACAAAACCACACACACACACACACAAATCCTCCTCGTTAGCTAGATTTCAGACTTGTCCAGCTGGGCTATTCCAATAATCTAGGGAGTCGAGGTGATCATGAGCCAATGATTATTCATTTGTATGAGCTGCCAGTGTAACCTGCCAGCAATGGTTCCCTGCATTCAGCATCTGTGCATAGATTCTGATAGGAGTAATTGTGATGGCAGCCAAAATGGCAAATCCCAGCATGTCCCATGCTTAAAAACATAGTTATTTGAAAACAAGAATATTTTCAAATTTCCTGAACTGGAGTAATTTCTAAGCAACACTAACATATATATTCATGAATAGATTATGATTACAACGTTTCTCTAAAATATAATCAAAATGGAAATAAAAAATCTAATAAAATGTGGATACCAAAGTAAAGCAGATATGAACATGTAACCAACTGATGACATATGTCTCTGCATAGGGTGAATGTGAGTTCTCTAGATTCATGTTTGGTTCATTTTGTTATAAACTGCAAAGATTATGTGTGTGTTTGTGTGTTCACGTGATTTTTGGAATGAGTCTTTAATTTTTCATTCTTAATTTTAAAGATTTGATTACTATGGAGTATGACTTGTCTATGCATAATTAATTTTTTAATATTTTTGATCTTTTGATTTTAGTTTTTGAGATATAGACCTTTATTCCTTCATTATTTAAATATAAATCATTATATTGAATAATTATTATATGTTTATTTGATGTTAACTGATCATTTTCAGTTTATAACAACTGTGTTTACTAGATGTCTTTCACTTCACATTTTAACACAATGGTTTAAGAAAGTAATTTCATGAAACCTTGCTCACTTTATTTTAATTTAGCAGTTTGCAATACAGTCTATATCTCTATTTTTCTGTACCATAATTACCATTATATATTCTCTTACAAATTTAAAGAAGACAATAGTAGTGTTCACACCACCCTGTCTTATTTATCTCCATCACTGTTAGTGTCCACATTTCTTTACATGCTCCTTTTACACATTCATTTCTTTTTATTTTATTTTGTGACTGAGTTTAATCCTTGCCATCCATCTGTGTAAAATTATTTGTAACTGTCTATAAGAGTCTGTTGGGCTCAATTATGGGTATAGAACTCAAGGCTATAATTGGGAATTCTTCATAATCTACCAGTATCAAAAGATTAATAAAGAAAAGTCAGGCCCTGTGAGCCTACCCCTGATCCATTATTAACTCTTGACAAGTAATATTCAGGCCCCATGAAAGCAATATTAGCTGTGGTATCATGATCACAATGGCTGTCCTATAGCCAGGAAAATGCACTTTGCATCATTTCTCCATATTTTCTAAGTTTTACAGTTTCCTCTTACATACTATTCTCTGAGCCATAAAGGAGTAGCATAGATGTTCTGTTTAAGCCTAAATAGTTTTATGTCATTTATTACCAACACCTATAACAACTATAAGTCTAATAAATTAGTGAAATTGCAAGGGAAACTCTTCTGACTAATGCTAAAAGAGCATTTGTCTATGGATCTAAATATTAATATTTAGAATATAGTTTGAGAACATTGTAATGGCTACAAAATTATAGTAAGTTCTGTCTTAAGGCATAAGTTCTCCTCAGAGATGTCTTTGGGTTTTTGTTGTTGTTGTTTTGTTGATTAGTGGAGTAGCTTTACCTAGATTTGAAGTATCAGTTCTAAATTCCTTCATGTAGTAATATACATATCTTATAAGAGCCCACTTGGTTTCTCCAGTAGCAACCATGTCACCAGTGAAGCCATCATGGGAATTGTTGTGAAGTCTAAACAACTAAAATAATACTTGTCATGAAACTCATGTACATCATTTTTGAGCATGTTACCAAAGGACTTGCCATCCTACTACTGAGATTCTTTCATAGATTTTACTATTTTGGTGAACTGTCTATATGTTCAACAGATGAATTGATCATAAAACTCTGATATTATACATTGAAAATTACAAAGAAAGAAAATCATGAATATTTCAAAATATGGCCTGTATTGGAAATATTATCTTATGCCAGACTTTCTATACTCCAAAAAAGTAGATCTTGTATATTCTCTCTGATATGTAGACCCTAACTCTTTATTAAATTTACGAATCATGATAAGATAAAATGTAGATAAAGAGAAGGAAATTAGGAAAAAAAAAGCTTATGTGATTGGCAAGAAAAGAGTCACTCAGATAAGAGAGTGGATAAGACATAAATGAAAGGTAGAAGAGGGAAGATGTGAGATGTAAAAGACACAAAACTCAAAAGGGGCAGAAACCTAAGTGGCAGTAGGTGTGTTCAAACACAGTATGTATGGAAACCTCTGTGAATGCTAACATAAAATAATTAAAGTGAAAGAGGTAGCTAGAAAAGACTACAGAAGGAGTTTCTATCCACATACTCATGTGCTCTCAGAGCTTGTTTTCACATAGGCAACCTGAGATACTTTCTACTTTGTGCCATGATAGATTTACCCTTAAATCCAGGCAAAGAAGTTACTTCTCACTGGAACATTATTTTCACAAAAGAGGGAGGAAAAAAAAAAAACTTTTGGATCAATGCTTACTCTGAAAATATATTTATAAGAAGACCCCATGTATACAATCTAAAAAACTCATTAAGATTGATTTTCTTAAGTGGAAAATTAACTTCTTTTGTATATTAGAAATATGTATGTCAATGTATTTTATTTAAAACCTTGTCATAATTAATATTTCAAAAACAATTTATTGTGGTCTGTGCTATAAGCTTTCCATTTGTTTTATTATTATGTCTTCTTATTATTTACCTAAAATGTCACATTTTCTAAAGTAACCTCCAATAATACTAGCAAGAAAAATTTATGGATATGGGTCTGCTGATTTATTCTATCACTTTCTGTCTTCTATTATGTGTAACACTAGAACTGTTCAATTAAACACAATTTTGTTGGACTTTTCTTTACATACACACATAAACTAATTCCATTTGAAAGAAGAGAAACTTTATAGATATTTTTAAATTAATTGCTTTTAATTTAATTCACATGCTATTTATCATTGAGTGCATTACAAATTGAATTTTTCATGGCTAGAGAAACAGTTCAATCAATAATGTTGTTTTCCAGGAACTTGGGTTCCATCTCCAGAACATATAAAGAAAAGCTACTGAAGGTGTTGCCTACACAAAATTTCCCCTACAATCTAAGGAATAGACACTCCAAGTGCCATCACAGAACTTTCATCCAATAATGAATAGAGGTAGAGGCAGAGACACATGGCTGAGCACTGGGCTGAGCTGCTGGTCCAGTTGAGAGCAGGGAGAAAATTCTGTATGACCAAAAGGATAGGACTTATGAGGAAAAATCCCACAGTGAAGATTGGCTGAAGCTCTGGGAAGCTCACTGAATTAAGAACAGCCACTGGGGAAACTTCAAGAAAACCAACTTGGCCCTCTGAGGATAGGCAACTGTCCATTGACATGGGCAGTATGTGGAACCTCGAAGGGAGAAATCAGACTGTGTTTTTATGTGTGGACTACCACTTTAAAGCTCATTCTCCCCAGAGGAACACCTAACCCGGTCGTGACTTTAGGATGAAGAAATCAGACCTGCCTCGAGTGGATGCTGAGCTGATCTACCTTGGACTTCTTGCCCTTTAGGGGGGAGAGGATGGGGGAAGGGGGAGAAGGGAGGCTGTAGGCAGACAGGGAGGGACTAGGAGGGGAAAGGGGGGAGAGCAAAGGGATACATGGGAAAAATGACTTTATTTTCTAAAAACAAACAAACAAATAAATAAGTAATAAAAAGAAAAATACAGTAGCATACACTCATATTCCCAGGGCTGTGAAGACAGAAAAAGAGAGATTCCTTAGGATCAGTAGCCACAATCCAAGCAGAACCATCAGACCTCCAAGTTCCAGTCTTAAAAGTCAGTCTGTCTCAAAAACAAAACAAAAACAACAACAACAGCAACAAAAACCGAATAGAATGGTTCTCTCCTAAAGGAACAACACCTAAGTTTATCCTCTGGTCTCCACCCTAGCTCACAATAATGTATTCATTCATGTACAATGGATGAACACAAAAAATGGCAGTCTTTTAGCTCCTTAGATAAAATACATATATTTTAAAAATGAACAGTTTTATTTTAAGTGTTCTTTCCCAGATATATCATCGCTCATCCTCACTTCCAACTTCCCAGCCCTCCTTCAGTCACCTTCCGCCTAAACCCTAATCCATTCCCCAAGGAGGGCAAGAAACTCCAAAGTGTGGCAGTTCTATCTGGAAAATCCAGTTGATGTAGGTCCTAGTGCCTCATCCCAGTATCATGTGCTAGGAATAAACTCTGGTTCTACTGCAAGAGGCTCCACAAGCTGTCCCTGCCAGTTGATTGTTGTCTACAATTGGAGGATTTAGTTCTATTCCATGAAGGCTCCTCAGTGGTTGTTTCAGAGTCAGTGAGCCCCCAAAAGCTGGGATCAGCCACCACTATGGATCTCCTCCTCATGTGAGTGGAAGGAGACACAGAAGGGGAGAACAAAGAAATTAATATCATAATACAAGGAGCCAATGTGGGGTTAGAAAAATCTCTAGTGCTGGCAATTCTACCAAAAGCAATCTACAGATTCAATGCACTGCCCATCAAAATCCCAACACAATATTTTTTGGACCTTGAAAGAACAATACTCACTTTCATTTGGAATAACAGGAACGCCAGGATTGCCAAAACAATTTTACTCAAGAAAAGAACCTCAGGAGGTATCACCATCCCTGACTTCAAGTTATACTATAGGGCTACAGTAATAAAAGCAGCCTGGTACTGGCATAAAAACAGACTTGTGGATTAATGGAATAGAATTGAGGATCCAAGCATTAACTCAAAAACCTATAAACACCTGATCTTTGACAAAGGTGCCCAAAATATCTCAAATATTCAATAGAAAAAGATAATATCTTTAACAAATGGTATTGGCATAACTGGATGGAAGTGTGTAGAAAAATGCAAATAGATCCAAGCCTATCACCCTGCACAAAACTCAAACCCAAGTGGATCAAAGATCTCACATAAATCCAGCCATTCTGAACTTGATAGAAAAGAAAATGGAAAATACACTTCTACAAATTGTCATAGGTGACCACTTCTGAAATATAACAACAGTGGCACAGACACTAAGAACAATAATCAATACGTGGGATTTCCTGAAGGTGAGAAGCTTCTGTAAACCCAAGGACACAGTCAATAGGACAAAATGATAGCCTATAGAATGGTAAAAGATTTTCACCTACTCTACCAGTCATAGAGGATTGATCTCCAAAATACATAAAGAATTCAAGAATCTAGAGCCCAAAACCTTGAATAACCCAATCAAAAAATGGGGTTCAGAACTAAAAAGGAAATTCTCAGCAGAAGAATTACAAATGGCTGAAAGGCACTTGAATAAGTGTTCAACATCTTTAGTCATCAGAAAAATGCTAATCAAAACAACTTTAAAATACCACCTTACACCTGTCAGACTGGCTAAGATAAAAGACACAGATGACAGCCTATGCTGGAGAGATTGATGAGCAAGGGGAACATTCCTCCATTGTTGGTGGGAGTGTAACTTGTTCAGCCACTCTGGAATGCAGTACGTGGTTTCTCAGAAAACTGAGAATCAGTCTCCCCAAGGACCCAGCAATACCACTTCTGGGTGTGTACCCTAAAGTTTCACATTCGCACTCCAAAGGCATTAGCTCAACTATCTTCATAGCAGCATTATTTGTAATAGCAAGAACCTGGAAACAACCTAGATGCCACTCAACTGAAGAATGGATTAACAAACTGTGGTACATCTACACAATGGAGTACTACTCAGCAGTAAGAAAAAATGATATCCTAAAATTCGCAGGCAAATGGATGGATTTGGAGAATATCCTCCTGAGCCAGGTATCACAAAACCAGAAAAATAAGCAGGGGATGTACTAACTCATTTGTGGGCTCTAAACAAAAAAAGAAAAAAGAAAAGCATGCCCAAGAAAAATCTCCAGTGCTAAGGAAACCTCCAAGAACCCATAAGATGTCCCTGGGTAGGACTCAAAGCAAGGGTGCCTTACCAGGACTTCCCCTATAATCAAATAAATGACCACCCTAGTTGTTTTAGAGAACCTTAGTCCAGCAATGAATGGAGGCAGAAGCAGAGATCCATTGCTAAGCACCTGTTATTGCACCTGGTCCAGCAGAAGACAGAGATAGTAGAGAATATATGAGCAAATGGTCTCTATTTCTAATGGCTACACTGTTTCTAAAAAATTACACCTACCCTTTATTCTACAATAGTACTTTGGTGAAAATCACAGTGGTCATTTTGATGACCACAAAAATCATCTTGGCTGGTATCATCAAGACCTTTATTTGTGAGTTACCATTTAATGCATGTTGAAAATTATTAATGTTATGGATGATTTTATGAAGGAGACTTAGTATAATACAATCTCATTTCTAAACAGGCAATGAAGTGACTGTTCTTATGTGCCTGTATCAGTTACTGTTGTTGTAGTGTTAAAAAATTAATAAAAAAGGGTAACTTCCTGATGAGTTTATTTTGATTTAACAATCTTAAGAGATAAGAGACTATCACTGGAGTGATATATCCAAGAAGAGCAAACAGTAAGCATGGTATTTGGAACAAAAAACTTGAGAGATCAAATCTTAAACCATGAACATGAAGCAGAGAGAGCAAACTTGAACAGGGGAAAGCTATAGACCCTCAAAGCTTACTACTAGAGATGTACTTCTTTCAGGAAGTCTTTATAATGTTCCTAAACAACACTCCTGACTATGCACCAACTGTTATATCTCAGCCTATGGGGACATTCTCATTATAAGCTCTACAGCATGTATATTCTTTATTTCATAATTTTTTTTCTTACGAGATCTAGGGAAATTCTGTTTTCTTAATATTTTTGTTCTAATTAATTTCACAGGCTTTTGAAAGTACACAAAATTCATTAAAATTCATTACATAATGTATTATGAAAATTTATAATTTTTAAGATTCTGTAATATTTATGAATTATTTAACTTTTTATAATTTCTCAATTTAGTTGATTCCTCGAGTTATCTATGATAGCTCTTTGATATGCTAAAAGAGTTAGAGAATTATTTTCACTTTATGACCTTTAAATATTTAATAAGAGCTTTAAATTTTAATAGTCTCTATATTAAGAAGGATGTTTCTACCTTTGAAAAATAGTTTACAAATTGGTATTCTTTCTTTTATAGCAGGCTTCATATTTGAATCATTAATGTACCCATTTGAGAGTAATTTATTCCAGAGAGCCTTCAGAAGTTTGTATCATGCCTATTTAGCCATAAATATTTCTGATAAGGGGAAGTATATGTGAAAGTCTCTTGAGAAGTGCAAATAGGTTTTTCTTCTTCTATCTTTATACTTATTTGGATGTAATAGTAAAGAATACAAATTTGGGTTACCATTACACATTAGTGTGTGCATGGTTTTTTATGCAAGTCCCTTTAGTCATGTACGATATACATACATTTAAAATAGGGGAGAGAGTAGCATGTCTAAATGATGGTTTTATGAGATCATCCTTTAAATAAACATGAAGCTGAGGCTACCTACAGAACATTTAATTATAGGCCTCCAGTCTCTATAGTTATATAAATCTTATTTTAAACATTGAAAGAAAATTTAAAAAAATGCTTAAGTAAGATGAATAAAGAATATAGCTGTAGATATATTGGGTTGGGAGGTATATTTTAAATGACAATACATCACGGTGAATAGCCTTAACATTTAAGATGAGTGAGGTCTCCAAAACTGTTATGTGATCTTGCCTATCATTGTGTCTTCTAGCAACATTTGTTTGTTACGCTGCAGGCTAATTTCTCCACTTATTATGGGAAGGGTATTGTAAGCTCCAGAAATACATTTATTTATTTTTTTTTTTGTTATTTGAGACAGGGTTTCTCTCTGTTACAGTCCTTGAATTCACTTTGTAGACTAAACTAGACTTGAAGTCACCACCTGCCTTTGTCACCAAAGTACTCAGATTAAAAACATACATAACCTCCAACTGCAGAAAGACCAATTTTTATTGTGTGTTATTTTTGCTATCACTGTCAAATGGAACAGATAGGTGAACATATAGGTACATGCTTTGAGTTTATTAAATTGGTTGACATTTTAAAAGATGTTTGTTTATAGCTCAGATAAATTACTAATAGAAATATTATAGATTAAGTTTTATTTGTTTGTTTTTAATACAACAGTGACCACTTCTATCTTTTGGAAAACAA
Organism: Sigmodon hispidus; assembly: GCA_004025045.1. Taxonomy (NCBI): domain Eukaryota; kingdom Metazoa; phylum Chordata; class Mammalia; order Rodentia; family Cricetidae; genus Sigmodon; species Sigmodon hispidus. The sequence goes on from PVIH01002529.1 coordinate 87,301, forward strand.
GAATGACTGACAGTACCACATGGAAGGATTGGGAAGGTTAAGAATAGTGTACTTACATGTCCTAAAAGATTACAAACATTCAATAACTTTTCTTTAAAATATTTTTGGAGTTTTTCTTTTCTTTTTATTATGACTTTAAATAATTAAATGTGCCCATTGACAGATATTTCTAAATTTCTTTTGGTATGACTATTGCTTTCTAACTCTAACACACTCCTTTTAACTTCTGTGGCTCTTAGTGTCCATTGACATACACCATAGACATATAAAGTCTAATTCCTCTACCAGACTAAGACCAAGGTACATTAGCATACTAACAATGTTGAATGTCAACTTTGAATTCTGCCCAAAATTAGATCTAGAGATTGATGTAGATGAGTGTTTATTTGTAATAGAACCTAAAATCATAACACCACTTCTATTAATCATTTTGTATTTATATGTTACATTTTTAATAAAACCTAGAATATCATGAGATCAATACACAGTCAAAAACTAGGCAGATATAGCTCTGGAAATTCTTGATCTTTGAGTTCAAGGCCAAACACCTGGGCTTCAATGACACACACCTTTAATCTCAGCACAGGGAAAACCTGGAGTTGTGTCCTACTCTTTTAATCTCAGAAAACCTTCTGTGTGTCTGAGTTCAAGGCTGACTACCAACCAAAGAGAGTAGCTCCTGCCTTCAATCCTAACCTGGAAGGGATACAGCTGGGTAAGAGGGAATTTAACGCAGGCCTAGGAAAGCAGCAGATTAGAAGCAACCAGCTGTAAGGCTGAGGAAGCTGGAAAAAAAACTGGGTGAGATTTGACTGTGGTGTTTCCTCTCTCTGATTATTTCAGCCTTTCCCCAATATCTGGCTGTGAGTCTATCATTACAATCAGAATTCATGTTACACCATTTTGGGGGGCTTTAAGTGACAATAGGGATCATAGCAAGAAAAACATAGCTAATTTTCCCCTATATGAATATCAAGTCAGAATTAATTAGTAGGTACCTGGTAGGTGTGTGTGTGTGTGTGTGTGTGTGTGTGTGTGTGTGTGTGTGTACTTAAACCTACTTTGATAGTTTCTTTTTTTGTTAGTAGACATTTTTGTTTTTACATAAGACTCCAGTTTGCCTATGGCAGAGGTGACATTTTGAGAAAAAAAATGACAGCTGGTTAAATGAGGTGGACTAATAAAAAACTTAAAATATGAAATAGTTATTAGACACTGTCTATTCTTATTTTCATCAAACTTTATTCATTTAATATTTTGGTTTGTCTTGATATAGTCATCCTACTCTTTTATATTAATTAATTGATTTATTATACATTCTAGCACCAATCCTCCCTTTCCTTCTACCCTACCACTACTCCCTTTCTCTTCCAGACCTTTGCCCCTGCATTACAATCCTCCCTGGCTCCATAAATACACTTAAAGGGAAAGGCCTCCTATTAGTATCGGCAAAGCATGATGATGTGTGTTGTCTTTCTCTATGCTATGAATATGCTTTATGAATATGAAGCTGCCAGAAGACCAAGCATCTTTCCCTCTGTTTTGGCAGGGCAAAGCAATCCAAAATGAGGAATAAGTTCCTAAGAGCAAATCAAAGCACCTGCTCCAATTGCCAGTAATCCAAAATATACACAAAGCTACCCAACTGTACTATTTATGCTGAGGGCCTATGTGGGACCTTGAAGGCACCCTGGTTATTCATTCAGACTCTTTGGCTTCCTATCAGCCAGGCTAGTGCTTTCTTTGGTTTCCCTGCAATGTTCTTGACCTTCCAGCTTTCTATAATCCCTCCTCCTTTATATCAACAGTACTCCCTGAACATGGCCCAACGATTGGCCATGGGTCTCTGATTATGCCACCATCAGTCACTAGATGAAGGTTCTCCAATGACAACCAGAGTAGAGAGTCACCAATCCGATGACAGGGGGTAGCCAGTTTAGACTATATATCCACTGTAGCCAGGAATCTTAATTGGGGCCATTCCTGCAGACTTGTGGTAGTTTCCCTTGAATCAGGTTTCTACAGGTCTTTTTAAAGCCCCTCCCCCTGCCTTTATAGTCATTTATCTAAGCAATGTTCCTATAATACCTGAACTCACCACAAGCCCTCAAGTTCCTATGTTTATCTGCTCTCAGTCCAACCAGTAGACTTCCTCAACTTTCTCTTTCCAGAAAGATCTATATGCATCCTCTTGGGACCTCCTTGTTATCTAGCCTGTCTTGATCTGTTGATTGTAGCATGGTAATCATTTCTTTACAATTAATAACCACATATGAGTCAGTACATACCATGTGTTTCCTAGGTCTAGGTTACATCACTGAGGTTGATATTATTCTAGTTACATTCATCTGCCTTCAATTTTTTGCTGTCATTGCTTTTAATTCCTGAATAGTACTCCATGTTGTAAATGTACCACATTTACATTATTTATTTTTTGGTTTAGGGGCATCTAGGTTTTTTCCAGGTTCTGGATATCATGAGAAAAGCTGACAATGTGTCCTTTTGGTGTGATTGACTATCCTTTGAGTATATACTGAAAAGTGGTATCTGAGTCTTGCAGTAGATTGACTCCTAATTTTCTGAGAAAACTCCAGATTGATTTTCAAAGTGGCTGTAAAATTTTATCCTCCCACCAGCAGTGGAAGAATGTTCCTCTTCTTCTATATCTTCTCCAACATAAGCTGTAATTTGTATGTTTGGTCTTTTCTATTCTGGTACTTGTAGGATGGAATCTCAGAGTTGTTTTTATTTACTTTCCCTAGTGGCTAAAGATGATGAACATTTCTTTAGGTTTTTCTCTGACAATTAAGATTCCTCTGTTGAGAATTGTCTGCTTAGGTCAGTATCTCAAATTTTAATTTGATTATTTAAGGATTTTTGACAGCAAATATCTTTAGCTTTTTATATATTTTAGAGATCAGCCCTCTATCAGATGTGTGATTGGTGAAGATCTTTTCCCAATTTGTAGGCTATTTTTTTTGTCCTATTGACAAGGACCTTTCCTTTCTGTCTCATGTGGTCCCATTTAGTAATTGTCAGTCTTAGTGTTTGTGCTAATAATGTTATATTTGGAAAATGTATCATGCACCAATGTATTCAAGGCTACTTCCCATTTTCATCTCTATCATCATCAGTGTAACTGGATAACTGAATTTATGTTGAGGCCATTGATACACTTGGACTTGCGTTTTGAGCAGGGTGCTAGATATGGATCTTCTTGCATTCTTCCAGTTATGTCAGCATAATTCATTGAAGATATTTATTTTCCTCTATTGTATAGTTTGACTTTTGTGAAAAACCAAGTGTTCATGGGTAGGCAGATTTATGTCTAAGTCTTCCATTTAATACTTTCGATTGACTTGTCTGTTTTTATGTCAATACCATGCAGTTTTTATTACTCTAGTGTGGTAGGAATGTTTTCTTTGTATGTTATAAATAAAAGAATTATTTTAGCTTGTGATAGTTATTGTAGAAGTAGGTAGAAAAATTAAGCTTTAGGTAAAAAAAAAAAAATGTTGAGTTAGTCACAGTGTGGTGGGAATGTTCTGTCTGTATGCTTTAAATAAAAGAACTGTTTTGGCCTGTATCAGGTGCTGGAGAATTAGGCAGGGAAATTGAGTTTCATGCATAAAAAATGCAGTCAGACAGTCTCCATCCAGCTGCCAAAGAAAAAAAGATATAAGTGGGCCAGGTGAGCCATGGCCATGACCATGTGGCCAAGTAAATTAATAAAAATAGGTTAAATTAAGATAAAAGAGCCAACTAACAATATGCCTGAGACATAGACCAAACAAGATAAAATTAATATGTGTCTTAGTCATGTTTTTTGGTGGGGGGAGGTTGTCTGGAGCCAAAGTCTACCTTAGCCATTTTTCAGTTTATAAGTTAGCTTCTACAGTTAGCCATTTACTAGCAGTTTACACCCTAGGTAGCCAGCCAGAAGACTACACTCCTTATTGTTTTAAGCTGGGCCATGAATCCAGGTTGCTTCCTTTGATCCTCTGAGACCTGCAGGTGACATGCTCCAGGCATTCAACTGAAAACAGATATATTTCCATATCAATTCTACCCTCTCTGTTACTTCTCTCCTCAGGCTTGCCACCTTTTTGAATAATCTTCTCCTTCCTCCCTGCTATGAGCATTCTTCACATTCTGAAAATCTATTTAAACGATGGTTGGAAAAATAAAGTATGGCAAAGCTTGAATGGAAATTCCTCTGTGTTCCTGTTCCTTTATTTGTCTCACTCCAAGTTTCAGGTCCACTTAGAAGACCCTGCTGGCCGGGACAGGAGGTAGAAGCCACCATGGGCAGGTCAGCTCTATGGTAGAGGTTACGTTCAGGAATGGTGATAATTATGGTACAATTTTTTTTTTTTTTTTTTTATTGTACAGGATAGTTTGTTATTGCCTTTTATAGAAAGTTGAGTATTGTTTTTTTCAAGGCCTGTAGCGAATTATGTTGGAATTTTGATGGGATTACATTTAATCTGTAGATTGCTTTAAGGTTGCCCCTTTTACTATGTTAATTATACAGATACAAAAGTCCGGGAGATGTTTCCAACTTTTGTTATATCTTCTCCAATTTTTTTTTTTTTTTACAAAAATTTAAAGTTTTTGTCCTGCAGGTCTTTCATTTGCTTATTTAGAGTTATCTCAAAATATTTTAAATTGTTTGTGGCTATCATGAAAGGTGTTTTTTCCCCTAGTTTTTTTCCTCAGTCCTTCTATTATTTATATATAAAAAGGCTACTGATTTTTTTTGTTGTTAATCATACATTCAGATACTTCACTAAAAGTGTTTGTCAGCTGTAGGAGTTACCAGGTAAAATTTTTGGATTCACTTATGTATACTATCATGTCAACAACAAATAGAAAACTTAGACTTCTTTTCTAATTTTTATCCCCTTCATCTCCTTTTGTTGTCTTATTGTTCTAGATAGAACTGTGAGTCCTACACTGAATAAATTTCAAGAGAGTGGACAGGTTTGTCTTCTAGTTGACTTTAGTGAAATTACTTTGAATGTTCCTCCATCTAATTTAATGTTGGTGTTGGCTTGCTGTGCATTGCTTTTATTAAATTTGTGTATGTTCCTTGTATCCCTGATCTCTTCAAGACTTTTTATTATGAAGGTGTATTGGATTTTTCTAAATTCTTTTCAGCTTCTAATAAGGTGATCTTGTGTTTCTTTTATTCTTTCAGTTTCTTATATGGTGGATTACATTACCAGTTTGTTTATATGTTGAACCAAGCCCTGTGTCTATGGAATGGAGCCTACTTACTTATGGTAGATGATCATTTTTAGGTATTCTTGGATTCTGTTTTCTAATATCTTACGGAATATTTTTCTATCAATGCTTATGAGGAAAACATGTGTAATTTCCTCTTTGATGGACCTCTATGTGGCTTGGGTATCAGGGTAAGAGTAGATTAATAAGTAGAATTTGGTAATTTCTCTTCTATCTTTATTTTGTGAAGTAATTTAAGGAGTACTAGAATTAACTCTTTTTTTTTTTTTTTTCAAAAACTAGTAGAATTGTGTGCTGAAACCATGTGGCCCTGGTCTTTTCTTGTTTAGGAGACTTTGAATGACTGCTTCTGTTTCCTGAGAGGTTCTAGGTCTGTTTAAATTGTTTATCTGATCTTGCTTTAATTTTGGAATGTGGTATTTATCAGGAAATTTTTCAATTTCTATTAGATTTTCCAATTTCATGGACCACAGGTTTTTGAAGTATGACCTAATAAGAGTTTGGATTTCCTCAATGGTTGTTGTTATGCCCCCTTTTCATTTCTTCTCTTGTTAATTTTAGACATTTCTTTCTACAATTTAGTTAATTTGGATAATAATTTGTCCATCCTTTTGATTTCCTCAAAAAACCAAATCTTTGTTTTATGGATTCTTTATATTGTTCTTTTTGTTTTTATTTTATTGACTTCAGCCCTTTGTTTGATTATGTCTTTTACTTTGGGTGGGTTTGCTTTATTTTTTCAAGTCCTTTGAGTTTTTTTATTAAATTATTAGTGTGCTTTTTTGAAATTTTTTATGTGTGCACTTAGTGCTATGAACATTCCTCTTAGCACCACTTTCATTGTACCCCATAAGTTTGGGTAGTATATGCATTCACTTTCATTGAATTCTAAGAAGTCTTTCTTTTTCTATTTTATCCTTGACCTAGTGGTGACTCAGTTGAGAGTGTTTAGTTTCCATGAGTTTTTAGATTTTTAAAATTTGTATTGTTGTTGTTGAACTTCAGCTTTAATCCATGGTGATCTGGGAGAGTACAGAAAGTTAATCCAACTCTTTTTTGTCTGTTAAGCCTCATTGTGTGACTAAATATGTGGTCAACATTGGAGAAGGTTCTATAAGCTGCTGAGAAGAAGGAAGAAGTATACTCTTTGGTGTTTAGGTGAAATGTTCTGTTAATATCTGTTATGTCTTTTAGAAACATAATTTCTGTTAGTTCAGCTATTTCTCTCTAGTTTCTGTATAGATAATATGTTCATTAGTGACAGTGGGTTATTAAAGTCTCCCACAAATAATGTGTATGATTTAATTCATGATTTTAGCTTTAGTAATAATGTATCTTTTACAAATATGGACTCCTATGAACTGGAGGCATAGATGTTCAGAACTGAGACATCATCTTGGTGGATTTTGTAGACAGATTTGTCTCCCAAAAAACAACACATAAACTTATTTTTAATCATGAAAGATAGGCTTTTATTTTGACTTGATTTAACTAGCTCTTATTACTAAAATTTATGCATATTTTAAATCTATATACTTCCACATTTTCATTACCTCATCTCTATTTTGCTCATCTTACTTCAGTGCCAGGCTAATAACTCCTCCTAGAGCTCTCTGGGTCTAGAAATTCCTGCTGTATTTCCTGCCTAGCTATTGGCCATTTATTTTTATTAAACAATTACAGTGACATATCTTTACACAGTATAATCAAATATCTCACATCCGATTTTATCTTTGATGAATGTAAATTGTTTATCTTTCTCTCTTTTAATTAATTCCTTTTAAGTCTATTTTATTAGATATTAGGATTGCTATATTGGTTCACTTCTTTCCATTTGACTGGAAAATCTTTTTCAAACTTTTACTCTGTGGTAATGTCTGTCTTCATGTTGAGTCACAGTGTTTCTTATATGCAGTGGATAGATTGATCTTATTTTAATATCTATCCTGCCTGCTTCTTTTATTGGTGAATTAACTATGTTAGTACTAAGGAATATTAATGACAAATGATTATTTATTCCTATGTTTAGATTTATTATATTTTATTATATCTATTTATTGTAGTTGTTTATTTTGGAAGTGATGGTGTGGTGTGTGTTCTTGTGAGTAGAGCTAACTTCAGGGGGTTAGAATTTTTCTAGTAATAGCTGCTATAGAGCTGGGTTTGTGAATAGATGCGGATTAAATTTGACTTTGTCATGAAATATGTTGTTTTTTTTTTCTATCTATTGTGGTTTTAACCTTTGTTAGCTATAGTAGTCTGGAGATATATTGTGCATCAAACAAAGATTGCCTAAAGATCAGAGAGACAAAAGAACAGGCAACTAGAAAAGCTTCTCATTATTATGAAATTCTCACACCAAAAGAAGAAGATACTGTTCCCATGATTCCTCAGATTCAAAAGGAGATATGAGGCAAGAACAAGGCAAGAAGAAATGGAAGGTCTGAACTGCCTTCTCCTGCCTTATATTACTTTCACTCCCAAGTCTTATCATTTCTGTCTCAACCCTTTTAGTGCTGGCATTAAAGGTGTGTTCCACCACTGCCTGACATCTATGGCTAACTCTCTGATCTTCAGGTAATCTTTATCACCACATAGATTCTGGGCTTGCATCCATGGTCTCTTGAAGTCTACAAAAATTCTGTCTAGACTCTTCTAAGTTTTAGAGTCTCCATTGAGAAGTCAGGTGTAATTCTAATAGGTCAACCTCTATATGTCTCTTGGCCTTTTGTCCTGTTTTTTTCCCATCTTTCAATATATTTTCTTCTTTCTGTAGGTTTAGTATTTTGATGATAATTTATCAGGGGGACTTTTTCTGGTACAGTCTACTTGGTATTCTGTAAGCTCTTGTATTTTGAGAGATTACTTTCTTTAGATTGGAAATGTTTTCTTCAATTATTTTATGAATATATCTTCTGGAATTTGACCACAATTCTTCTCCTTCTATTTCTTTAGTTTGGTATTTTCATAGCATCAAAGATTTTCAAGATGTTTTGTGTTAAGAATGATTTATATTTGTCATTGTGTTTCACAGATGAATTTTTTTCCTCTAACATATCTTTCATATGTGAGATTCTTTTTTCATCCCTTTTATTTCTGCTGATGATGTTTGCATCTGTAGTTCCTACACACTTAGTCAAAGTTTTTATTTTCAGAATTTTCTCAGGTTTTGGTTTTTTATATTACTTATATTTCCATGTTCAAGTTTTAAACACTTTTTTTTTTTTACTGCTTATTTGGTTTTGCTTTGTTTTGTTGTATACTTTAAGATTTTTATTGATTTCCCCAGTTTTTGGTCGACTTTTCTTAATTTCTTTAGGAGATTGTTTTTTCATCACTTCTTTAAAAATCTCTGTCATCCACTTGTTCAAACTCCCTTCTCCCTCCCACCCTTCCCAGTCATGGATTAAAAAAAATGAGACATTATTCATAATTTTTAAAAAAGGTTTTTGAATAAATGAAAAAACTCTATCATCTTTATAAGTTATTTTTATTATTGTTTCTTGTGTTTCAGCTGTTTAAATTTTCAAGTCTTGTTGATATAAGTTATTTGAGTTTTTGCAGAGACATACTGTCTATTCTGTTATTGATTGTGTTCTGGCATTTATGTATCTGGATATGGTGTGATTATAGGTCTATATATGCTTGTCTTATTTGAATAGTTGTTTTGTTTCTTGTTTCCTCTCTGGTCCTCTGGCCTAAATGACTTAAGTATTCTAGTGACTTATGAGTTTTCATGTCCAATAGGATGTCTCCACTGGGGCTTTGGGGTCATTGAGTCTCATGATCTGGTCTGACATTTTATAAGCCGAAGTAATCTTTGGTCTCTAGTTCAGGTAGGCTTTCATTAAGCCTGAGTCTTCTTTTGGGGTATCAGCTTGGGCTTCCATGGAGCTACTGATAATGTTCTTTCAGATAGTGTGGACAGTTATGGGCCTATGGCATCTGTTCTTCCACCTGATGTGGCCTGTGGAATCTGCTGAAGTTCCATTCTGGCTTACATAGCGTAGATTCTTTCTGGCTGGTATGGTCTGCATCTCAATGGTGGAAACCTGCTAAGATTCAGGGTGTTGTCCCCATGGTCACAGGGCCTCTGGCAAGCTAGGATGTTAATAGGCTGAGGAAGGGGCATGGTGGACCAAACTGGAGGGGTACAGTTGCATTACTAAGCAAGACACTCACTTGTTCTGGCTAGTATATATACTGGGCCTGCTTGGTAGAATTCTTCTGTGGTTAGAAGGAGGGTCCTGCTGTGGCATTGGGGACTAGTTGGAAAAGTGGAGCTTGGGGACTGGTTGAGCAGAAGCAGTTTCTTATGTGATATATATAAGCTATAGTTAATATTAAATGTACTATCATGCTTAGTGAGAAGGTATTTATTGATATGCCAAAAAATATACAGCAGAAACAATAAAACCTAGAAAACTAGTATTGCTTGCAATAATAAAAGACACAAAATATTTAAGGTTATACATAGTGATTTTTTTGCTTTTAACAAGAGTTTTTTTTTTTTTTTTTAGTTACTCAATCTCAAATTCTTTTTTTTAACATTTTAAAAGGTATTTATTAATATCTATTACAGTGTTGAGTTCTGTGGGAAGACAAAGGTGAGTAAAATGTGGCCCTGGAATTTGCAGCTTCATAGCAGAAGGTTGACATTAGCATCTACCAAGGGCTTAGTAGTGGAAATAGTTTGATGGAAAGTAAAACAAATTCGTTAGGATAACTAAACCAAAATTTCCAACCAGGAGGGTGTTATGTTTAAACAATAGAGTTTTATATTGATAATAATAATAATAATAACAGGCTATGTCTATGTATGGTCAGGAAAGCATGTGAGGAGACTTGCTTAAGTTAAATTAGTAGATAAAGTCAAGCTGATGCATTTTATATGAAATAAAATGACACTTACTTTGTACATATCTGAGTGTAGGTCTTTAAGCAGAGAGCAACAGAGCAAAATTGACAGGAAGGAAAATAGGTCAGTGCATTTGAGAATCACAAATGAGATGCCGTGAGCAAGTTTGGTATGATAAGTCAGTGCCTTGTAAGGATAGTGGGGCAAGCCAACAGTGCAGTGCTAATTACTGTAGAACCTCATAACTCATAGTAGAAGTTTTTTTTTTTCATATATTTGAGACTCAAGTGATTTAAATAGAATACAAATAATATACTTAGGTATTGTAAAAGTATCACATTACAATGTATAAAAGACTGATTAAAGAGACATCTGAGACTTGGAGGGGTCGAACTGACTGAATATGTAGCAAGAACATATAAAGCAGAAAAAAAAATTGCTACTTGTTTTGGAAGTTAAACCATTCTGAGTTAAGCAGATCTATGAGATATGACAAAAAGTAAAAAAAAATAAGCAAATTAAATTGAAATTTGTGAATATGTTAAACTGAGTCTGGTACATTATTACTTTAAATTTTAGAGATTGAGGCAGGAGTATTGCTGCAATTTGAGGTTTGCCTGGGCTACTAGAATAGATATAAAGGACAACGACAATTGATTGTGGTTACTTCTGAGAGCTTTACCATAGGCCAATATCAAAGAGAAGTTACGAACTGTGTGCTTCATACTTTTAACATAAATGCTTGTCTTTCACATGATCTCTATAAAGAGTCTTTTTCTGTCCTGGTAGCCAGTTCCCAAATAATAACATGGAGAGTTTTATTAATAATAAAATCTTGGCCTACAACTTCGGTTTGTTTCTAAATAGTTGGCTGTTATAGCTGAAATTAAATGATTTCTCTCATGTGACATTCCTTCTCAGCCATCTTGTACCCTCAGTTTTCTCCCCATATTTCCTCGCTTTTCCTACATGCCTAGATTTCTCCTCTTCTTCATCTTCCGTTGTCTCTCAGCCTAGATTTCTCCTCTGCCTCCTATTTTTGTCTTTCCCTAGAGCTCCAACGTATTCCTACTGCCTTGCTGTTCCGATTTTAAAAAATTTTAATACCAATAACAGCAAAACATCTTCACACATTGTGAACAAGTAATCTGCAACAGATGCCAAAAGTTTTTGCCTCTCTGTGAAGATATTTTATTACTTTAGAACACAGTAAAAAGTATGCTGAATAACAGATATGAACTATAAAGTTCACAAAGAGAATGAGAAGCAGAAGGAGAAGGACAAGAAGAGAAGGAAGAAGACAAGGAAGAAGAAAAAAAGAAGAAGAAAAAATAAGAAGAAGAACAAGAGACATTTTGGTAGAAGAAAAAATTTTGTCAATGTTATGTCATATGAATCAAGGACAAGGAAATCTCCAGATCACTAGAGAAATAAAGGGCTAGGTAGTCCAAGCTTATGTATACCTGAAAGCGCGTTAGAGAGAAAATATGCAGAGAAAAGGATTTGAAATAACTATTTGTTAAGGTATTCTCTGCTGGGGTCAGGTAATTGAGGTAATAGTTATCATAAACATTTTGCCACAGAAGAGCCTTTTACACTGGTAGTTTGGGCTAATTTAGCAGAATCCTATAAAAAATTTGGTTAGGATGGAGAAAAAAGTTCAAATGAATCATGAAACTTTTAGATAAAGAACACAGGTATAATTTCTAACACAATGTACTACAAATTTGTATATCTTAAGTTAGTATTCTGAATTGTGTACATTTGAATATAAGAATAAATATATTCTTATATATAATCTTAAATATATATTACATATATTATGTATTTATATATACACAAAACATATAAAATGAAGTTATGATTTTCTAACTTCAATAGTATACATTTATCACACTAGTTAGTATGTAGCTATTTTGGTTCATTTCATCCAAAATAATTAAGATCCATATATTCTGTTCTAACCTTAGTGACTATAACAAAGCCTACCTTAGTATTAACACTATCTAGTAAATATAAGCACTTAGTCAGTACTGGAAAAATTAGTCACCCACCTGTGATATATATATATAAATAATTTCAGCATTGTCCACTTAAGAGTAGCTCCATTGTAGCATTTGCTTTATTTCTCCAAGGAGGTTCTGATTCCGTTCATCACACTATTCTCATTCACAGTCTCCAGAGTTGACATTACTCTGCTTCTGTCTGTACTTCTTCTCAAACATAAAAGCCTTTCCAATCTAATGCTTTTGACAATGCTGTATCCACATTAAAAAAAGAAACCCTTACTATTACAGTCAATGAAATCATGTTTTCTTTGAAGTCTGAATACAGTTAATCACATTTAATTTATTACATAATAAAGATATTGCCCTGTTCACTGAATATCTGAATATGTGCTGGGTTCCTTTTGAGAAAGGTTCTTACTGTGTCACTGTGGATGACCTGAAATTTGTCACACAAAACAGGATAATTGAAGTCACTGAGATATATCTACCTCTGCCTCTACAGAGCCGGGCTTGTTAGTTATAACCTAATTCTTTTCTTAGTCCTAAAAGTTTGCTTTGAACAGTGATTAATATTAAATAATAGCAGTTTCATCTGTGAAAAATAATAAAATAAAAACTTTTACTTGGCTTGTTACGTTCCTTGGGGAAGCATTAGGTGGTTTTGTGGCTTAAAATTGCATTTTCATAGGCTTATTTCTTATCTGCCAATAAGCTTGTAGGCATGACCAAAAATTCATAGAGGGAACTGACAGGCACTATACAAAGCTGTAAAATACTATTTGTAGTGAGCCAAGATATGCATTTTAAATTCATAGAAACCAATTAACAAGAAAACACTAAAATAACAAAAAATTTTTTTGCATCTTTTAAGCTAACCCAAGGTCTTTTGGTGTTTACATAGCTTTTATTTTAGTCTTGATTAAAAAACAACCATGGATTATCTTCCCTCCCTTTTTTTATATCACTTCTCATTTTTAGACATGTGGATTATAGTCTGGTAGAGACATAAGGTATAACATAGTATCATATGAGGAATTATCTGTAAATAGTAGTTTTGGCTTTAGGCTCTTTTTTTTTTATTGCCAGACAAATATATATATATATATATATATGTATATATATATATATACATATATATGTATGTATATAAGATGTACTGGTTCATTCTAATAAAACATCTACAGAAAGTTGTCTTTAATAAATTTCTAGAGAACTTCTCAAAATATAGCTTTATAATTCAGTTTTACTTTCTTACTCTTAGCTTCCCTCATACTGGCAATTTTTCATGGTCTGGATGGTATAGTGGGATTGTGCTGGTAATGTAAATATTTGTTTCACCTATGGATTTAATAAAAGCTGATTGGCCAAAGAAGTATGGGTGGGGCTACCAGACTAAGAAAACTCAGGAACCTCTCTGAACAGATACAGGTGCCAGACACAGAACAGAGTTGTCAGAGCTGCCAGCAGACACAGAGGAATACTGCTATGAGAAAAGGTACTGAGCTATATGGCTGAACAAGATGGGTTAAGTTCAGATGAAGGAGTTAGCAAATTATATGCCTTGACCTTAGGTTAATCAGCATACACAAAATTAATATAAGCCTTGTGTAATTATTTGAGCCTAAGCGGTGCTGAGAGTGAGACTAAACCTTTGATCCAGGCCTGGAAAGTTCAGGCCAGAAACACTTACAACAAATGGTGTCCCAACATGGGGTGGATATCCACATAAAGCTTAAATAGCATTTCAGAGCACAGAAATAGAGCCAAAAGAGGTTTCTGAATTGTACCTTTGAAGTGGGTCATAGTACAGAGATGCATTGGTGTTCAGGTTTGAATGTCAAAATGGTGGGGTCTGAGGCAAGCATTTTAAAACAAGGCTGGTTCTTCAGGTCTCACAAAAAACATGGAATAGGACACAAGCTGCTTAGAGTACATATAAGGTTTCTGTTCTCACAGGTAAAAGGGAACAGAGTGAAAGACAGATTCTTAGTAGCAGCAGCGTTTTCTTGGATAAGTCCTGTTTGCTGGAGACAAACAGAGGCACGGCTTTTAAAAGAGAGGCTTCCTGATTCAGCCTTAGAGGCAAAACACTTGTCAGTCTAAGAGGCCCTGCTGCCAAATACTTAAGTAAATGAGCAGCAGATGGCAGTGATTTACTTGGTGATAATATGAAACCTAAAATTTCCCAGAGTGAAAATTATTTGATAATTAGCTAAAAAGCTAAACTTTAGTTAGACTAAGAGCTAGGTGGAACCAGGCAGCCACCCTAGTGACCCTTTTAATCCTTTAGTAGATTAAGGTTGTGGTCAGAAACAAAGAATTAGAGGGAACTGAGTGGAAGATTGAAGGTGCATAGAAACAGAAAGAAATAGAGACATCTGGGTAGGTCAGCCACCCTAGCCAAGCAAAAGGTGATCAGAAACAGAAAAGATAAGAGATATATAGTAGAGACAGATTTAAAAAAAAAAAAAAAAAAAAAAAAAAAAAAAAAAAAAAAAAAAAAAAAAAAAAAAAAAAAAAAAAAAAAAAAAAAAAAAAAAAAAAAAAAAAAAAAAAAAAAAAAAAAAAAACCTGTAAATGGTTTAGAGTATATTTAAAGAGAAAAAAATTTAAAAGAAGAAAAAAGAATAAAGTCCTTAAAGAAAAAGAAATAAAATAGAAAGAAGTAGTAATAAACCATGTAAAAGTGGAAAATACAAAGCATGTCTGGATACTGTATGTTATTGTCTTGTCTTTAAGTTTTTTGATGATAAAAGAAGCACTAAAAGTGTTATAAGACATTTGATTCCAAAGGTTGATGAATTAATCAAACATATATTTGGTAAATGAGTTGACATTAAAATTAAAATTCAAAGATATGGTACTTTGGAGAAGAGGTTTTCTTTTTATTTCTACAGAAAATGAGAAGCTGTGGATTTATTCCCAGTTCAAGAAAATAAATTTTGGCCAAGGAAGACCCCCTGAAGTCTCCAGTGAAAATGGATTTTCCAGATGATTCAGAATTTCATAGCACCTCTGTTGCAGTTTCCTCTGAGTTCTGCATCCAAAACTACTTCAAAGAGATTGGCTGAGATGACCGAGTCTTACCCACTACTCCACTAAAGAAATCCATAATTCTAAATTATTGTTTGGATCCCCATGGGATTGCCAATGCCCCCATTCAGCAGGAAGTAGCCTAGAGTACTAAGACCACATTTCAAAAAAATGGATTATGGATGTTTGTATTTGTTTACAGTATTGGGTATAATTCCTTATAGAGAATTGGATAAAAAGGATATTAGATGTAGGGTCTTCCTTATTTAAAAAGAGAAAAAAGGGGAAATATAGTGGGATTATGCTGGTAATGTAAATTCTCTGAGGTTAAGTGGGGCGAGAGTGAGACTAAACCTTTGGTCCAGGTCTGAAAAGTCTGGGCCAGAACCATTTACGACAGGATGTAAATTCTTCTTTTGCTTTGTTGTTATTTAAATCAACCAGACTCTTGCCTGTATGCATCACAGAAATATATTTCTCAAGGAGCTAGATGAGATTCTTTTGAAAGAGCCCCAGCAACACAGACTATGCTCTTGCCAGTCATAAAAGAATGTTAGCTTAGCTCACATAAGCATCAAGAATCAAGCATAGCTTCTGTGACCATACCCACTAGAACTCCCTCTGAATATTTTGCAATGTTTTAGGTGACAGTTCACTTAGACCACTGTTCTCAATTTTTTTAATGCTGCAAGCCTTTAATACAGTTTCTCATGTGATGTTGACCCCAAATATAAAATTATCTCTCTTTTTTTTTAAATTTGCTGCTACTCTATAACTGTAATTTTGCTTCTCTTATAAATTTGAATATAAATATCTGGCTTCTCTTTGGTTTTAGATGACTTCTCAGATTAAGAACCAGATTTTTGTTGTTGCTGTTGTTTGTTTGTTTCTTAGTCTTTATCATATACAGGATAAATTTCATTTCCAGTTAAGGAAATGTTACACTACCAGGTTAAAGAAAAATAAGGAAGACATTATTTATGATATTGAAATAGGGAGAAAATGTGAATGTCACTGAAACAAAAGACAAGCTATTTTTAAGTGACTAAGTCAGAGGTTCTCAACCTTGGTCAGGAATCATCCTGAGATTCACCAGTCTGACAATAAGGGAAGTTTAACAAATATGATGCTTTTTCATGTACTGGTGCCAAGTCTATATAGATAGTCTACATCCAGAATTTGGAATTACCTATGTAAGGCCCAGCCATCTGAGTCAGAAGTTTATGAATTCAAAGAGCACAGTTATAGTCCTGCTAGAAGAATGTTCTATACTAAAAAACAAGTTTTTGTTTAAAAAATCAGAAAGAGTAGTTGACCTTGTGACTATGACCTTTAACAGTTTTGTTAAAATTGAACAGTCCAGGAAATTACAAAAAATATTCTTTAACAGCACCTAACATTTAGAAGTCCATTTTTGCTTTATACTGCTCTTAAACCAGCAATTTTAAACTTTTAAAAGTAAAGTTAGCCATCAACATAAAATAAAAAATAAAATTCATCTTAAAAAAAGAATAAAGTTAAAAAATACTGCTGAGCTAATATTCATTGTACAAATATATATTTTTGAATATATATAATTACTGAATTAATAATGTTTATGATACTTGAATAAAAAATAAGTGATCAGAAACCACAAATACATAACACTGCAACAACAATGAGATTTTGTAAATCTTTTATCCTGTAAATGGCTTTTCAAAACCAAAAACAAAACAAAAAACTGTGTTGTGTCAATTGTCTGCATGCCCTACCTACCGCTAGAGGTTTGTATCTAAGTAAATTTTTTATCATTATGGTGACATTATGATAATATGGGCAACAAATTATTTTAGTTAAAGATATATTTTTTCATTTTTTTCAATTTAACAATTCCCAGTGATTGTATTTGTGCTTCTAACTATAATAAATTCCCTTATGCTTTTTTTCATTCTATGTAAGTACAACTTGTAAAAACTGAAGGATGACCTCATTATCAATAATTCATGCTCAATCATGTTGTGTTGCATTTGATGACAGTATTATACTGTGTATTCTTTTAGAACTTATATCCCATAATGTGGCCATTTGAATATGAGACCTAAGATTATCATAAAGGAATCAACAGATCATAACCAGATGTGCAGTGATTTATTTCAATGGCACTATTAGAATTGCAAAGCTTTCAAAGACAATCACTAAAATTCTCAATCAAGTATTAAAAAAAAAAAAAAAACTTGTCTTGAAAAGAAAAGCATTTTCAGGGGAACAAAATCATTTAATGCATTTTTTAGGTAATTATTCTTTGTTGAACCACAATTGCAATGCTGATGATTCCTTTTACTAGCAAGCTGCTGACAGAAGGTGAATAGAGGTGTAAAAAAGGCATAATTTTGACTAATTCCTTTTTCCTCTTTGCAGATTTGAGCATAGCAGATAAATTGCTACTTGTATTTTGGGGTTACTGGGGACTTAATTATATGGTACAGGGCAGTGATAGATTTCCTTTTTTGTTGTTGTATTTCCTATAGCTCATTGATTACTTATTCAGATTGTTGTATGGAATGCAAACACTAGCTCTGATGTGCAATTTGCAGCACAATGCTATTCAACTCAGTCAACGGAAGGGGTGGTTTTTGAACTGCTACTGGAAATTACAACATTTTTATTATGTGGACTTATTTGGGCGAGGCTGCATGCTAGGACATACATGTAGAGATCAGTGGGCTGTTTACTGAATTGTTTAGATACTTCTGTTATGTGAATCTTGGGGATTGATCTCAAATTGTTGGGTTTAGCCACACCAGGCTCTCTAGTTAAGATTAAAGGAACATGCATGCAGTTGTACTTGGGATTTAAACTTTCTTTTTTTTTCTCTGTACTCTTCCATGTCTATGTTTTGTTTTATTTCATTATGTATTTTATTGATACCTCATTTGAACTTGAAACTTTAAATACTATTTCTCTTACTTTCCCCTTCATACTTTCTGCTTATGAGCCTCTGTTATAAATTACATATTCACATTAATTTTAAGAAGTATTTTATCATAGAGAATCTTTTAAAACAAGCATACTGATATAGTGTTGAGTAAGTTATTTTTTTTTTCCATTTCCAGAGTATCCAAGTTCAGTTACTTGTGCTTTCATCAGAATTATATCAATGGAGATTTGAAAATCATTTAGAATATTATGAAATAGTAATCCTCCTGTCCCTTCCAATTTCTCAAAGAAAATCAGGGAGCTCCAGGATAGAACGTTAATTTAGTCAAGGTGTGAGCTTGTGTAGCTCATTCTACTTTGCATTGTAGAAAATATCATTATACCACATATACAAGACTTTCTGTGTTTCACAAGGCATTTGCTATGTTGTGAGATCAGCTGTGATCACATCATTATAACTGGATTAATAATGCTTCCTGATTCTGAAGTTAGAATTAGTAACATTTTACACAGAAGTAAATGACACATTTAGCTACATTTTCTCATTCTGTTTCTCTTCATTGATTCATAACTCAGCTGGAAAAGTATGAACTCATGTATTGACCATTTCATGTTTCAGTTGTGCCTTCCAAGAAACTACAAAGCTGTGCACAAGCAGGTTAGTATTAGTCTTTCTATCTTTCTCCTAATTTAAAGACAGAAACTTATGAATAGCTTCAAGAATATTTGAATGTAGCTGATTCCTGAAAGCCTCTGTAAATTATGGTGATAACAAATATAAGAGCACTTTATGTTAATAAATGTATATTATAGTTTATATAAATAAAATTTAAATCATCATATAATCTAGCAAATATTATGATGGAATTTTAGAAAAAAAGTTTAGGATATTCTCAATTCCCTCATTTCTTCTATGCTATGTTAATTATGTTTGCAACTTTAATTTTTTAGTTAAATGAACATTAGACACAGCAAATTGCTACATGTTTGAAGTAGTATTAATCAAGGAACAAATACATAAACTATAAAACAAAGAACTAGTTATCAAAGGCAGTGAACATTAAAAGTAAAGTTAAAGGCACTCCCAAAAGCACCTTACCTAAAGGATAGGTACTTTTGGGGGCCTATGTAAAGTATGTAAAAACAGTTTTATAAAAATCACATTTAAAGTTCCTGGAATCACATGAGAGGTATTGCCTGTCAATGAAGAGTCAGAAAAATAAGTAAATATTAATACAATTTAAAAAATATTCTAACACTGGATGTTTTATTCCTTGTCCCAGGAAGCCATATTTTTTGTTCTTTCTTATTGTTATCTAGTTAACAGCTAAAGTTATATGCCTCATCATAGGAAATCTTGTTTCTTGAGACTACATTTTTAAACAGCACAGGTCTTATATATGTAGCTTACTTTTTTGTTTGTTATATCCTTAGTCATGTGATGGTGCAACACAGTACATAGTTTAATCAGAACTATTGGCTTATAAATGTAAAAACATATTTTTAAACCATTAGTAAATCTTGAAACATTTGAACAATAAGCATTACACCTATGACTCTCATCTCCTTCAATATTGAACACATCTCTCTGTACATTGTATACAGAAGTCTTATTATTGCAGGGAATGTTCTGACATCATCTGATAATTCTTAATACAGACCTAAGAGAATACAATTTTTCTCCATGCATAAATCACTAGGGAACATTACTTTACTCACTTTTCACAAGCTGTGAGAGCAAAGGATCTTAAGAAACTATGAGGTGATAGACTTCTTTCAGAGAGATATCTGGCACATGGCACACATACACTTCATAAATCACAGTTCAGTGTCCTGTGTGTCCTTGCTGAGGTTTCCAGAGGTAAAGAATGGTGTCATGACTCATTGTATTATAATCCCTTTAAAGGAAAACCAGAAAGCTAAGAGCATAAAATAACAAAGTGTAAAAGCTTTGAGGGCAACATTATAGAAGGGCAATAACTCAAAAGCTTAATCTGATCCTAAGGCTAATATAATCAAGACCAATACCAAACCAAAGTGTCATCATCATTCATGTAAATCTGAGAAATAAATACAATAAAAGAAGACAGCCATTGCTTGTATAAAGACCATACCTGCTTTCAGTATTTTGTTTGGATGTATACATAAAAATATAATAAATATGTATATAAGTATACATTAATGTTTATGTGTATATTGTTATTTACATATATGTATAGGCACTTCATATATATGCATATACTTTATATATGTGCATTATATGTACTATTATTTACACAGACATTGGAGTATAACAAAAACAAAGTGTCATTTACCTGGCCTAAATTTTAGCTATTGTAGACAGTCAAGTAATTTTCAAAAACATGTCAGAATGATTTCAATGAATTATTCTCCATTATTTTTGAATGTATGGTATGAATAACCATTTTTGGCAAACATTCATAACTTATTAGTATATAGCTCAGACACTACCATATTAATAAAAACTGTAGGTCAGAAGTAGTAGGGAATACAAAACCTTTGACAGCTACATCTTTGTGGGACCTATTGAAATAAAAAATTTGAAAAAAAATCATGTATTAAAATTATAGGCACATATGAAAGACAGTAACTTTTCTTCTATTTTTTGTTTTCCACACTTCATTATAACATCCCAGAAAATACTTAAAAATTTACTATTTTTACTAGCTTTTTAGGCTTGTTACATCTACTTGACCATGTGTGAGTTGAGAATCACATATTAGAAATGCTTATTAATTGAAGTAATAATGTAGGGTTCTTTCAAATTGTATGATGTATGCATAGAACTTATCCGTTAACCTGAGCGATCCACAATTTATTTTTGAATTTTAAACTCTTTTATTCTGGTGGTTTATTTTTTCTTCTGGAAATATGTTCCTTGCTGCTTGAAAGACTTTAAAGTTATTTGTCTCTCTGATATAATTATTATCAAATTAAGAGGCAAGAGTTAAACACATTTATATTTCATAGTTTCTCACCAAAAAAAGTGTATACACTCTGATAACTCAGAATTACTTTCTTTTGGAATTAGAATTAAGAGTCACAGATGATGCACTCTTTGTCTATATGAACTTATTAGTAACTTGAAGTTTAAATACTAGATATCTTAGAGGCGACTGGAAATTGGCAAGTTATCTCAAGTTACAGTATATTATTCTCCTGTTTTAAAGTCCATTTCACTTGTTTGTACTTTGTTGTTAGTTAAAATAGTTACATAATATATGTAAAATCAAGGATATTTTGGCAACAATCTGTTCAACATGTCAAATACTCATTCAATGATTATTTTTTAAGAGTTTAAGATATTTCATAATCATAAAATCTCCCAGTTAAAAGCAACTATGTAATTTAAGCTATTGTCACAAATTTATGATTCAGAGGTCAGTGAATTAAAAAGTACAAATGTAGTTTTTATTGAAAAAGGTTTACAATAAGAGTACAAAATTAGGACTGTCCTTCACTTAACATTAAGATAAAATGAAATAATTGATAAAATATTTTCAAATATATTCATGTACATTTACATATGTTTTATGCCAGTACATTTTTATATAACCAATAGGCTTTAATTGGGCTTTTATGTAGGCCTTTGTTTCAATCATGAAGGTCATAGAGCTGCCAGCTTCAGACAGACATAGCAGCAAGAACTGACAACTCATTTGTATTTAATTCTGTATAATGTATAAAACTTATATTATGAAGGAATAACCACTATGAATAGAGAAAGGCTGACAATACATAATAAAGAATTGAATTTCATCATGTTAAGTACAAATATACATGTGAGGCTAGCCAATTTTATTAAACTATTTTATGAGACAATTTTCATATTCAAAATATATTTTCGCAAGATCTAAAGTAGTTGTAAGCTATAATAAAATATAGATACATTATTATCACAAAATTGTTTTTCTTTTGACAAGTCATTTTTGGTCTCTGAAATTTGTGTGCAGATTTTGTGGCAATTTTTTCCTTCAATAATTGCTTTGAATAAGCAACATGATTTTCAATGCCTTTACCTAATAAAGATAATGAGCAAAAGTAAAATGCAAAAAACAACAGCTGATGCAATGGTGAATCATCCAAATGACTGATTTTCTTGACTTAAACCTGCTGCTGCTGTAGAATCATCTATTAACAACTGACAGATGGTGCCAAAGCCCATTGTTACTTTCAGCCCCTGCCTTTCCTTCTTCTCTCCTCTCCCCACCTCTTCACTTAGGACAATATCTTTATTCCTGGAAATGTTAATTTCCTTAAGCATTTTGTTAACAGTATCAAAACTTATCACAGTTGGTTGTGTTATTGGTTTATAAGCCAAAAAGAAAAGATGAGATTTTGAACATTAACTATTTCTCCTTTGTCATAAAAGGCAGTGAGTCCTCTGTTCTCACTGACAGGCAACCTTTATTGTCTATCATTCAGGATCTAGCAATCAGTGTCCTTTTGTATTTTTCTTATAAAGCTATTTTGAGTGCATAGATGTGTATTACCTAGCATATTTTTTTCCGTGCAAATAACGCTTCCTTCTATAAGTATCATGATCATTAAAATAAGTCCAACATTTTATATTGAGAGATTAACTCCCATATTTACCCACTACTTCAAGTTTTAGTTCAAAGTTACTATTGTGACAGTAAATACAATATTTGTCAGTGTTTTTCTATTATTAGAAGAAAACTGGATATAAAATATTACTACCATATACATATTGTTGAGTATAATTTAACTGAACAATTTTATCTATTTCTGTATTACCTTTTTTTTAGATAACGCAAACTTGGTGGGATATAATTATGTATTATTGATAGTATAAATATTATACATTGAAAAATTTTCTTACTGAGCAAACATGAAGATATTGACACCATTTTGCTCTTATTTACATTAAAGGGAACAGCCTCCAATTTGTTTTTATCTTCCTTTGGGTTGTTTGTGCTTTTCTGGCCTCCTTGGCCCACAAGTACCAACTGTCTTCAAAGCCAAAAGGGGACAGTTGACTCTCACCTGGTTCAATACTGGGATAGATATGAGCCTTCTATATTCCTGCTTCACATTTGTAGAGTGCTTGCAATAACATTTACACAATCTATAGGATCACTGTATTGTCTTGTTTTCTAAACAAAAAGCAGGAACCTGAATTCAATCCATAACCAGAGCTCATGATTATATAGAAAATATTTATTGGATCTGGAGACTAGAGCATAGTACATATTGTAAAAACATTCGCTTGTCCTAAACTATAAATAATGGATGAAAATCTATATGCTCACCAAGGTACAGATCAACATTGACCTGTATGCACATATACATGCAAATAAATAACAAATATACTTTTTGAAGATATGTATATTAATTGTTCAATGGTACAGAGTGCTTGAGTCAGAAGTCATAAATTAATCAACATATAGCAGGAATTATTTTACTTCATGATTTTGTTTTATAAATTCTTTTATGTTCATATTTGATATAATACTTTGAGTTAATTTGGCAAATATAAACATTTTGATAATAGTATCAATATATTATTAAATATTTTTAAAATGCTACTCATTATATTATCAAATTATATTTCAACTAGTATGTAATATAAAGCAATCACTTAACTTAAAATCCTTCAGTTTTCCACTGATGTGGTAGTAAGGTTTACGCATAATTATTCATTAGGCTGATAATGATGCCTTGCTTAGATTTGAACAGAAAAAAAAAGAAGTGTCATCACGAAAAACTAAACTTTTTGCCTCAAAGACTTCTTTTCTTGTGTAGTGATTAACCTAAATTTCTCAATAGTACATATTTTATGTAGTTTAATTGATAAAGCTTTTATTGAACATTTTATATTTATCATCTCTCATACTTAACTGACAATTATGCACTATTCTTGTATTTACTTTCCCGCTAGCTCCTGGTATCATAAGAGATTAAAAAATTTCCTTTATATGATCCACGAAATCATGCTTTTATGCGCTCTTAACAATTAGGTCAATGTGAGAAGAAAGTAACAAAATTGTATGCTGCAGGGTCCCTCCTAGACTGTGACTCTTGTTTGGATACCGTAGGAATAATAGTTAAGTCTCCTTCAGAAACATTCTACAGAATTTTGTGATCAAGAAGATTTCTGTTAATTTCTTTGTCCCATCATTTCTACTATGTAAAGAATTACAAAGTCCACTGTTCTAGCTACTTCAGTTCAAGGTGAGTAAGACCTATACACACCACATATTTTCAACAAGATAGTTACTAACTAGTACATATTGTTTACATTTTTGTTATTGTAAAAATGAAATTAAAATGATGCATGAATTGAGTCAACATTGGTAGTGGCAACTAAATTAAAGAAAAACTACTAAGCAATTATATAGTGTTATATCCCTCGGTTTTATGTCCATATATATGAATGGAGTTGGAAGTCCAGTATTGTCATTTTAAGATACACAGGAATTCTAGAAACACTTGAGGAGAAACTCATATTTTATTATTTATTAGTTTTGTTCAGCTGTTCTCAACACAATCTTAGCACTCATGTTCTTCTAAAACTGCCTTCCAGGTGGCCAACATTATGCAGTGATCAACAGTACAGTGCATAAATATTCCTTTTCCTTAGATGGTAAAGGCAATAAGGAACATATCTTGTTGTTTGAATATCTGTGTGAATTGGACCCAGTTCACCCACCATGAGAGTTTATATAAGATATTCTTTTTTCTACACCCCTTCCAATTCATCTCACTCTTCTACAAAATTATGTTCACAGATCTACTTTTCTTAATGAAATCCACCAAAATTCAGTTTGCAGTAGAACTCTGATTGAAATTTCTCTCAAATAGTCATATTACCTGCCACATGAACAGCATGTGATTTGACATTTTATGTTCAGGTAGTGCTATTATTAATGCAGTTCTTGCTCTATTCTATGCCTCATGTCTGCCTTTATTCTGCCCTGTCATCTTGGGATGTCTTATTCGTCTGTTTGGTACTATTATCATGGTGACCTTTTCAGACTGAATCCTTCATCCCTTGAAAAGCCAATTCTTAAACTTACGGGTGACACCATTTATTCTTAGGTAGTTCTCTAGAATGTCTCCATGGTGATTATACACAGCAGTGATGGTGGTAAAAAGCTCTGTGTTTCTTCCTAGAAGCAGTACAGTAAATTGTTTAAGAGAATCAAATTGGAAGTCATAATGATGAAGTTCTAGTTTAGCCCATCATTAGCAGTCTGGATGTGTGATATGTTTACTGTTATAGCATAGTAATCTTATTTTATGTGCACAATTTGATAAGTGTTATCTAGTAAAGTTGGGTTATGGATTAAAACAAATGATGCATGTAGCTTGTAGGTTGCTCAAAAAACTGGTAAACAATTTATAGAATATCTTAGAGAAAGTAGATATAAAGTAAAGAGCATAATTATCTACATATAGTGATTTTCTAAATTGAGTAACTGGAAAGAGGAGAGTTTTATTTTAATCATGTGAAAGCATAAGGAGCAAATAGAGAAAATTTGGAAAATTGAAATAAGATCTAAAATAAAACATGATTATTTGCTTTAAAAATGAAAGTGAGGTTGTAATACACAATAACACTCTAAGAGACAAATTTAAGAGGTAAAAAAAATCACATAAATATTTATTTTGATTATAAGATATACAAGATCAACACCTGGAGGAATGGCTCAACCATTATAAGCACTGGCTGCTCTTCCAGAAGACCCATGTTCAATCCCAGCACCCATATGCTTGTAAACAGCCATCTGTAATTCCTGTTCCAAAGAATCCAATGACCACATACAGATATTTTTGGTAGGGAGTGTAAATCTTTATTCTTTTACCTACATGTAAGTGTAGGTATCACTCCTCAACAAAGACACTTTTCTTTGCAAGAGAAGCAGAAAAGAGAAATAGAAAATAACAATTGACTAAAATGTCAAGAAAACAAAATTCTATGTACTCAGATCTAATTTATTCATGTATAGCACAACTCATGCACCCATGGTTCAGGAAACATATTGAAGAGTACAAAAGGTAGACTGTAAGTGCTGGAGTATCATGATAGCTGAGGTGAGATTGTAGGTGTTAGAAATGTCAGGGATGCTACACCCATAAAATCTCAACAACATGACTACCTGTATAAGACTGGTACAGAAACAACATCATCAGACATGCTAAGAATCACATGGGGCCTCATCACTAGTCAAAGAGGTACATGTCATTAAGAAATAAAGCAAGTAGAATAAGTAAATTTCACAAAGGAAGAGCTTGCTAATTGGTTACCTAATATTAAGTGGCCAGCCATGAAAACATATAAAAGTAACATTACAAACACACACACAAACACAGGGAATATATATATATATATATATATATATATGTATATATATATAATTGATTAAAGAAAAAGAACCTAGGTGACATGACTTGGAGAGCTCAAAGAGCAGAGATATATAATAAGTTGGAGTGGAGGAAGTAAAGAAGGAATTATATGTAATTATATGTTCATTTTAAAATTTAAAAACAGAAAATGTTGCTTAGCATTTTTCTCAGTGGTATTTATTTTGTTGTGATATTAACTGTGGGAAAAGTATCTGGGTAGATATTATAAAATACTGATTGACAAAAGTAATTTTTTTTGAAAACAGAATGCTACCATCATCCAATACAGTCAAAGGAATGGTACCTGGGTCCTGCGGGTCCAGAAACGTTGACACTATCTTGTATCCCTATCAAGGCACTAGCACTACAACTTCCTCTTAACCTTGGTAATTTTCTTTTTTTATTTGTGTGTGTGTGTGTGTTTATTAATTTACTTTATTTTTTGCTTTCTGAGGGTTGTAGTTATTCTAGCTTTTAAGACAGAGTCTCACCACTTAGCCAAGGATGACCCCCAGAATTATAATTCTCCTGCCTTAGCTTCCTCTCAAGTGCTGGGTTCAGACACATGTCACACATTGTGTCCTGTATGCTTTTGTTGCGGTCACCATCAAAATGCTCTAGGAAGTTCAAATACATACGTACACTTCAAGAAGTCTGTGTTAGAAGTCTCTCATAAGCATATGTTAGCTAAAATCATATAAAATCAGATGCAGAATAAAAGCTAAACAATCTGTCTTTGGATTGAGCCTTTGTTAGGATGTCAAAGCTGTCAAGCCTTGGTTTAGACTTGTTCCAGCCACTCTCTTGCTCTTCATTGATGGAAATGGATGCGTCTGTCATTTATCATTTATGTGGTAGTGAAACACTGTACTACAGAGAATCATGAGTGATAATCAATGTTCATAGGTTATACATTGTTTAATCTAATACAAATTCAGGAGTGATTCTCTTACTAAGAACCCACACAGGTTCTGAATAAGAACATTCTATCTCTATACATCTTTATAATACCAACCACAATAAGCAGGGCTCAGGTGCAGCTGTGACCCAATGAACAGTTTTGTGTACCTGAAGATCCCTTGTAGTAAAAGGTTGTATTGTGGGAGTGGGATTGAATGGGCATGTTCTTCTCTCTGTGTGTGGTCAGAAGTTCACATTTCATGGAGGCCAAAAGTAAACATTTCAGCTAAACTGGCTCTTCACTGAGGCCCCAGAATCCTCCTATCTATACCCTTCAACACCTCTCCCCAAAAATACCACAACTGGCCTTTACATGGGTCCCTGGGATTCAAACTAGGTCTTTGTGCTTGAACATTTATCTCGCAAAAAGCACTTAACCCACTGAGCCACCTCCTCAGTCCCCTTTCAGTGGAACAATGCTCCTTATGTATCTTTCAGACCTACATTCACCAGCTTGCAATAGAACACAGTATACCTTCACAGCACCGTTCTGGTGCATGGTGATGCAGTTGTCAGCATCTTCAGAGAGCTGGTACAAGGCCTGGGCTGGGTTGGTGTCATTCGATTTTAGGTAACATACCAATGGAGCTACCACTTTGTGCTCATAGAAGGCTACTCTATTTCTTCCCCACATACAGCAGCATGAGATAGCTTCTGCAAGGTGGTGCTTCAGCTTGTCATTATTTGTGTTGCCCAGTTTGGACAACAGAAGGACCACTGCATGGTCTGTAATGACAGCTAAGTTCTCCTGGTCTTTTGCTGTGTTGGTGATGACAGCATGAACACTTACCAGAACTTTATTGTCTGACTTCAATAAATTGACAACAAGCTCCAAACCACCAACAAAGGAATAAACCATTTTTCCAGCATCTTTTTCTCAAAGCAGCATTTCCTCTGCATCTCCTGGCACCTCCAGCGACTCTGACATTTGTGTCTGGTGTCTCACCTTGGTAATTTTCTTTGCCATCCTAAATTCTATATTTTACTTGTTGATTCTATTGAAACACACAGTCCTCATGTAAGCATCACCAAATTTACTCAAGAATGTAGCACACAAAACCAGCAAAAAAAAAACAAAAAAAACAAAAAAAAACAGTATCATCAGATTAAAGAAATCAAGTCCAGAAGGATGTGAGTGTATCCTGGAAATGTAATCACAGACTGACAGACCAGTGCAGGATATAATATATGCCTGAAAGCTAGACATGAGAAGTAGAGAACCCCTCGCTGACGCTAGGCAGAAGACAGATGAGTTACAGTCACTACCTGTAAGAAAGACTGCATGTGAGAAAGCTTCCTTCTCAGAGAATGAGATATCTCCCTTGTGGCCTAGCACAAACCAGATAATTCATTTTCTTGACAGGTGGCCTCCAGTAGCAGATTCCCAAGGTTTTGAGATGGTGTGCTCAAAAATGATGTGTTAGCAACCTAGCTGTTTGCAATGTCTCCAGTTCAGTCTGGTGCATACCAGCCTTTTCTCCTTTTGGTAGACACATCCCTTCCCCTTAAAGGGTATCAGATATCCCTTGAAAAACACACTCTGGAGATTCAGGAGAGTCCTGAGGCAGAGGTATTGTGGACTTCAATTATAAAAACTAAGTCTAGGCAATGAGAGAGGGACACAGGAAGACAAGGCTAATGTTCAGAGTACATAGAAATATAGGCTGTTCTTGGCTCTTAAATTGCTAATTACAAGATACTTAAGGCAAGTATTTCTTAGTAAGTATTAACTATAGTAATAAGTACATTAGTAGATAGCTAAGTCTAATTGATTGAAGAAAAAAATTTAAGTTATACAAATAATGTTATTTAGTGTAAATGCAAACTTTGACTGAGAAGATAGTAAGGTAATAAAACATGTTTAAGTGTTTCCACAAACTAAATCTGAACAATTTCTTTAATTGTACAAAATATACTTTACTGGTAGCTATAAAGTTATATATGCAAATATAAAAGCAATTTAGGAGAAAGGTAACACTAAACATGAAACTACTGGAGCAGAAATAAATTTAGTACATCAACTAACTGAAAGGAACTGCTGTTTTATTGGAGTGCCTCAAAAATCCATTAAGCTATTTAGACAGTTCATTTCTGTAAGTGCACAGAGAAGGATGGATACACGATGGAAAATCTAGGTAAAGCTATTGCAACCATTTTCAAATGCCACTTTTAGTCCTAAATAGATTGAGGTCTGTATAACAGATTGTGTAAGGAGACTATAAAGACATCTATTTTATCCTCTTAGCCAATAAGATTAAGGAAATTCCTTAGAATTAAAAAAATTATTGAAAGAATCTTGGAAACATTTAAAAGTTAAAGGCATATCAAAATTGCTGTCAAAATTTCTGTACACCTTACTCTATGTTTTATTGTTTGAACCCCAATTTTTTTTTCTGATGATAAAATTTAAAGCAAGCACTTCATGGTAAAGAAGATTAGGAAGTAATCATTTTTCTTCAGTTTTGAAAGTTAAAACTAGGAAACAGGCTGAAATCAAAAGTGATGAGTAGAGGAGAAACAGAGAAAGATTGGGTGTAGAATAGATTTCCCGTAAGAAAAACATCAAAAATAGATGAATATAGGTCAATCACCAAGGTGACCTATTGCTCCATTTTGTCTAGTTTATCATGCAAATGTTCCAACTTGGCAAATGAAATGTGATTGCAGACATTTAAGTGAGATAAGGTGGGTAGAAGATAATGGGTCTTTCTAAGTTAAATCTATAAGTAAAAATGATTGGAGCATGAAATGATGAAGTTCAACTTCTATAAGAACTTAGTTATGTCTTCATCCAAAGTCATGAACTTAACTTTGTTGTAGACGAAACTCCTTAGACTAATGGAAGCCAGAATAAGTCCAGTATAAAAAAAATAAAATGAAACTGTAAAGACATAAATCACTAGTCAGTGACTTGAATTTGCTAATGCAGACACTATGATTCTATTAGGCTATAGGTAATGGTAAACAACATTATGGCAATATAGTGATAATGGAGCTTAATATATATAGAACACTCAAAATATTGCTGCCAATTTTATTTTCATAAAAATTTCACGTACTGGGAACTCAAAATGTTACAGTCAATTTTATTAAGAATGAGTAGGAACTCTCATTTGACTCACTAAGAACAAACTATTTATCAACATTTAAAGAGAGAGAAAGCTAGGTTGGAATCTAGCTGTAATTAATTCACTACCAGAGTAAAAAACCAGTAACACCAACCTGTGAAATGAAAGGTAATTGCTCTTTCAACATGTGAAATCCTGTAAACTTACACTATAAAGAAAATTGAGCATTACAGTTAATACAATAAAAATAAGCTGAATAGGTCACTGAAAAATTGGCCTTTCTTCTCTTTTAGCTGTGATGGAGAAATTAATGATTTCTTTATATTGGGTCAGATACTGTTGACATGGAGGACATTGACCTTTAAGAACTTTTCCAGCTCTGAAATTTTATAACTCACAAGTGTTCTGAATGCATGACCTTCCATTCTTCACATATCCTGGTCAGAATATGCTTTCTCTCTGCCAAACTGAAAGCTCAAATGATAATCGTATGGACAGTCACAGCCAACATGTCCCCCAGAGAATTTGGCCATGACAGAAACAGCTGCCCACCTGACTATATAAAGAAGTTTAAATTCTGCTTAGATCATTTTATTTTATGTACATTGTTGATGTCAGTGCACAGGTGCCTCATCAGTTAAAAAGGGTATCTGGTGAATCCCTATGGACAGGAGGGTTGGGAGATGTTATTTTCACTTACTATAAAACGCTGAATCTGTTCATCCCTTTAAAGTGAGGAGAGAAAAACAAAAGAAAAACAGGTTTCAATTGTCAATTGAAAGGTTTAATTAGGCATTTCAACTCTCCTAAGTGTTAAAGAGAGCATGTAGTTTACAAGAAAATAGAATTTGGAGACAGTTTCTTTGAATGTTAATTCAGTCTTCATTTCATCAGTTAATATTGAATGACTTTGTTAGACTTTCTGTGACTCAGATTTTTTCCTCTTATTACTCGAAAAAGCATAATTGTTGCTATAAAAGTTACATGACAAAGTAGCAAACTATTTCATAGGCATAGTTATTGTCTCCTGAAGTATATATACATAATTAATTATATCTTTTTTGCTGTGATTCACACATAGGCAACCATTACTTTCCCAGACCATTAAGAGCTAAAGTTTTAAATGTGCTACTGAATGCTCAAATAAATCAAATATCTACTTATAACAAAGAGGGGAATCAGTAAATGATTTTTAAAGCAATTTTGAGGTTGAACCCAAGGCCTTGCATGCTCAGCATAAGCTCTATCTCTAAACTTCAGCTCACCCTGAATCAGTAACTTCTTTCCGGTGCTATCGACTTTCCATGTATTTTTCTCTGACACTGTATGACATATACTGGAAGTATTCAGCATTAATATTATGTGAGTAACATATACCACTGGTAAGCAAAAAATATCTTACCTTTATGTATTTCAAATATCATGGGACATAATATTTTCACTGATTTTTAAAAATTACTTAACGAAATAAAGTCTTTAGTAAACTTAACAAGTAGTAAAGACAGGGAAGAAATACAGAAAGATTACAAAAGACAATTTTGAATAACAAAAGACTGTTGTTCATTTATCAACAATGTATATCACTGTAGATTATAATATAATGGTGCTTTCATTAAACATCAGCTTCTCTAAAAACGACAAAATTATAAGGTTAAAAATTCTCAATATGAAGTAGATTTGGTGTTGTGTACTAATTAAGCATTTTACTCAGTTCTCAAGATAGTAAGGAAATGAACAAATGTCTTGCCTAGTTTTTAATTAATATATTTTGCTTCTCACTATTATTTCCAGTTGCCTGTTTTAACTAAACTTTTATTTTCTGTAGAGGGTAGGATTTATTTCTCTTTATTGCTTTTTTTTTTTTAAAAAAAAAAAACTAGCTATTTTAACCTTTCTATCCTATTACTACTATTAATACAATAGTTTAATATCTAGTACCTAATCTCATTTGTGAATAACTAAGTTTACTGATCACTCTTCAAGGAGAAAAATAATAAAACCTTCACAAATGTTTGTGCTGTGGAAATACATTCTGTTTGCTGCATTGCTTTCATTACATCGAATCCAGAATCAAATACAAAAGCCAAAGAATAAAACCTGCACCACCATTTTTTTTGCTGTAAAAATTATTCCTTTTCCTGTCATCTTTCTGGCTAATGCAAAATCATGCACATCATTACAAATTAAGGAGAGTGTATAAAATTGGAAAGCTTGTTAACAGTAAGTACTTTCTTCACTGAAAATCAAATAACATTTGCTTTTCACCCCCTTCCCTCTGCTTTTGACACATTCCTGTCATTTGGAAGGAGAATATGTGGATGGGAAAGTGTCAGAAAATGGATTCATATTTTGTATTTTACGTTCTGTTTGTCATAAGGAACATATCTCCCTTTTGCTGAAATCAGCATTAAGAGAGATCTGATACAAGAAAGTGTTTTAATACTTTAAAATTGCACCTGTCATAAACATGTCAGCTACATGAGACCTTAAGCTAGCAGGGCTATAAAAATCTCTTTGTTTTATTTATTTATTTATTTATTTATTTATTTATTTATTTATTTATTTATTTATCAATGTATTATTTTGTGATTTTACATCATTCACCTCATAAAACTCAGTTATCACTCCTTTCAGTTTCATACCCACTCTTATAATCTCCACATTTACAAGAAAGCCCATTCATGCTGCTCATTTACTTACTGGAACATAATTAAACTCCCTGTGGCCAGCCCTTTAAAGAAAAAAAGGCCTTTCTCACCCACACCCCTGCAAGAGGCCATCAATGCAGAAGTGAAGCACTGTGTCATTTAGCTGTGTTCTAGCCTTGAGCTCTTGTACACAATGACATCTTTTTTTTTTTTTTTTTTTTTTTTTGAGTCCACTAATGAGTGAGTACATCTTTCTGGGATTGTGATGTCTTACATCAGGAGGATATTCTCCAAATCCATCCATCTGCCTGTGCATTTTAGTATATCATTTTTTTCTTACTGCTGAGTAGTACTCCATTGCGTAGATGTGCCACACTTTGTTAATCCATTCTTCTGTTGAGGGGAATCTAGATAGTTTCCAGGTATATGCCTAAAAGTGGTATTTTTGAATCCTTGGGGAGATTCCCAGTATTCTGAGAAAACCACTATATTGTACTCCAGAGTGGCTGAACAAGTTCACACTCCCACCAACAATGGAGCAGTGTTCCACTTTCACTTTAGAAAGTAAAAAACTTTCTAAAATATATGAAGCGTACTAATACAGTGTTCAATATTAGAGAGACAGTATCCTAACTGACTTTCTCTTGTCACTAAATGAAGTTTCCAATATTGGGACTGATTACATCTAAGTGACTTGTTAACCAAGGGTGCCAAGGAAATCTCCAAACAACCAAGGCAGTCACCAAAATAATAAGTTGCACTCCACAAACTGACAACAAGCCCCACTGATGAATACAATATCCATACAATTTATTGACTGTGGATAGTTTGAGCTTGTGATTATATACAACCACCATCCCCATATGTTCTAGTGTCTTTAGTGGAGAAAGACATGCTGAAGGTTACTTAAAGAGAAATGTTAACTCCCACACAGATATAGAAACTTTGATCAACAGTGTTGTCTTGCTAGCAAATTATGCTAAAGCAATGATTGCTTAAAGCTTGTGAAAGTAACCAGTCAATATTGGATTTGATTTAAGTCCAGTACATGAGATGCAGCCCATACCTGATACTGTTTGGGCAACCAAAACCAAAAGATTAAATAGCCCAGAGACCTAGGATAAGAACAAATACTACTATTTTTTTTTTTTAAAGTGAAACTCCTAATGATATTCTTATAAACTCATAGATCAGTTTCTTATTCAACCGTCATTTGAGAAGCTTCCTCTTGCAGCAGATGGGCATAAATACATACCTTCCAGGAAGATATCATGCAGGGAAAAAGAGACCTTTGAATACACAGCTTGCAATTGGAAGTTTTTAACATATTTCTCCTCTGATCACTCAATATGAACTCACAGAGACTGAAGCACCATGCACAGGATTTGTATGGCTCTGCACATGGTTCTGTGTATATATATTATAGCTTTCAATTTTGTATTCTTAAGGGACTCCTGAATATATGAATGAGAGACTGTGTGATTCTTGTGCCCTTTTTGGGGTTCTTTTTCTTCTTTTTGGTTTGTCTTATCCACTTTTACTGAGATAATTTTCATTTTATCTTACTATTTTTATTTTATTAAAAAATGAAATACAAAAAAATAGTCATTGCTTAGATAGTTCTAAAAATATTAAAAGTGAATAGTTACTTTAAAAATGTTTCTCAGTTCCCTAATGTACGTTGAAAGTATTATCAATTTTCTCACTAAACAAACTAACCAAAATTTCAGACTAAGATATCATCTTCTCTTTTCCCTTTATTATTAATAGTAACAAAGTTGTTTAAATATAAATACCAACACTTTCCTCCTTCGCTTATTACTGCCTTCAAATGTGTATTCATTTCTACCAATTTTTCTTGAATTCGGATCATTGTGGTTTAAATCTAGTAATGTTCCATTTGTAATTTGTCATCTTAATCTAACAGAATTTCTCCAACATTTGATTGCTGAAAATCCTGCCTCTTCATCAATTTTGAATTTCTTAAATATTATACATTGCAATGACTTTAACTTGAAAGTAAAAGATTCCATAATATATTAATTCTTTAATTCAAAAAGATTTCTTGTAAACTCTTCTAAATTCTAGTATCTGAAACCAGAAGAATGACCAAAACAGAATTTTTGATCTCATAGTATTTTGGGAAAATTCACATAGTTTTTTATTTTTATACTTTTACAAGTTTTGTAAAACAATAAAAACTGGATTCATTTGTTTTCTACTATATTATTTTGAACTTTTATAAAATAAATGTGTACTACAAAATAGGTACTATTCTTTAAGATTTAAATATTTATATTCATAATCGTGCTAAATGAAAAATAATTTTTTTTCAAAAATGCTTAAAAATAGAAGGTATCTGTCTAAAGTCAACTGGTTAATACATTCACAAAATAAAACTAAAATTTATGATTATGTAATTGTTTTGTTTACTTTACACCTTATGCTCTAATGTGTGTTTTTATTCACCTTGTTCTCACTCATCCATATAAATTTCATGTTTTATCTCTAAGAATTTTTTTAAAACACTTTTATTTATTTCATTATTTGCCTTGGTGTTTGTCTGGAACTGGAACTACAGACAGTTGTGAGCTGCCATGTGGATGCTGGGAATCGAGCCCAGGTCCTCTGGAAGAGCAGAGGGTGCTCATAACCACTGAGCCATCTCTCCAGCCCCCTCTAAGAAATTTTATAGCTTTAAAGTGTTTTGAATTTCCCCATGCTCCTAAATGCTGATTTTGTATTATCTGATAGATTTGGCAGAGTTTGTTAAAGAGTAAAATCATTTGGAGAAAGTGAATCAAGAGCAGTTCTATACATTAAAAAAAAAAAAAAAGAAAAAAGAAAATAATTAGAACAACTCACATTTTCCCAATGAAGACCAAAGTAAGTGATCATTGTGGGATCTCACAAGTAAGATGTATGATCCAAGTACTGAGACTAATCAAAACCTTCCAAAACACTCTCATAGAGAATGAGTGCTACCCTATAGAGTGTAGCACTAAATTTCAAGGCTAGCTGGCAATGAATGGCAGAGTTCAACAAATATGAAACAGAAGAAATTTAAAATTTAATGGTGGGTATTTGTATCAAAATTTCAGAAATAAAATACATTACTTTATCTATTCAAGAGTAATAAGAGATATATGAATTTGGTATGTATTCTCATGAGTACAAACATTTAATGATAGACTTACTTGCACACAAATGTTTACACAGATACACAGAAAAATTTTAAAGGGTAATATTTGAAATTCAGCTACCCTGATGATTTTCCAGTACATTGAGGTTACTCCGAACTAACAACTAACAACTATGAGAACAAAGAGGAAAATGCAAAATAAATTAAGATAGCCATGCATCTTGAGAATTGTTTTGGCCAAGGTAAGTGTGTTTTCCTTAATGCTGCAATGATCATGTAAGAAGGAAGATTGGCTTGGAATTACACATTCTCTTGTTCCAAAAATGAGATAAATATAGCCACTCTAGAACAAGAAAGCTAAATGACTGGAGCCAGAATAGCTCTCCAAATGAGAGAATCCACTCTCCAGTGGCATGAATAAATACTGGTCACCAAGGGAGCCTAAGCAAACATGTCAATAACAGCCTTTTCATATTTGTTCTCATGCTGATTATTTTGTGTTTATACTGGGTCAGTACAATCAGTAATAATTAAGAAGAAAATTTCATCTTTATCTTTTATTAAAAAATAATTTTACTAAAACTTTTTAGGTGTTCCTTTGTCCTCGTTTAACATGGGAGAACTCAGTTTGCAATTACTGACATGGTCAATGTTTCCCTCAATTTTATTTTTCTGCCACCCACCAGTGACCTAAATCTAGATTACACATGAAAAGGACTCTGGTGAGTTTCTAATCAGAATTACTACCTCTCTTAGTAAAGGTTTTTAGGTAGAGATGCCTTCAATGTCACTCAAAACCTGCCTTCAAGACTTTCACAGACCAATATCTTTATTACTGGGGAAAGGAAAACTTATTTCCTTTTGAAATTTAAGGATGATTAAATTAGAGATGCTTTTTAGATCTTCAGTGCTGGAGGTTACATATGGACTTTTTGAGTCTCTCATGTAAAAGGAAAAAAATAAGCCCCAAAGAGCTATGGAGATGACTAAGCAAATAAGAGTGCATGTTGCTTTTGCAGGGGACCTGAAACACCAGTTATGCATGTGGTACACACATATGCATGCAGAGGAAATAATCATGTACATTAAGTAAATAAATGAATTTCGTACATTTTTTAAAAAGTCACAAGATAAATTTTCTAATGATTTTGACACAAAGCTACAAATATTGCTATAAATTGGAGTTAAGAGATAACTAAACATTGTCCAACTTGGGCTCTCAGTCAGCTACCTCTTCAAGAAGACCAAAAAATATTCAAATTTACATAAAAATTTAATGCTATATATAAAACCTTGTCAGTTTGCCCAGTGTCTTAATTCTAATTGTTTCAAAATTTTTATTTAGCCTCAGCTTTTCCTAGAAATACCAAGTGATGTTTGAGGATTTAATGTTCTTATCTGCAGAGTTCAGGGTTAGGTTCTTTGCTAACTACCACCTTCCTACAAAACCCTTGTATATTTCCATTCATAGGACATAGACATTTTCTCTTTTTCTTCACAGATTCATTTTTTTTCTGACAAGTATATCAAACATTGAGTTAAATATCCATTAAGTATATTTTATTATTCATCTACTGGAATCTAAGTTTAACTTAAAAAGTATTGTTTTGGTTGAAAGGCATGTATCTTAGGTTTTTATTATTTTGAGAAAACACCATGACCAAAAGCAAATTGAGCAGGGAAAAAGTTACTTCATCTTAAAAGATGGAGCAGGTGACACACCATCTGTTTGGGAAGTCACAGCAGGAAAATGAATGTAGAAACTGAAGCAGAGGACATAGTTTACAGGCTTATTCTCAATGGTTTTCCCAAGCTGCTTTTTACACAAACCATGACTACATTCACAGGCTTGATTCTACCCACAGTGAGTTTGGCTTTTAATCATTAAACAAGAAAATGCCTCATAATTAGTCTATAAGCAAACTTATAGATGTAATTTATTCAAATGAAGGTCACTCAAATATGAGTATATGTATAAAGTTGACAAAAAATAAACAGGCACAGTATATTTATCATTCAAAAATGGTGCCTGCAATAAATATGTTATGCCTCATTTGTAAGTGAATAGTGAAATTAAAAGGAAGTAAGTTCTAATTATAATTCCTGGAACTCAGAGAGATGACCAAATGATGAAAGGGTGGAAAGGGATGGCAAAGTAGAGAAAAATAATTTTAAGTTTTAAAAAATTAACTACTACTGTTGGAAAATAGTACCTTCATTATTTCAGCAAATAAAAGTCATCATGAAACCTCAAAAATAATAGGATAATTTGATGAAGGTTAAAAAGATGAAGAGACTGGAAAGATGTTCCGGTGTCTACAAGTACTTAGTGCCCATTTGGAAGACAAGAGTTCAATTCACAGTATGCACACATATGCAAGACAACTTATATCTGACTGTAATTTTAGTTCCAAGGAATTTGATGTCCTCTTCTGGCTTCCAGTGTATATATGTATATGCATATAACCCACAAAGATCAGAGAGACTCATGGGTATAATTAATAAATTAATTAAAGAAGAGTATGTATAATTGGTGCTGAGACAGAGTTCAAATGAATCAGGATGTTACCCTGTACTTAATTTTAATTCATGGGCATTGTCTTTTTTTTTTGTTTTTTTTTTTTTTTTCAGAGTAATGTGATTAGCTTTCTACATTTAAAATATTTCTGGAGATGAGCAATTTGAGAAAAGCCAGTGTGGATTCACCAAAAAAGACAAAGAATAAGTGAAAGAATAAAAAAAAATTAAGGTATAAGTAGATCAGAGGTCAGATTATAAAGAGTAGAAAAAAATGTACTGTATATGGGAACTGACTGTATGCTTATAGCTTTGCAAATAATTATTTGATGTTGCCAACTAGAGATAAAAATGTGCTATATAATGTCAATGTAAGAGGAAGGATGTGTTTGTATTTGTAACCATCATTCATATTCACATGTGTATATCAGAAGCATAAATGCTTTGGACAATTGATTATTCATGCTCTTTGCTAGAGAATTTTTGAAAAACAGTGAATCCCTGCACAAAACTTAAACCCAAGTGGATCAAAGACCTCAACAAAAACCCAGCTACATGGAACCTGATAAAAAGAAAGTAGAAAATACCCTCCAACGCACTGGCACAGGTGACCACTTCCTAAATATAACACCAGTAGCACAGACAACTAAGAACAGCATTCAATAAGTGGGACCTTCTGAAACTGAGAAGGTTTTGTAAGGCCAAGGACACAGTCAATAAGACAAAACGATAGCCTACAGAATGGGAAAAGATTTTCACCAGCCCTACAAGTGAAAGAGGACTGATCTCTAAAATATATAAAGAACTCAAGAAACTAGAGCCTAAAACCTTGAATGACCCAATCAAAAAATAAGGTTCATAACTAAAAACGGAATTCTCAGGAGAATTACAAATGGCTGAAAGGCCCTTGAAAAAGTACTCAACAACTTTAGCCATCAAAAAAATGCAAATCAAAACAATTTTGAGATACCACTTTACACCTGTCAGATTGGCTAAGATAAAAGACACAGATGACAGCCTATGCTGGAGAGGGTGTGGAGCATGGGGATCAACAATGAGCCATTGTTGGTGGGAATGTAAGCTGGTTCAGCCCCTCTGGGATGCAGTAAGGCAATATCTCAGAAAACTGGGAATCAATCTTCCCAAAGACCCAGCAATACCACTACTGGGCATATACCCAGAAGATGCACATTCGCACTCCAAAGGCATTAGCCCAACTATGTTCATAGAAATATTATTGGTATTAGCAAGAACCTGGATGTAACCTAGATGCCCCTCAACAGAAGAATGGATTAACAAACTATGGTACACTTACACAATGGAGTACTATTCAGCAATAAGAATAAAAGTGCTATACTAAAATTTGCAGGCAAATGGATGAATTTGTAGAATATTCTCTTGAGCGAGGTCTCACAAACTCAGAAAGATAAATAGGGGATGTACTCACTTATTGGTGGACTTTAAGCAAAAAAAGCTATGCAAGTCCAAGCTTCAAACCACAACCACTGAATAATTGGGATCTGAAATACCTTAGACTGGCACCTGGAGCCTATTCCCTACAGAGAAACACTTGACTCAGTCTTGATGTGGGGGTGAGGAAAGCAGATTTTTCTGGAGTGGATGTTGAACTAAGCCACCTTGGGACCTTAGGATCTCCTGCCCTTGCTGGGGAGGAGATAAACTGATGGAGAAAAGAGTGAGTGACTGGGAGGAGTGGGAGGGGGAAGGCAGCCTGAACAAGGGGATTCATGAATAATATATATATATATATGACATTTTCATAATAAAAAGAAAAAAATAAAAACTGTGAATCAATTTTAGAATGCCTGGTACATAGGTTAGTGATCCTGATATTGGCTGCAAGAGTCTTTATTTCATAGTTTAGGATTGGCTCAGCATTTTTATAAGTTTTCCAATTGACTGTTATATTATAAGGTAATGACAGATTCTTCAGAAAATGCCAAACAATACAATCATAGGCAGTAGAAAAAGATAGGTTGACACAGAGTGACAGATGGAATCAAAGCAAATCAACATAAACTATGAGTGATAAAATGAAAATAGCATGCACTCACCAAGTTACTCTGAAGCATATTTCCTTCCCAGAACATTTGTTCTGAAGATAAGAGGCTGAATCCATTGAGGTTACTGTGAGCTCTCCAATGTCACCCACAAGGGCTCCTTGTAAAAGCAGCAAAAGGAGATGTCAGATGAGCTTAATTAAATTCTGAGGCTGCGTTCAAAGTCAGCAGGTCAACACCTGAAGAAGATTTAACAGGAGTGATGACAATGCGCATATATAATTTTATGTTGTGAAATTTATATACATCCTTGAATATAAAAAGGCACATTTACATCTATTCACTCTCTTGATACTGACAGTTATCTGTATCTAATTAAAATCTGCATTTAGCAGAGGAACTGGATGGTAAAGTGGTGACTTTTCCAACGTCAAATAAAGTATAAATAGTGGAGAAAGATCTAGTTTTTAACTCAAAATTTCTGGTTGTTTTCACTTCTGGTTTGGATGGAGCGAGTGCATGAAGTTCTCTGCCTCATGGATTATGTGCTACAAAAATGTGCTATAATTTAGATTGAAAAATCCATAACTGAGTAAAAGCTAAAAAAAATTTGTCAAAGTCCCTAATAAAACACTTTTTTTAGAAACATGATAATTTATTTTCTCCTAAAAAGTTACACATATGCAGAAATATTGTAATCAGAATTTCCAGTGTAATTGAACACTCATTAAACTCCTCAAGCAAAGAGCAATATAAACTAACACAGTGGAAAATAAGGTCAGTGAACATAATGAGCGAAAACACCTTACAAAGGGAAATTGGTGTACTGCTTTGAAATTCTCAATTTCGACAGTTTGAGAAAATGTGTCTATTTACTAGTTTAGATGACTGCTGTGCAACTGTGGGCATGGGATTCAGAAGCAGAGAGCAATACAACTGGTTAAGTCACTTGCAGGCATATTGTACAAAGGGAGCAGGTTAAATGCTATTCAATTTCTAATCAACAGCAGCTTTTTCAATCAGTGACTCCTTTCAAACCACCTCTTCTGACTCCTTTACCTCTTGCTACACACAGGGAAAAATCCCAGATGTAACAAATAAATATTGATATGCACTGTCCTGGGGAGTCGACATGTTACATCAGAAAATGTATTTTGCTATTTGGAAAGTATGCTAATGCAAGTTTTGATTCCTTGATCTTCTCACACTTCTGTGAGGACAAGTCACAAACTTTCACACACTTGCATGTTACAAGAGCACAAGATGTTACAGTCTATTTTCAAGGTACAGTCAGAGGATAGAATACAATAGCAGTAGCATTTAATGTACCATTTATATTGATATAAACATTAGTTTCTAAAGTCAAAATATTCTGCCCTGTGTGATGAAAGTGTAACTGACAAGATTCATTCAAAATGAGGAATGGAAAATAATGGAACTTGGGTTTATTATAAAATAGGGAGTAGAAAAAAAGAGAGGAATCGAGTGTCAGCATATATACAGAGATAGAAGAGTGATGTAAAATTTTAGAAAAACTGTACAGATTAAAGCTCTGTTACTGGAAATATTCTAAGGGCAAACACATTGTGATAGCTTCTATTATATTTACAATTAAACAGCTCAGTCTGTTAAGACATTTCAGGCTGTTTTATGTTACAAACTCCGTGTTATCATGCAGACTAGCTGTAGCAAAACATTTATATTTGTGATTCCTAGATATCTACCTACAAATAAGGATTCCAGGATATATGATTTTTCTGCTTTTTATAATAGTTATAGACTTCAAGGGTTGTAATTACAAGTTTTTTACAAAAGCATATCTAAAAAGTATTCTGTAAAAATAGATCTGAGAGGGCACATGTGAAAAGATTATAGTGAAGCAAAGTCTGCAAATATTGACATATTGCTGAAAATGTGAAATAAGCAAATAAGAGATGCAGCATATTTTTCATTAAGGGAACCTCATCTTAATAGAAAGGTAAATGTGCTTAATTTTATAAAATTTCATTAACAGTCTTTTAAGTTAATTTTCTACAATATGTTCTCCTAAAAATTTACATTAGACATTATCTTATGGAAAAATATTTTATGAATAATGTTAAAAGTTTTTTTTTTCTGAGTAGTGATTTCATACATTTTAAGGGTATTGAATTATTTTATTTTGTAATTTCATTACTTACTTCAATCAAATTTTCAAAAAACTATCTTTTAGGAATAGTAGTTTTATTTATATTTTTGAAAAGTCAAGTTCAAATTCCTGTCATTGGTGTTATGCACATACTATATAAATTTAACAAGAAAAAGTTAAATAAATGTTTTATTTTAATTTTTTGACAAAAAACTAAGTGCTTAGTGATTCCACTTAGAATGTAAAATATTCTGTCTCGTTTGAACCACAATAAATTCAGAACATTAGAAATGACTACATGTACAAAAGTAAAAATTAATATTGTAATAATTCTGAAAACAATATAATTCTTTAAATGACTAAATAAATAAAAATAAATAATTTTAAACTTTGAAAAATATTGATCAAAATTAGGGGAAATAGAGATATATCCCAATTCCAAGTGATGGCCTGGCATATAGCAATTCTCTGTTGATCAATGTGTAAAAATTAGCATTGCATGATCCATTTTGATTAAAATCCTAATGAGGCAAAATTACTATAGGAATCAATGAGATTCCTTGACCAAGATTTTTCAAGCAATATATTAAGTTGAACTAGTTACTGAGATGTAAATTTCTTTAACTTAGCAGAAAATGCCAGAGGTAAAAGATTTTTATTAAAAATTATCATGCTGAAGCAAGAATTATGTTGTCTTAAACTATTTCAATCTCCCTAAGGATCTGTATGTAGTGACACTTCATTTACGTGGTATTCTGCTAATGAAGCTTCCTTGTAATGGTCAACTTACTTTAGGAAAGAATAATAGGAGAAATGCTAATCTTTTTCTAGAAACTAG
Source organism: Sigmodon hispidus (assembly GCA_004025045.1). Taxonomy (NCBI): domain Eukaryota; kingdom Metazoa; phylum Chordata; class Mammalia; order Rodentia; family Cricetidae; genus Sigmodon; species Sigmodon hispidus. The sequence goes on from PVIH01002529.1 coordinate 131,077, forward strand.
GAATCATGGGCAGTGTGTGGGTTAAGGGAATCTGAAGAGTCCTACATTTTACTTCTAATGTAAAAACAGGCATGCAACACAAAGACACTTAGAAACTAAGTAGGTCAGAACAGGTTTCTAGGTATTTAGCAAATGGGATAGCCTAATTTTCATAGCTCTAGTAACTAGAGAGCCTCCTAAAAAGAGATGGATCACTCTGGATGGCAAATGGTATAAATAAAAGCCTTCACTTCCAACCTCTAAAATTTTGTTTCTTTGTTAAATCATAGACATAATTAATCAATTCACTTTATCTTGGCTAATATTTCTGTTTTAATACTATAATTTAAAAAGCAAAATTATACTACTGATAATATAATAAGGCTTAAAGCTTATTTATTTCATAATGTTCATAGTACAAGCAATTCTTCCAGGCACAATAAACTGTTGATAACAAATGAGTTTGTGTAAAATAAGAACTAATTCATTTGGAATTAGTTTTAATTTTGAATACATAGTTTTTCACTGATTAAAAAAATGGAAATGGGTTAATGAAAGTCTATGATTAATATTTCTTCCCTTAGAAAATAGTAATGATGAAAATGACAGAACTGGAAAGATTTCTCAGTGTATAAATGTCACTAATCCTGGAAAACTTAGGTTCAGTGACTGGGACACAAAATGAAGCAGGACAAGAAAAATTCCTCAAGTTACCAAATGACTTAAACATATATGCTGTGGCATTCACACACACACACACACACACACACACACACACACACACACACACACACACAATTAATAAGTATTAAAATAAATTGTAATATTTATTAATATATATGTATGAATGTATGTCTTGTGAGTGTATGTAACTGTTCTGTGCATGCCTTAAGAGGTAAACAAGATCCTCACCTTACTGCAGCTTGTGGTTCAGACAGCTGTTAAGCAGCTGTGAGTTACCTGGTCATTTCTGGAAACTAAATTCTTACCTTCTGTGGTAGCAACAAGTGCTCTCTCATGTAAGTATTCATTTCTCCAGTCATGATAATTTTTAAATGTGTAGTTACTGTGTTAATGAAGCACATATATGAAGTACTTGTGAAAATTTTGTCTGAGTTTTTATTCTTATTATTGTTGTCTAGTCAATATAAATTTTAACATATGAAAGAAAGACAAACAGAAGCTACATTTCTTATTAATGAAAGTATATACACTGTGCTTTTTAGAAACACTTTCCCTAGTACTTTAATTAGAATTCTAAAAGGGACACATAATGAGCTTTTTTTAGACATAGCTGGAATTGGGAAGTTGGTTGGAGATTTACCCTTATGACTATGTTACAAACCAGAGCTGACATTATAAAATGAAGATTATCTAAATAGAATTTCATGTAGTAACGTGTGGTCTAAATTTTCAGCTCTTTAAAATGAAGCAGTTCTAGAAGCATTATAAATTTTTTTACTTAAGAACTATTCAGAATACTGTTGTTACTTAGATATGAACTATTCTCTGCAAGTTCGTGTATTTGGACATATGGTTCCCCCAGCTTGTGGTATTACTTTTGAAAACAGTAGAACTTTTGTGCTATAGGGATACTTGGCAGAGATGGGTTACTAGGGTTGAGCCTGAAAGTTACATTCACTTCTGGCTGTGACCAGAATTATCTGCTTTATATCCATAGTTATGGTATGATTGATCAATCCACTGGTATACCCTGTGCTGCCAGAAAAATGCTTTCTCCTGCCATCCTACTGTGATAAACTAGTTGTCCTATGAATCTTTCAGTCAAGTTCTGTCCTCTGTTAAACCTCTTCAGCAAAAACATAAGTAACTATGGAAAACTAATACCAGCATATAGGGCCATTGGTGTTATAAACCTGATAGCTCAGTTTGCAGATCTTCAAAATTCTTTGCAGGAGAAATGGAAGCATTTAGTACTGCAGATGAATGATGTCTTAAATGGCTATAGGAAAACATTAATAGACTTTTCTAGTGGATTGTGGAAGAATGCAATAACAAGAGATTTGCTGAAAAAAAGTAAAACTGTTTATACCATGGGCCTTTCCACAAGCCAAAACTGAATTCCAGATCATTTGTGTTGTACTCTTGTGTGGAATCTAACTATACTTTAAGTAAGAAAAAATGATATCCTAAAATTTGCAGGCAAATGGATAGATTTGGAAAATATCCTCCTGAGCAAGGTATCACAAACCTGAGGAACACATGAACAAGTCTTGATGTTGAGGTGTGGAAAGTGAATCTTCCAGGAGTGGATGCTGAACTAAGCCATATAGGGACCTTGGGACCTCCTGCTCTCCTGGGGTGGAGATAAAGAGATGTGGAAAAAAGAGAGTGACTGGAAGGGGTGGGAGGGGGAAGGGAGCTTGAATAAGGATATACATGGATAAAAATATGACTTTATTCATAATAATAATAATAAAAAGAAATCAGAAAAAAACTCCTGATAATTTGAGTAAAGCTAACTGTAGCAGTGACAATAATTTGTTAAAAGAAGATTTCATGACATCCTGTATATGCCGTAATAATGACAAGTTCCTTTCAATTGGGTATAGAGTCAAATTTTAGGTAAAAGATAAGAAAATAAAGATGAAAAAATATTAAGTTTGGTAACTGGGAGATAAGACAGCAAAATAATTTAGAGAAGACAAAAGTTTTATAACTGCTAAAGAGGTTAGCAGCTTTCAAAAGTTGTAGCATGCTTTACACTCTATAGTAGGAAGAAAAAAATCAAATATTTAACAGAAACCTGTGTCCATTGAAAGATCCATTATATAACAATGAAAATGTTCCTTTCCTTTACAAAAAGAGTATTTGGTGCTTCTCGGTCTTCAGAGAATCCTGTTATAATAAGTTTATCTGAAGACATCTTTCTTCAAGTTTGCCTAGTGGTCATTTAGATATTATCTAAGACCTCATGGTACATTTCCACCTGACACAAATATATTGCATCATCTATATGATGATTTTTTAACTATGAAAAATGCCAGAAGTCTAGCATTATGAAAGTTTAGCTATGACTTCAAAGAAAACAACACAATAAAATAAAATTAGTCCTTAAGTATACTATAGGCTTAGAAAATGTGCAGTAATATCATAATTCCTATAGTATGAAATTTCAGGAATGCAGGATACCTGCTTTGGAAACCTGAAAGAAAAAATTGAAGCAGACTCAAGGGAAAGTCCATATGTATAACATGAAGCAGGCCTATTGCCAAAAGGAGATACCCAAAACTTTCAAAACTCAGTTATTGAAAAACCACGGATTTGGAAGATCGGCCAAGATTTTGAGGATTTAACATTAGGTTTTGAGGTTGATTTACCCCATTTTTTTTTCTTTTACTATCCTCTCGTTTGTAATAGTTAATATATACTCTATTTCACTGTGTGTTAGAAGTTTTTATTTTCTGTAGATTTTGCTAGTACTCACAGTGGAAAAAAAAAAAAAAAAAAAAAAAGCCTTGAAACCCAGGAGACTTTGAAATTTTAAATAGTGTCCAGGATGGTTACTCTATAGACTTTATTAAGTTGGACAGAATAATTTTTGCATTATGAGAGGCCACGACCTTGTGTATAATAAGGGATCAATGCTATAATTTGAATGTGAAATACCTCCCACAAGTTCATGTGTTGAATGTCTTGGCTTTCTCCTAAGATATGACACTGTTTGAAAGTTGTGCATCCATTAGGGTGGGAGCCTGGATGGCAAAGCTAGGACCTGGGGGCTGCAAATCATGAACATTTATGCTTCTGTCCTAAGTATTTTGTTTCCCAATCTTTAGTCTATATTTGAAGCAAAGCACAACAGAAGTTTTCATGGTAATGACAGAAGAAGGCGGTGAATGGATACACAGATTACTAATTCTCTCTCACACACATACCCATAATGAGTTCTGTTTTATTCAAGGAAAAAAAAAGACTTTATTTTCTAAAAACATAACATAAAATAGAGTGACAAGAAAAAAAAAAGAAATATGCAACAATGCCATTGTGTAAAATGAGTTGTATTGAGATCAAATGAACAGCAGAAGATTATATTAAATATAATTTTCAGATCCCAAGTTGTTCAGTGGTTGTGGTTTTCAGCTTCGGTATTCTTTAATTTTTTTTTTTAAGTCCACTAATGAGTGAATACATCCCCTGCTTATCTTTCTGGGTTTGTGATACGGAGCTCAAAAGGATCTTCTCCAAGTTCTTATCCATTGTAATACCACTAAGTTAATGGACAAAAGGATGATAATACTTATACCAAATAAATGACCATCACATAAAAGTTATAAAACCAGTTTAAAGCAGTGTGATATTATGTTACAGAAATTACCAGGAACAATGTTCATATGGATTATTTCAAAGATTATTGATTTTTCTTGCTTTCCCTGAAGCTGTGACTTAGGTTAGGTAAAAGATGGTGGAATGCACAATGTCTAACTATTTGCATTCTCAACTTTTTTTTCATATGTCATTTATTTTTAATATCAAATAAAACTTGGAAGGTGTTAGTTTTGTCCATAAAAGCCAGTGTTATAAATTTGCCTAGCTAGTAAAAGGATTTTTGTTTGTGTATTTTGTAAACATATACTTCAAAGAACATGAAACAATTCAGCAAGATGTAAAGGCAAGTTTCTTAAGCATTTTATATATTTTATGATTTTCCTACCAACAGAAATGTCAAATTTCTATTTCAGGAAATAAATGTATCCTTTAGGTTAACATTCAAATATTTTTATGTCTAATATCTAGAATATCACAGAATTTGAAAAGTTCTTTTGGTACAGGCTGTTCTTATTTTAGGACATAAAACATTCTACTATTTATCAAAAGTACATGAGAGTTTCAGAAACTGTACAGTATATATTTACATCTGCTATACTACATAATGGAGACAAAATAACTAGTTGTTGACATAAATACATATTTTGGTTATTTGAACAATAAAAATTATATTTGCTAAATATTCTTGAACATGAGACATTTTGTCAATATGTAGGCCATACTACTGAACATTAGTGTTCTGCTTTTTTGTAATGGCACACTAAAAATAAATAATAAAAGAAAGTATCATGAAAATAGAGTATATTGTGACTGTTAGTAACTCAAGTATACCAGATCAAATAATAAAGTGTTGTCTGGAAACAAGGTATCTTAGCTCAGATTGCCTCTAAATGATTGATCTGCTGGAGATTTTGTTGATCAATATAGGAGAGTTCAGCCCATAATGGGAGGTGGGAGCTTTAAGAATAGAATACAGTATGGTGGTTTCTCAGAAAACGGGGAATTAATCTCCCCAAAGATCCAGCAATACCACTACTGGGTGTATACCCTAAAGATGCACATTTGTACTCCAAAGGCATTAGCTCAACTATGTTCATAGCAGCATTATTCATAATAGCAAGAATCTGGAAACAACCTAGATGCTCTTCAACTGAAGAATGGATTAACAAACTGTGGTACATCTACACAATGGAGTACTACTCAGCAGTAAGAAAAAATGATATCCTAAAATTTGTAAGCAAATGGATGGATTTGGAGAATATTCTCCTGAGCGAGGTCTCACAAACTCAGAAAGATAAGCAGGGGATGTACTCTCTCATTAGTGGACTCTGAACAAAAAAGCAAAAAGCAAAGAATGTCCAAGGAGTAAACCACAAACACTGAACAGCTTGGAATCGAAAGACCTTGGACCGGCAACTTGGATCCTACTCCTTCCAGAGGAATGCCTGACCCAGTCTTGATGTTGGGGTGAGGAAAGTGGATCTACCAGGAGTGGATGCTGAACTAAGCCATATAAGGATGTTGGTACCTCCTGTCCTTCCTGGGGAGGAGATAAAGAGATGTGGAGAAGAGAGAGTGACTGGAAGGGGTGGGAGGGGGAAGGGAGCTTGAACAAGGATAAAAAAATATGACTTTATTCCAAATAAATTAAAAAAGGAAATAAAATGAATTCAGAGTAAAACATTAGCAAGACAGTAGGAAGCACTTCTTTATCATCTCTACTCAAGAACCTGACTCCATTTTTCTGTACATCTATTACTTCTTTGGTTATAGTTACTTCAAGGTATTTAATACTATTTCCAGCTATTATGAAGGGTAATGTTTCCCTAATTTCTTTTCCAGCTTTTCTATCTTTAGTGTATAGTAGCGCTACTGATTTCTTTGAGTTAATCTTGTATCCTGCTACATTGCTGAGGGTGTTTTTCAGCCAGAGATGTTCCTTGGAAGAATTTTGTCTGTCACTTATGTATACAATCATATCATATGCAAATAGAGATAGTTTCACTTGTTTTTTTTTCCAATTTGTACCCCCTTAATCTCCTTTCGTTCTCTTATTGCTGTAGCTAAAACTTCCAGAACTATATTGAAGAGATAAGGGGAGAGAAGACATCCTTGTCTAGTTCCTGATTTTAGTGGGATTGCTTTGAGTTTTTCTCCATTAAGTTTGATATTGGTTGTCGACTACTTGTAAATCGCCCTTATTATATTTAGGTATTCTCCCTGTATTTCTGATCTCTCCAGGGCTTTTATCATAAAGGAGTATTGGATTTTGGCAAAGGCTTTCTCAGCATCTAAGGATATGATGATGTGGTTTTGTTCCATTAGTTTGTCTATATGATGGATAACATTTACAGTTTTTCGTATGTTAAACCAGCCCTGCATTTCTGGGATGAAGCCTACTTGGTCGTGGTGGATGATATTTTTTATATATTTTTGTATACGGTTTGCTAAAATTTTGTGGAAAATATTAGCATCAATATTCATGAGGGAAATTTGTCTGTAGTTCTCTTTCTTTGTTGTGTCTTTGAGTGGCTTGGGAATTAGTGTAATTGTGGCCCCATAAAAGGAATTTGGCAATATTCCTTCAGTTTCTACTGTGTGAAATAGTTTGAGAAGTAGTGGCAATAATTCTTTGAATGTCTGGTAGTATTCTGCACTGAAACCATCTGGACCAGGGCTTTTATTTTTGGGAAGACTTTTAATGACAGCTTCAATTTCCTTAAGGGTTATAGGCCTGTTTAGGAAATTAATCTGATCTTCATTTAATTTTGATAAATGGTACCTGTCTAGAAAGCTGTCCATTTCTTCTAGAGTTTCCTTTTTTTTTGTGGAATATAGATTTTCAAAGTATGATCTGATAATTCTCTCGATTTCCTAGGGGTCCGTTGTTATGTCCCCCTTTTCATTTCTGAGTTTGTAAATTTGGACACTCTCTCTCTGCTTTTTGATTAGTTTTAATAAGTGCTTATCTATCCTGACTTTCTCAAAGAACCAACTCTTAGATTCATTGAATCTTTTTATTGTTATTTTTGTTTCATTTTTTTTTTAATTTCAGCTCTAAGTTTGATTATTTTCTTCCATCTACTCCTTCTAGGTGACTTTGCTTATAATTGTTCTAAGACTTTCAGCTTAGCTGTTAGTTCTGTAGTGTGGGATTTCTCTAGGTTTTTCATATATATATACATATATTTTATGTTACTAATAAATGCTAATAATATTTTTAAAAGGCTGAACATACAATTCAGATAACATTTAGAATCTGAAAAAAAGGTATTTGTTTTAAAATTGATCATGGTGGCCAGTTGTGCCTGAGAGAAAATTTGTAGAATCGTATACTAGCATTTTAGAATGAAATATCAAACACAACAAAAATATTGAAATGACAGTCACATAAATATGTGTGAATCAATATTTAAAGTTATAATAAATTAATTTGGGATCTGTAAAACATTTCAATTCATTAAGTATAGAACTTATTCTGAATAAAGGAAATCTAGTTCTTTGTATACAAATTTAATAAATTTATCTTCCCTTAGCAAAAAGTCATAGCATAGAGGTAATCTTAAAAATTGTGTTTTTAAGGTGGTGAGGTGTATGAGAAAATTAATGAGAATATTTTTGGTGGTTATCAGCATGTGTTTAAAAGAATAATCAGACTAATGAAAGTTAAAGCTTTCAATATTAAAATACATGTACCTAAAATATGCGCTTATAAAACTTTTATAATACAAGTAAGATTATTTTATTATCTTCAACTTGTTAAATAAATATGTATCAATAAAACAATGGGCATAGTTGTTAAATGTCTTCACATATAAAAACTGTAAGATTAAGCACTATATTAAATGAAATATAAACATTTAGATGTTTTAAAAGGTAAAGCTTGCCTATAATTTAAAACTTATTTTTGATATATTTATTTCTAAATATGAGAACAAATGGTTAATGAACCTTAGAGAAGAATCTACTACTGCCTCTTTCCTGAAACAGCAAGATCTCTTACAACATCCTAAGTCATTTATCAGTATTCCCACAAGGAAGTGTAGTTACAAATGGAGATCATCTCAGAAAACGACAACTGGACCTAAGTCAGAAATCAAACCAGATTGTGTAAAGCACAACCCCAGTAGATACATCTACATCACAATCTGTGTATCAGTGGCTCAGGGAACATTTTGAAAGAACTGGAAAAATTTTAAAAACCAGAATATCAAAAACATTTCTTTGAATTTTTCTAGAATGATTTCATAAACAAGACACAAATATGACAATATCAATAGACATGCTAATGTGGAATGGAAAATTCCTTTTTTTTTTTTTTAACCAACACAGGTGTCAGTTCTTCTTTTTTATTTTTTAAAAAAACTTATTTATAAAATAATAAAGTCCATTTCTCCCTATATATTCCCTCCCTTGCTTGCTCTCCCTTCCTTCTCCCTCCCAACCCCTTTCAGTCACGCTTCAGCCTCCTTCCTACCCATTCCCCATTCCCTCTTCAAAAAGGGCAAGAAGTCCTAAGATGGATCAGCTCTGCATCCATTCCTGACATGCCCGAATTCCTCATCCTAATGTCAAGACAGGCTTAAGTGTTCCTCTGGAGGGAATGGTCCTTGAAGTGCTAGTCCATGCATAAAAACACAGTCTGATCCCTCCCCTTGAGGCTCCACATACTGGCCAGATCAGTTGACAGTTGCCTATCCTTGGAGGACCTACTTCTTTTTCTTGAAGGTTTCCCAATGGCTATTCTTAATTCAGTGAGCTACCCAGAGCTCCAGCCAGCCAGGCATCACTGTGAGAATTTTCCTCATAAGCCCCATCCCTTTGCTCATATAGACTCTGCTCCTCTGCTCTCAGCTGGACTTGCTCTCAGCTCAGCCCGTTGCTCAGCCATGTATCTCTGCTTCTACCTCTATTCATTGTTGGATGTAAGTTCTGTGATAGCACTTGGGGCGGCTATTCATTTGATTATAGGGAAATCCTTTCTAGAGAACACATTCTCTATTGACTGGAGACCTAGGCAGTGACATCCTTTGAGTTTTTGTAGGTTACTTAGAACCCGGTCTTTTTTCAACTCCATATTGATTTCTCCATCTCTTACTCTACCCCTAGTCAATAAATAAATAAATAAATAAATAAATAAATAAATAAATAAATAAATAAAGGTAACTAAGGACTGTGTGAGAAGTAGGATTAGACTTTTTGAGGATGAAGCATCTTTTCTTTATCCAATGTAGAGTGGTTGTTCATGAAATCATGTACATTAAGTCTAAAAAAAAATAGACTCAATGGTTGCATTTATATAATTGTGCATACTTATATATGCATATAAAAGTATGTAAAATAATCAAAACAGAATATCACTTTTTAAAAAGTCAGGGACATATAAAGGGCCAGAGGTAGAGAATCTAGAAGAGGTTGGATAGAAGAAAAAAGGGTAGAAAGCATTATAATTTTATTTAAATTAAAATAATTTGAAAAAATAAAACTGCTAAGAAAAACAGTTACTAATTATGCATTGTTCTACTTATAAAACCAAATTTAAAGTGGATTTTATTCTTTAATCAATAATTTTTGTTATTTTTATTTGCTATGGTTTCAGAATATTACCTAATATAAACATAATTTCAAGAACTTTAGTTTATTGCTTAAATCCAGGTTATCTAACTTTCTGAAATGTTTAATTATCCTGCTATCACTGGTGACCTAATTCCATATGGATGTACAATTTTAAGCCAAGGTACATCTGTGCCAGGATATTAATTTTATTTTTTCCTGTTTCTTAGAAAAATTTATTTTAAGCTACATCATATGAATTTGTAGTCATCATCACAAAATGAAAATTAACTCAGACAGAAAAGAATACATATATGCATATATGAAGCAGAAGTCATCATCATATAGCTTAATGTTCTCACTGAAAAAGCAGGTGGCATGGAGCCGTGGTTGAAGGTTTCTGTTCCACAGGATGGGGTTTGTGATGATAAACTGAGCCACTTTGGGACCTTGGGATCTCCTGCCCTTGCTGGGGAGGAGATAAGTACATGGGGGAAAGATAGAGTGACTGGGAGGGCCAGGAGGGGGAAGGGAGATTGAACAAGGAGATACATGGATAAAAAATGAGACTTTATACATAGAAAAAAGAAATAAACTGGGAATTGCCAGGGCTAGGAGTTACTAAATATTCATTGAGAGAGAAAAAAGATTCTAATATGGCCACTATCAAAATATTTTAGTCATTTAAATTCTTCCATTAAGGATGTTTAAAGCCTAAAGGTACTCTGCCTTTGTTTCAAAGGCCCGGAGACAAAGTCTGGATGAAGAATAGAAGACTGGCTTGTGTACACTTTTTGACTCTGATGCTTATTTCTCACCTTTTTCTTAGGGCTGATTTAGAAACAGATATTGTGAAGGAGGAAACAATACTTTCCCTTAACAGGCTTTTAGGGTTTACAGCAAATCACTGAGCAAAAGGAGGCCACAGTTGGAGAAAGCTTGGGTTCTTAGCTACTCAGTAAGGGAATGTTTAGGCAGGTTACTCAGAAAGTAGTTTTCTCTTAGGCATTTCAAGTTACTGCTTCATTGTTTAAGGGACCAGTGTGGCTAAAAAGTAAGGTCCACTAACAATCACAAGGCTTTTGGCAAAAAACAAAACAAAACAAAACTGTGTTCTTCCTGAAAACTCTGTATTTTTAAAAGTAATGAGTATTGAAAGAAATGTTCAATGGTTATGTAGTTGTAAATCTTTTAAATTAGTAAAGAGAATGGTCCTATAAAAAAAAAGAAAATTTATTGTTCAGCATTAGCTCATTTAATATTATGAATAATTCTCTGAAAAAGAGGGTATTGTCATATTTTGGAATAAATTCATGTACCAAAACCATGAGACACTATTTGTCATCAGGTCCCAAATGTAAAAACAAGTTTAAGATAAAATTAATATACTCAATATTTGACCCTTGTCATATTAATGTGAAGTACGCAAGAAAGAATAGCAATATAGGAATTAGGCAAAGAAATGAACATTAAAAAAATAAAGACATAGGGTTTTCATTTAGTAAACAATATAGACAGACAACCACAGAATTTGATAAGTGTTTCTCCATGTGACATGATTCCATCAGAACATCTGAACTAGTATTGATTTACAACTTACTTATCTCTAAATATTGTTGATTTCTGTTTTCTCAAAAATATGTTGATTCATTAAATTAATCATGCATTGTTAAGGATTAAAAACAGCAAACACAATTCTTCTCAATTAGTCATATTGTGTACATACATATAAAATTGTATTATTGAAAACACAATGTAATTGTATTATGTGTCTTGTCCACTTAAATTGATTCAGAAACATAACAAGTAGATCAGCTAATTCTTCTTGTGCAACAGAATTGGGCTAGTAGTAATTCTTAATCTGTATTTTGATTTTTCTGTAAGTTATCTAATATCACATTTTGGTCTCCTTTTAATTTCCTGAATAAAGCAGTTATTAAAAAATAATAGATCCAGAACAAATTTGTAGATTATTATAACTTACATCGGCTTGACTATGTTATTTTTGCTTGAAAATTATTGATATTTTAATGAAAGTTTATTTCAAACAAAAATATAATGTGCACATTATTGAAGGAACCAGAAAAAAAATCAAAATATTTAATGTTAAATGTATGATAACATTTAATACACTGCTGTGTATAGACACACATAAATTAAGTAGTTTTAAAAACAGATTACATTTTTTTTTGTTATTTGAATTTGGATTATTGTATATGAACATTTAAATGAATTAATATTTAAAGATGGAATAAATTAAGTAAGAAATTGAATTAAACTAAGGTATAATGTTATATTGTGTGATGATAATTGTAATTGATCATATATGCAAATGGAAACTTATAAATACAACATATGTTACATTCAAAGTAGACTAAACAAAATACACTTAAGTAATATAATAACTCTTTAAAATTGATTAAAATTTTGTATTAAACTGCTCAATAAATAATGTAGTAACATATAATTGGTTTTAGAAGATGATGAAACAATGGAATTATGACTAAAAGTGCTGTGGTTCACACATATGCATCCCGTACATTTGCATACTTAAAAGCTTTATGATTAAAATGAAGTGTCAATAATAATTTTAATGGGTTTTGAATCGCATATCGGCACAGCATTCTCAAATCTGATGTTCTATTCCCTACATGGCTTTGTGCTATTTAAGGTTTCCTGAAGTGAAATATTTAGCAAGCAAAGTATATGGTTCCTTTGTACTTAGTGGCTTTCAAAGATTCCAAACACAACACAGAGTACTAACCACTATATGACCCCAGATACAACCATGAAACCACAAAACAATCAATAATCTCACAGAAGAATACTCCAGAGAAAGGAAATACAAACAAGTTACCACCAAAAATAGCAGGAAATATCAATCAGTGGTCACTAATATCTCTTAATATCAATGGGCTCAACTCACCTATAAAAAGACACACACTAACAAGATGGACACAACAACAGAAGCCATCCTTATGTTGCATACAAGAAACACACCTCAACCACAAAGACAGACACAGGCTCATAGTAAAGGGTTGGGAAAAGATTTTCTAGTCAAATGGTCCTAAGAAACAAGTGGGGGTTGCCATCCTAATATCTAACAAAGTGGACTTTAAGCTAAAAGCAATTAAAAGGGACCAAGTTGGTCATTAATTATCGATCACAGGAAAAATTGATCAAGAGATTTCAATCCTGAATATTTATGCCTGTAATATGAGGCCACCTCCCTACATAAAAGAAACACTGCTAAAGCTCAAATCCCACATCAATTCTCAAACCCTAATAGTGGCAGACTTCAACACCCCACTTTCACCCCTGGTTAGGTCAACCAGACTGAGACTCAATAAATAAGGAGTCTAACAGAGGTTATGATGCAAATGGATTTAATAGATCTCTACAGAAGCCTTCATCCAAATGTAAAGGAATATACATATTTCTCAGCTCATCATGAAACTTTCTCCAAAACTGACTACATAATTGGTCATAAAGAAAATATTAACAGATACAAAAAATGAAAATAATCCCTTGTAACATATCAGACCACCAGGGCCTAAAGTTAGAGTTCAACAACATCAAAAATCAAAGAAAGTCTAGCAATTCATGGAACCTAAACATCACTCAGCTGAACATATTTTTATTTATTATTTGGTGATTTAACATCCTGTATCCCATCAGTCTTAGCATACTGAGTTCTTTAACTGGGATCCTAGCTTTTAACCTTTCCCCTACTCTGGAAAAGTGAGCAATATGAGGAAGACATCTTCTTCTTGTAAAAGTTTGATTTGTATAGGATCATGGTAGAAATATGACAGGCTCATTGCTGAATCCAGCTCTAAATAACGACGTGATACATGTAACCAGGAGTTAGAATTATATTTATTTTGTATTCAGAGTGTTGCCAAATTGCAAATCAGAATTAAATTAAAGCTGTTATTCTTAAAACCATAAACTATATTAAAGTTTTAGTATTTCTTTCCATTCATTTATATGAAGTCAGATGAATAAGATTTCTCAGGTGAAAGAAATTTTCAAGTTTCCTAAATAAAAAACATCCTTTTAGAATTACAAAGAGAAACAGATTATATTGCATGCTAAATGTAGATGTACTCATTCTGTATCTTAACATTTAATGTTGATGTACTTTTTTGGGAAATATGGAATATTACAAAGTTTCTAGTGTTTTTAATTTTATTCAACATTTCCTTCATATTGTCTTTTTCTGTTCACAACAGCATTATCATTCAATGGGCATTGTTGATATACAAGTAGTCACAATGTTTAAGATGATAAATTACTAGAAATCAATTTTAGGTGTTCCTATTAAAAAAGTTATAAACAAACACTTCAGTAGTCAGAATAACTCTTGGAAAATTGCTGAATCTGAGCCTACAGATTAATCCTTTTTCAGGAAAACTCTAAGAAACATTCTGGAATTTGTATGAAAGTAGAAACCAATGGGATCACAAAGTCAGATATTTGAAAATTTTGTTTTATTTATTTTATTAAAAAGAAATATTTGTTTTCAAATTTTGAGTGACTTTTTCTAATGGCTTGAATAAGAAATTATGTTAAAAACTGAATGTTGTTCTTTTGAATTTGATGTATACTGCAGAAGTATTTTTTTATACCTTGTGCCTTGGTGGTTCTCTGCCACTTAATCATTAGAACAAATGGGGAAAATAAAGTTTGATCTGTAGATAGAGGATTAACATGAAGTAATTGTTGTAATGTATAGCAAGAATAATAAGAACTTGGATGGAGGGAACAATGACACATGAATGTGATCCTGTAAAATAGTATGGAAAATAGTTTTTTCAGTGGAGAGGTAACTGTGAATACCCAGAGAAAAGGACTTTGAATTGCTTTGTGCTATAACCTGCATTCTGTACAGAATGAATGGCAGCTACTTCTAAAGGGCGTTTGACACAGAATAAAATGGAGTCCAGTGGTCTCAGGAATAGATTCCTAACACTTATTTTTCTCATTTCAGAAGAGGTAATATGAAAATAGTGATGGAACCATCGACTGTGGGCTAAAGCTGTAAAACAGCAAACCTAGGGTGTGTTATTACACTCAGGAGAGATGTGAAAAAGTGTGTCAATGGCAGGAGCATAAGGTCAGTGGCTACTGTGCTTTGGGGAAAACTTTACATAGTGATTAATCTAGAATTAGCTCTATTCTTGGCAAAAGCCACAACTCCATGTGGTATTATTAAAGAAAGCTACCTGACTAATCAAGTAAGTTATGTGTGGCCACGATTTTGATGCCTCAAGTAGGTTGAGCCAGGTAATCAGTGAATGTCTATAATGGGGATCTGCATGAGGCCTCATTTGGCCAGAGTTGTTCTCAAGGAAAAATCCCCAAGAACAAGAAAGAAGCACAATCAGACTGTTTGCTCGAAGGCTGACTTGTATCTGTGGCAGTTCACATTGCACTTTCTTTTTGAATTTGCATGAATTACTTTCTTTCATTTTAGTCTTTTTATCATGATGAGTAAAAAAGTCTATATTTATGATTCAGCTAAAATATTTTTGGTTTGTTTCCTAATATTGTACTATAAGTTATCACTAATTTTGGTTTTAATCCTACACTGGACAGACATATATTTCTTTGATAAACATCAATGTGATGTAAATGCAGAAAGGAAAATAGAAATTATAACCTGCATACAAATAAGTGGAAATCTAAGCACTCTTCTGACGTCTGTCACCAAGAAAGATGTGGAGTCAAAAAGCAAAGTCTAGATGCTGCATTAATTCCCTAGCATAGTTCACATACAGCCTTGACCTCAGTTAACTGTATGATGATTGAATGTCTTTTTAAGTTAGCCAATTAAGGTTTAACTTCTGTTACCTTTCAGGAATTATATATGGCTTATACATGAATAATGTATGGTCTGTCTTTGTCCTCTTGAGTTGACTTAGAGGGTTAGTTTATTCAGCCAAAGGAGTATAGCAGGAAATATTGCATGCTTAGCTAGATTGTGATTAGGAATTTTTTTTTAAGAAAATATATAAGAAGAGAGCATTTAAACAGCCGAAATCAAATACTGGGATAGTTCACCTAGATGCAATTCAGTTGTTGTTAATGCTGCTAAACAAGGGACCTTTTCATGATGTATACACATGTATCTATAGAGCAAATGTACATATAAACAAACATGGACTATAATTTTTACAGATTACGCAGGATGTTGAATTTAAAACATGATTGACTAAGGTCAACAAAAAAAAAACCTTGTTTTTGCATAATTACATTTGTGCAAGATAACTAATGAAGCAATCATGTTAAATCATTCTCTTGGATTCCATGTTTTAAGGGTTTTATTATACTTAATGACACAGTCACACAGAACTAATGACTAGCTGCAGAAGTCCCCTCAAAAGGCTATCTATTCTAGGCAGCAGTGAGCAATTTTTTCAAATGGCTGTTTTGCACTGTGGCTACCACTAGAGGGCTCAGCAGGAATTGTTCTTTCAACAGCTCCTGGAGTTACTGAACCAGCAAATTTAAAGTGGTTTTGCCACAGAAAAGTCTAGGGAAAAGGTGAGAGACAGGGTGTCTTAAAAAAGACAACACCAGAAGCAGTAACTAGCAAATTGCTACAGAAGAAAGACAGCAATTCTGAAAGTCCCTGTGGCAACAGTTGCTTCAAGGTAAGCATGTAATTCACCAGCAGGTTCAGTAAGATCTGAGACACTACAGTCAAAGCAAGGGAGGAAATGGCCATTTGATGTGCAGAACTGTCCTCCTTTATATACCATTGTCGCAATACACAGCCAGAACTGAAAATACAGTGAGAGGGCTGATGTATAGAATCATTGCTGTGTATCTTAATGCCCAGTAGGAACTTAGATACATACATACACACACACACACACACACACACACACACACACACACACACACACACACACACGCCCCACAAACAAATTCATGTGAAAACAGGAAGGTGGGCATGTAAATAAGAACAAAAAGGCTGTTTTGCTATCTTTGAGAATTCAGTTCAAGTGTGAACCAGGAATAGAAATCTTAGTTCATTAGGCTGTTTTAAGCATGTTATGAGAATATTGATTTTCAGGTCTATGAGATATGTTGAGTAATATTTTTCCATGATGTCCAAGTCTCAGTCTGTAAGGTCAGTGTTCTTGATACTTTGCATGAAATGGAAATTTGAAGGGTTATTAAGTAAATTATCTTTAGATAAGTGTGCTAGTTCTAGACCACAAAGAGGAGAAATATTTATTTCATAGATGAAAAAAGGAGAAATTTTCTTGATAACAAAGGTTGTCATCAAGTGCTTCAAATACAGAACAAAGGACCAAGAAGCCAAAACTGTGGGAATACATAAAATGCCATGGAAAACGATTTGGATATGCTACCAGCAAAAGTAAAATGGTTTTATGCCTCTTCATTTTATCTCTATAAAATTTATTTGGAAAGTCTGCCAAAAAGACACTTAAGATGAAAAACTGAGATTCTTTGAATGTCTGTCTGTATGTGGTATATGTGCCTGTGTGTTATTCTTTAGGTACTTATGCTTATGAGGCAAGCAGGTGGTTGTGTGTGCACATGGAATCCAGAAGGTGACATTGGGTGTCTTTCACAATTATTCTATACTTTATTTCTTGGGTCAAGATTTCTCTTTCAATTCAGAGCTGGCTGAAAGGCTGGTCTAGCTGACCTTTAAAACTTCTGTGTCAATTGTTTTAGTGCCAGGAAAGCAAGCTTGCTGCCATGTCGACAATGTCTTTAGGTGAGTGCTGGGGATTCCAATTTCTGATTTTTGGTCTCTTTCTTTAACAGTAAATACTTGATTCACTAAGATCAATGCCCAGCCTAATGACATTTGCCTTAAAGTGGTGTGAAAAATGAACATGCAATATTTATCACAAAGGAATCTCCATAAAATATTATACTGCTAATAATTACTTACCAAAAAATGATAGCTAAAGCCTGTATTTCTAATATTCAAAAATCACAGAAAGGAAATCTGAAAGTGAAACCCAGGAAATGCTGTACAGAAAGACATTTTTTTCTTTTCAAAATACTTTGTTATGTAGTATACAATATAGATTCCTATTTAAAATTTTATTGAAGGACCAGGTAGGCTACCTGTAGATATTTGTCACTCTTTCAGTTATCCCAAACCCAATCTGCAGGAATGTCCCAGCACAGTCACAAAACACCAATTGGAAATTCCCCTTCCCATCTATGTCCCTGGTATATCACATAGACCATTATACACTGCACCATGCCATGGGCTTCCCTGCCCACCTTGTCACCATTTACCCAACCGGCACAGACATCCCCTACCTAACCACAAGCCAGGCCTTCAAAAAAGCCAGAGAGGTATCCTGTGGACCTCCTGTACTTTCTTTTTTTCCCCAGACCCTATTCTCAGGGTCTCCTCTAACACTACAAAAAATGATCTCCAACTAGCCATCCCTTTCTCCAGCAACCAACACCAGTAAGCATTTCCTTGAAGACAGCAACTGAGTAGTCCAAAATGACATGAAACACAACATACTCTTGAAAATTTAGAAAAGAAACAGTAACCAAAGAACAAAACAACTACATACCAAGATTTAGCACTTAAACCTATAACACTCTAAACCAAGATGTTTTGATACCTGTGTAAAACCACAATCATTAACAGAGCAATATTTCTCCACCCCAGGCCAGCTATCCTACCAAAACAGTCCCTGAATATTCATTCCAACACAGCTCAAACACAAGAGAAAGATTTTGAAACCAAGTATGTGAAAATATTAGAGGTCCTCAAAGAGGAAATAAATAATTTTTTAAAAGTAATTCGGGAAACCATAAACAATGGGTGTTGGGGGATATAAAGCCATGTTAGCACAAACAATTACAATAAGTGAATAATTACCTTTAAGAAAGCTAAGAAAAAAGTAAACAGTTGAAGAAAACAAATGAAACTGTTCAAGATATGGAAATAGAAGCAATAAAGAAAACAAAAACAAGAAATTCTGGAAATAAAAAATTTAGGAATGCAAATAAGAGCTGCAGGAAAAGCTTCACCAACAGAATGAAAGAGGTGGATAAAAGGATCTCAGACATTAAAGATACAATAGAAGAAATGGATTCATTACTTAAAAAAAAAAAAGAAAGTCTAGGATTCAGCCAATCACAGGCCAGGGATTCTAAAGCAAGCTGCCACCTGGCTCTAACAAAGCCTCTGCTATATGCCATGAAAGCAAGGTGGGCAGAACTAAGCCAAATGCACCAACTGGGATTCTGCCTGGTGCCATAGGCACCATAAAGATTCCTTTGAGAGGAAGCATAGTCCAGCTAGCACCATAGTGACATAAATGAAACAAGAGACTCATATGCAGGCCTGTGACTGTCCACCTCAGCCACCAAGGAAAAAAACACAGGCCCACATGTTACCTTTCAGTACCAGGCAGATGGACACTTTAGTGAGCAGAGGCATGGTATGGTGTGGAGAGAGAGAATGAGAGAGAGACAGAGACAGAGAGACAGAGAAAGGGGTGGGGGGGATGGAGAATGGTTCCTGTCCCATGGATAGAGGCCTATCTGAAGAGACCGATAAAAGAGAAAGTGAGCTGATTGAGAAGCTGAGGAATCTAACTAACCCCTTAACTAGCTGCAAGACATAGAAAAGGGAGTCCTACACTTTGTCTGGGCAGCACAGCAAAGCTGAGAACACAGGTGAGACACGCATGGAATCTTGACTCCTGTGTCCAAAGAAGATACTCTGCAGGCTACAAAAAGAAACCTGGACACAACCTAGTCACAATCTTCTCTAACTAAAATTTGTCCAGCCTGCAAGATGTGCTGGATTACAGAATCTGCGGGATAGAATGGCCACCTGATGTTAACTTTAACATGAGACCCATGCTGTGAGAGGAAATTCAGGCCCTCCTCTGCTTAGATGACCAGGGAACCACAGATTGAATAGACCAGAAACCTCAGGTAGAACCAAAAAAGGACTGAAAAAAATCATTAAATAAATGACTCCTAATAATATGCTGTTATACTCATAGATAGCTGCCGTGTCCAGTCATCATCAGGTAGGTTTCCTCCAGTAGCAGACAGGAGCAATTGCCGAGACTCATAGCCAGACATTATGAAGAGAGAGAGAAAGAGAGAGAGGGGGTAGGGGCAGAGAGACTCGAAAAAGAAAGTCTCCATAGAGTCCTTCCCCTATGTTATTGGGGAACCCATTGTAAGAGGAGGAGGAGGGATTGTAGGAGGCAAAGGGGGTGAAGGACAGCAGGAGAACAGGGCCCACCCAGTCAACAAAGCAGGGTTTATGTGGGCTCATAGAGATGAAGCAGCAAGCAGGGACCTGCTTGTGTTTGCACCAGTTCCCTTTTGTTTATGTTATGGTTGTTAGTTTGGTGGTTTTGAGTGACTCCTAATAATGGAAGGGGTTGTATAACTGATTCTTTTGCCTGCTTTTAGGACATTTCCTCCTGTTTAATTGTCTTGTCCAGCTTTGATATGACTTTACATGTTTTCCTTTGTATTGGTATATCATTTTGCTGTTGTGTTGGTTGCTATTTCTTGGAGGCCTGTTTTATTTATTTATTATTTTCCTGAAGGGAAAAGAGGGAGACTACATTTGGGAGAGAATGTCCTCCTGAGCAAGGTATTACAAACTCAGAAAGGTAAGCAGGGGATGTACTCACTCATTAGTGGACTTTAAAAAAAAAAAGTAAAGAACATCCAAGCTGCAAACCACAACCTCTGAAACAGCTTGGGATCTGAAAATTATACTTAGTATAGTCTTCTGCTGTTCATTTGATCTCAACACCTCAACACTACTCATTCTACATGGTGGCATTGTTACATATTTCTTGTCACTCTATTTTATATTTATTTCTTTAAAAATAAACTCCCTTTTTAAAACAAACAAACAAACAAACAAAAACAAACAAAATCCACCCCACCCCATATACACTCACAAACACAAACACAGAGTACCTGAAAATCCAGCACTGGTCGGATATAGAGACAGAGCATCCCTGGAGCTTATTGCCCAGCCATTTTCAATGAGAGACACAGTCTCAAAAGTAAGGTAGAGAGCCAGTAGAGTGACTCAGTGGGAACAGAACAATTAGATACAATGTAACAATATAATCTCTCTATACATATCTCCTTCAATAAGCTCACATGTCCTAATCCTTTCTAAGCAATTTTATTAACTGGGGACCAAACATTTAAACATGAAAGCCTACGTTTATGGCCATATCATCATGCAAGTAAACTCCTTGTTAAAAAAAAAAAAAAAAAAAAAAAAAAAAAAAAAAAAAAAAAAAAAAAAAAAAAAAAAAAAAAAAAAAAAAAAAAAAAAAAAAAAAAAAAAAAAAAAAAAAAAAAAAAAAAAAAAAAAAAAAAAAAAAAAAGGCCATGCGAGGTAGCTGGTATGGGATGTATTTTATAAAATAATCAATTTATGAGAAAGAATAAAAATTATTACCAGATTATCTTGATAAAAATCTTATTGAAAATAGATTTTTCTATATAATATATTTTGAATATATTCTTTTCCTTCATCTCTTCCAAAAATGCTCTTAACCTTCCTACCTATCCAATTTCATAACTTCTTTATCTTTTTCTTTAGAAAAGCAAAGAGCCAAATAAAAAATAATAATAGAACAATCAAGCAAAGAAAAAGTACGAGAAACACACATATGTGTGCACATACATGCACACTCTAAAGAGAGAAATAAGGATTCAAAAAAACACAAAATTAGAAAATTTGTAAGCAAAAGACCCCTAAGGTAAATAATAGCAATATAAATGTTGTGAAAAAGAATTGTACAACAAAAAAACTTTTCCAAATACCATTGAGTTTATTTTAAATTCTCCATTTACTGCTAGTCATATTTTCTAGCCTTGAGTATGTTTCTATACCCAGTGAGACTCCACTTTTTTTTTTTTTTTTTTTGAAAGCAGTTAACTATTGAGGAGAACTTCTTAGTTAGGGATGGGGTATCATGTCCAGTTCCCCCTTCCAAGGCTGGGATAAACTTGTTGCAGCAAAAACAAATATATAAATCTACCAATTTTGTTAATGTTTTTATAAAAGGAGAAACAAGATTGAGAATCATTATCTGAAATAGGTATTTTCATGACAGGAGAGAATTTGTCTCTGGTCAAAATGCTTAACAGGTTAAATGGTTCAGAGATATGAGAAAACTATTTTCAAAAGTAACGCAGTGAAAGGAAATGAAATTTAAATTGCTAAGGCATTTCTTCAGATCAACCAAGGGAATCTGCGAACTTCTCCCATGATGTAGGACTTTGCAGTTTGTAGCAGAGAAATCTGATATATGTGGAGAACACCAAACAGGTGCTGATTTGCTTTCACTCCTCATACATCTATAAATCTAAACCAAATCTCAACTGAATCAATATTTACAAACCTTTAAATGTTACAGAATCATTTTCATTTGAAAATGGTTACATTATATTAATTGACAAACAATATAAAAGGGCTATTACTAGAAGTTACTTTCTGCATCCATTTCTCAACATATGTAAGTTCCATGAGAACCAATGGATACCTCATTGTTTTCTTTTAAAATGTCTCTTAAATAACATTCCTATTTTCATTTTTTGCTGTAGTCAAATTTGTCAAATAACAATCAACAATAAAAACTTACTTTAGTTTAAACAGTAATGTTTTTTAATTACCTAGAAATTTTAATGTCTCTGGTTTTTCTTAATTGATATTTATATCTAATTTTAAATTAATGTATTTGTATTAACCTGTCCTTAATATCTTTATTTTTTTAGATTCTCTAGATTTCTTAAAACTTTCTTTACTTTGAGTGGTTGCTTTTATAGGCTAGTATTATCTTTAACTTTATAGACATTGTGACTTAACACATTTTGACAATTACAAAACAGTAGATTTATTAGCTCAATATTAATGAGAAAGTACAATTATTTCTGATGAGCTTTTCAATATTTTAAATATCATTTCCTCAATTCTAAATCCAGTATCTCCTTTCATATTAGGATCATTATTGACAATATTTTACAATTCAGAAATTTCTGTTATTAAAATTTATAGGGATTTTACAGCTAGTGCACTTTCTATTGCTGTGGTGGAGGCATGAGCCTTGATAAACTGAAAGCCTCACAAGCCATCACCAATGTTCAGCTTAGAAAGTAAAATCTTGACATTTCCATCTCAGCCTTTCTTAAATGCACTTTGAAATGGCAGTTTTTGAATGGATCACTTAACAGCAATTAGGTTACATTGTCCTCTCTTCTCCTCGTAATAAGATACACAGTTTTCATGACAATAACTGATTAACAACCTTTAAAGTGATAATTACACAGACTTTGGAGGAAACTTTTGTAAAACTATAGTATTTTAAACACACACACATATATGCTTAATTATGTAGAAACATTAACAGTGTCTGGAGGAGGTTTTTCAATTCTTTTTCTTTCTTTCTCTTTTTTATTTTTTATTTTTTTGATTATTTAACAGTACAAAACTTGTCTGATGAGTTCCTGAAATCTTTTCATTAGAAACAAAAGAGTTTTTACCAGTGAAAGAAAAACCAAATTTAACTGAACAAAAGCAAAAATGTTTCAGAACAGAATTTAATTGTCTACATCGTACACCATCACAATGAAATGATGTAGGCTTTCTTTTATTTGAATATGTAAGCTCTTGAATACCACCAGAAAATTGGCTTTCTCTTATAATGAAGATATTGTAATTATTTCAAAGGTTTTTTTTAAAATAAATTTCTTTTCAGAGATAAGGTGGGTAGGGATAAAATATGGCGATAAATGATATTTGCAGAATATAGATTTATTTAAAGAGATTTGAAGCAGTGATAAAAAGTATTGAGAAGAGTTCACATATTTTAAAATATTGTTTTAAAAAATAAAGTGATAATGTTTGATAATATTCTCCCCTTTCTACTTCAGATGATAAGTGCTTGATGGATGGCGACAAATAGAATTAAAAATTAAACACTTCAATTAATATAGTTTAACATTTTCCAATGTAAAACAGTAACATTTTGATCAAAGTAGTTTTTACTGAAGAATTTAAATTTACTTAGTTCCCTTGCATGCTTCCATATAGTTTTAATTAATTAATTAATTAAATTAGAACACTGTTTTCAGTCATGATGAAGAAAGTGAATTTCCATTATTGTGAAACAGATTCATGCATTTATTTGGTATAATTGCTTTATATCTACACATACATATTAGTTATGTAAACAGTGCATTTATTCATTACATAAAATATATTCTACTTTGAAATAGTGTACTGAATGAGAGAGATCACATGAAAATGAATGTGTGCTGCGGGATATTGCTCTTGTACACTGTGAAGATTTGTTGCTTATATTGGTTAAATAAAATGCTAATCAGCCTGTAGAAAGTATAGGCAGGGCAAACAGATTAGGAGACTGCTGGAAAGAGGAAGAGCAGAGCAGAAATGCCATCTAGACCCAGAACGAGGAAGATGAGATTGCTGCTCTGAGAAAAGGTACCAAGTCGCATGACTAAACATATACAGAAAACCATGGGTTAGTTAAAAACTAAGAGTTAGCAAATAAAAAGCCTGTGAGACATAAACCAAATAGCATGTCTATAAGCCTCTTTATATAAACATATACAAGAGCTATGAGACTAAAGAGCTATGAGACTAGACAAGGGGGACACAAAAACAGCAGACTACCATTGTCATTATTTTTAAATGTTTCATTAGAATGCTAAGTAATATTTTTCTAAATTAATATATCAGGAATAAAAAATATAATGGGAAATAAAGTTCAGTTTCTTCATGATGTGGGTGGTGTTATAAAAAAATGACAGTGTTCTATGTAGATATGTGGCTGTATAAAACTGAGGGGTGAGTCTCACTGCTAGTAAAAATAATATTTTGTTGTGTGTGGAATAAACCTGCCCTTTTCATTCTTCAGGGTAAACAAGATTCCATACAGAAGAAGCAGACAAGAAAAAGCCACAAAGTGGAAGTGTGTTATTAGGCTTCAGCATGGAAGTGAAAAGAACAAACATCAGAGTGAGTATAGAAAAGCTTTGGGGAAAAGAAGTGATCTTGAAGTAAGTGGCAAAACTTTGGGACTTCTGTGAGATGAACACACAGTTTTTAAGCTGTATAATCAGAGTAATAAAAAGCAACTTTGGAGAAGTTAGATATTAGGGTTTTCCCATATTTTTATTTAAAAAAATAGGATACCTTCTAATTATTTCTTGATTCTT
Organism: Sigmodon hispidus; assembly: GCA_004025045.1. Lineage (NCBI taxonomy): Eukaryota > Metazoa > Chordata > Mammalia > Rodentia > Cricetidae > Sigmodon > Sigmodon hispidus. The sequence goes on from PVIH01002529.1 coordinate 156,157, forward strand.
TTTTTTTTTATTTTTTTCTTTTGTTCAGTAATGATTTAGTAACCCTTTCAGGTTTAACTTTATGTCCTTGAATATTTAATTTCCTCTGGTTTTACTATGAAATTACTATATAATGCTTCATTAGTAATTTTTAAGTCATTTGATACCCACAATGTTTGTTTCTGAAACAACAGAATGTATTAATGCATTAATGAGAAAAGCTAAAATTAGTTAAAGTGAAAAGTCAGATATCAATCAGGAGTACTCTATTATAGTCAGAGTTAGAATCCAGGGTGAATTGAGCAACTTTGTAAAAAAACAAATATTTTAAAGCAAAATCTAAGGATGGGAAAAAGGAGGGAATGTGGCAAATGAAAAGAATGTGGTAGGAGAATATTTCAAGAATGCTGGATTCATAATGTGGTTTTAATTTTATTTTCATACATAAATACTGTATTTGCATCATTTCCAACACTTCTTTTCCTTGCCTTTTTATTGTCTAGGACTGACCATTTGGTAATGGATCAGGACCCCCTTCTCTGTAGAAAATTAATCTCTCTCTCTCTCAATTATCTCATAGCTCTTGTTATTGGCTTAGGGTCTTAAGAGATTTTTCCCCATCCATAATAAAGTGTCAGATGGTGTTGTCACTCTGCAGGCATGGTCATGGTTGCAGTCTCTCAGCCATATATAGAAGACATTACCTAACAGAAGGTGTCTTGGTTTTCTGACCCTTACTATTTCTTTGTTATTTGCTCTATTATGCTCCCTAAAGCTTAGGTGTACAGGCAAAGATGTAGATGCATCAATTGTTTATGAAAATTATTGTATGGTTATTTATGTTATTTTGACACAGGCTAAAATCCTTTTGGAAAAAGGACTCTAAATTGAGAAAATGTCTCCATAATTTTTTTCCTGCAGGCAAGGGGTGAGTTTATCTCTCAGAAGGTGGTCCTTTATAGATATGAAGCAGAATGAGAAAGTCATGTGTATCAGTCAGAAAGTAGTAATCTTCCACAGCTTTTGCATACATTTATATGTTCAGATACCTGCCAGGTATAAACTCCTCCCCAGAATTCCCTGAATAAAGCACTAAATCTGCAAGATTAAATAAACCATTTTCTTCCCAAGTTGCTTTTGCTTATGATATGTTATTGCAGGACTGGAATGACTAAGACAGGCATACTAAGTCTTATCTACATTTGTGCAGTAGTGGAAATATTCCATAGTCTCTATCTGCTCTAAAAACAATCTTCACAATGAGAGGTGAGAGCTATACTTTTTCATTTTTATTAATAATAAGCATTTAGAATGCAGTCAGGGATGGTAAAGATTTAGGAAAGTAGAACTGTTAGGTTCTACTTCAGGTTTTATAGGCTTATTTGCTTTTGCTCTTGTTCACCTCCAAGTACTTAAACATAAGACCCTATTGCTAAAGACACCACATATTTCAAACAATATGCTTGGAGGAAACAAGTTGGAGCTGACCTGGAAGACTCTTCCCTGAGGATTAGCTCTCATAGCATTAGAAAATGCCAGGACAGCACCATGGAAGAAAAGCAATAATAATGCTATACAGCTATAAACCTTATGATCTACAATAAGGACCAGCAAAGTTAATATAGCCATGGATGAAATATTAAAATTATTATATTGGGAACATCTGACAGCTATCTAATTGGACTAAAGGCCATCAAACTCAAAGAGAATTTATACCTGGTCACAACATAAACCTATTCAACCTACTCCTTTAAAGTGGCTGTATTCCCACAGAAGCTATGAAATAGTAAATTGCTTTAAAGCTTTTGTTTTGGAGAAAATGGAAAAAAAAATGGTCTGGGTCTGCTCTACTTGGAATCTTTGAACCACCAGCTCCCAAATAATGATGATGAAAACTTGTTATTAATTATAACATTTTTGACCTTTGTAGACAGACTTTTATTGCCCAACTACCAGTCCCAAGTAACCACCAGACGCTAATATTAAATGCAAATGCTCAGTTGATAGCTCAGGCTTATTACGAACTAACTCTTACAACTTAAATTGAGACATTTTATTAATCAACTTTTTGACATGTGGATTTTACCATTATCCCATTTTATATGTCTGACTAACTCTGTATCTGCAACTGCTGTGACTCTGCACTTCTTCCCAGAGTCTTCTGTGTCTGTTTGTAAAACCTATACTTCCTATCTGACTGGTCTGTCAGTATTTTATTAACTAATGAGAATAATACATTTTCACTGTCTTCAGGATTATTTCACAGTAGACTTATCTTAGGCTTTTCCCCAACTAGTTCTTATAACTTTAATTATCCTGTTTCTATTAACATATGTCCTTACATGGGGCTTGAGTAAATCTGTTTTGTATTATATATTTAACTTTGACTTTGTCAGCATCACACTGCCATCTCTTGCTCTCTTAGGTTCATTTCCAGTTCCTCTCTTTCCTTGAAAGTCCAACCTATTATTTCCTGCCTGCTACTGAATATTTAGCTTTTCATTAACCAAATCAGAAGGTACCTTGAAAAAGACTCATCTTCACAGTGTACAAAAAGATTATTCCACAAAAGTCTGTCTTGCAATTTCTAGGGCAAGTATTTTATTCTGAACTGTGTTTTTGAAAGACCTTGAGCATCTGGAATCTATTTTACTAATCTGTTGAGATCTGTATTGATGAATTTTAGATAAGGTCATTGATGTGCTTAAAGAAGCCTGGGCTCAAATAGGTTTAAGTAAAGAATTGTCATAGAATTTATAAAGCATGTTTTAGGGTACTTTATTAAAGACAGTTACAAGTTGCTATTAAAATAATGCATCATGTCTAAGATGTGGTATCATTGTCTTGAAGCACTAGTCTTCACATAAATCTGAAGGTATATTTTAGTTGTTAACAACAGTACCAATCAACAATTCTTAAGAAGATTAGCAAGTATAATAATTCTTTACTATCCACAGATGTCTTTGAAAAAAAGAATTCTGCCCCCATTATAATACTTAATATAAAGAAATTATCTTTGAGGTCCAATAAATACTTCTGGTATTGTTAACTACATCACCATTCAAACTAATCTTTGAAAAGAAATCAGTCATGATCCAGAAAGTCTTATGCACTTCAGTTCCCCCACCTCCACACAAATCCATCATTGTCCATTAACAAGAAAATTAAAAACAACACAACATAGAGGTAATTTATGCAGATGATACTCAAACACACACACACACACACACACACACACACACACACACACACACACACACGTTGAAATGCATTTACCTTGTAATGGAACAACAAGGCCCATACTTGACAACACAAGCTAAACAGGGAAACACTGACACTATTGAATTTATTATTTAGTAAGGCCTTATAAATTCCCACTTAACAACCAGATAAACTATTGCCATTGGTCATTGTTACCCTGAGGAATAAGACAATAAGACACTATTGCTTAAAATATAACATGTATGAGTCATTAACTATGAAAAAAATCACACTGATACTCACCTAGAAGTTTCATCCATACTGCTTAGATTATACTATTCTATAAGGTTACACTCATATTGCTGAAATAGAAAGATAACTTTCAACTTCATACAGCAGTAAACACTGTGAGTTACAATAATAACCAACCTGATACTCCACAGGATCAAACACAGTGACAATAATCAGTTTATGATTGAATTTAACCCATTTTTAAATAAGATGCCATTATTACTAAATTCAAGAACTTGTGACTGTACAGGTTATAGACTCTAGGAGAAAACTACTACTATTATATTTGATTAAATGGACATGATACTGACTCATAGATTTCTGCATCATACCTTTTAAATATCATCAGGGAAACTTCTTTTTAAAGTGTATGGTGATTCATAACTGTTTAAGGTATAAAGAATTAGAGTAATCAGGATTAAACAAAACATATAATATATATACAATTTCCAATCCTCAAGTATCATAAAAGTATATTCTGGGGCGATGGGGGAGTTGGAGAAGGGAGAACCAGAAGATAAAGCTGTCTGTAATGGAAGGTAACTATGCTCACCAAAATACCACCAACACTGCAACTAAAACTGTGTGCCACATATGAACTCACAGTGCTTGTGACAGCATACACATGACTAGCAAGTACAAAATCAAGCCAAATAAAGTGACATAAAGTATCATAAAGTATATAATTGTAATCAGGATGTCTTATTCTAGCTCAAGAGATTCTGGTAAATGATAGTATCTGGAAGAAGAAAAATTAGGTTTTTTGTTTTTTGTTTTTTTTTTTTAAGAAGCATAATCCCTGCTTGTTGCCCACACTTCAGTTTCCAACACACACTGCACACTGAGAGTATATGGACAGAACAGACTGTACTCAATTAGCATAAAAAGAAATTGAGACATTGAGACACGGGGTTAGAAAACTATGGAAGGAAGGTGTGGAGCTGAAAAAAGTTATGAAAAGAAGTTCATATAAAAAACATATAATGTGTTACTATTTCTTTATAGAATAAAATTTTATTTTTCTCCATATATCCCCTTGTTCAAACTCACTTCCCTCTCTGGATCCCTTCTGGTCAGTCTTCAGTCTCTCTTCTCCCCATTCCTCTGAGGTGTTACTATTTCAAAATTTAATAAAATAATATTCAACTAGACAATATGAGAATTATTATTTTTGTTTTCTCAGTTCTTCTCATGACTCTTATGTTTAGTCATTCTCATATTATAAGAAAATAGCCCATTTAAAAATGCACATTAAATTGAAATCCTATGTTTAAATGACAAACTACTTGAAATATATATTTTACTTCCCACAGTGTCAATAATAACAATTTAATCATTTGTCTATTAAAGCTCATTTGATGCTCTGAATATCTGTAATTTAAAGGAAACAAATAAGCAGAAAGACATATGCTAACAAGCAAGCATTAGGCAATGGCATGTATTCATTATCTATTATTTTAATTAATTCTGTACCAGCAAATTCAAGACTATATAACAAGTATATCAATTATTACAAAGTTGATGGATTCATTTATCTAATTTCCCCCTCAAGGAGTAGAAGCTGTCTAGATGCTATTTTATTTTAAAATTACTCATTAATGTCAACAATTGTAATTTCACATAAAATCAGCCCAGCTTGAGCAGAAATATTGAGAAAATAATTAGTTTTGTCTTCTAAGCATTTTCAGACCCTGTATTTATAAAGCAAGTCTCCAAATGCTCAAATTGAATTTATGAAAACATTACTAGACACAACAAACTCATTCAAAGACTCTGAAGACACAGTAAGGACAAAAACAGATAAGTAACAATCGAGTAAATATAATATTTGAAAATATTTATGATACATCTGCATTATTTATTTTTTGATAATTACAATCCTTACATAAGATATTCCAGTACAATGAGAATTTTTTTAAAATATTTATTCAAACAAAACAAAATTATATATAGTGACTCCAAAGTTTATCAATAATGGCTAAAACAAAATAATTGTATTAACCCTAATGCGATTATATAGTCTACATCTTCAGGGATAATCTAGAATATATACAGAAAATGATACATTCATTATAGTAATAATAGATACAACTTTGAACAAATTACTCATCCACTAATACACAGAAGGACTACAGATAGAATGATTGAACTCTTTAAAGTAAGCTGGTGGTTCTTTTGTTTCATTAAGTGCTTTCAATTAGGACATCATTTGTGTTAGTCAAACCTCTAAAATCAAGATAATTGTATATTCATAAAGTATTCAAAATTATATTTCTTTCTTTCTTATCATTATTATGAACAAAGAAGTTACACTTTCTATCCTTTTATATCCTTATTGAAAGTTCCTTCCTCCCAACACATCAGTTCATTCTTTCTTCTCCACAATGAGAATTTAAAGAACATAAAATGGCACCAGCTATAGCAGCAATCTATTTCATAGCAATATTAAACACTTAACAAAGTGGCAGGAAAACACACTTTACTTATGTGTATTTAAGTACAATATGTATTACTGTAAAAACAGTTTTTACTCTCAGATATGTTTCTACATTAAATTAACATAAATAAAATTTTACAATATAGTTTTAGTTATCAGATCCAATATGAGTTAAGAAAATAAGATATTTAAATTTGATATTTTATTATATTTATCCTACAATGTATAACCAGACTTGATAAACTTGCAAAGTATTATTATGTATAAGAGAAGAGTGAGTGACTGGGAGGGGCTGGAGGGGGACGGGAGCCTGAACAAGGGAAAATATGACTTTTTGTCATAATAAAAAAAAGATATCTACAGATTCTAAAAAATAGAAATTTATGTAAAAGATCAAGCATTTTATTGATCTTAATAAATCTAGTTTTCTGTAATATAAAATATTTTCTGCTTTTTTTTTTTTTTTTTTTTTTTTTTTTTAAACAGGACTTCTCTGTATATTGCTGTCTGTACTGGAACTTGATCTATAGACCAGACTGGTCTCAAATGCACAAGAGACCTGTCTGCCTCTGTCTTCTAAGTACTGGGATTAAAGAGATCTGCCACTACCACTAGGATATAAAACACCTTTTAAATCTTTATTGATATTTTCAAGTTTAGTTCAATATGCATTTACTCTCTCTCTCTGTGTATGTGTATGTGTGTTTGTGTGTGTGTTCTGTGAGTGCTCATGTGAGTTTTTTATTTTCTTTTATTCTGTGAAACTGAATGTATGTTCGGGAATCCAGGGCTTAACTTCTCAATTTGCTATTCATTCGATTTTTCCTCTTTCTTATTTTCTAAAACAGTGTCTCTTGCTGAATCTAGAGTTTCTTAATTTGATAAGACTTTTTCTAGGGATCCTGTTTTCTCCAGTTTTCCAGCACTCTTTCTTTCTTTCTTTCTTTCTTTCTTTCTTTCTTTCTTTCTTTCTTTTTAAAATGTTATCTCTGGTTTCTATTTCATAGGTACTGATGATCTGAACTCAAATACTTATATTAAGTGGCAAATACAATTTATGAAGCCAAATTTCCAGCTCACCAGTTTTTATTTACAAAGCACATTTTCCGTCAGCATTAATTTGTAGATAAATTCAGATAATATACAAATTTTAATTAAAATAATAGTTTATTAAATCTTTCCTTATTTTGATATTTTATCTCCTTTTTATGACTGAAAAAAATTGAATCCCAAAAGTCAAACTATGACTGTGTAATGGTAAAATATAGACTAAAAATAATATATTTTGCTAATTAATTTGTTTAAAAATACGCTGTGAAAATAAACTTGGCTAATGAGTCTGAGAGCTGTAATAATCTACAGGTAAAGAGATATAAAACTAGAGAAAAGTTCGATACTGTGTTCACACAGCAAAATGTAGCAAAGTGTTTTTTATTTTCCTTTAGAGGGTACCTTAAATCCAACAAGAATTTGGTTGGTTATTCTCATAACATCAGTGTCACTATTATACCAAGCAGATCTATCATGTCACAAAAATCAATTATCAGGGTAAACACTTCTATAAGACTGAAATTTACTTTTATTACCACAAAAATGCTTATTTAGACCAAAATATGAATTTGATTCATTTATCAACATCCTGTGACAAATATGTGTGTGATATCTTCAGAAATATTGATTTAGTGTTAATTTCTGAATGGCAACAATGAGTAACAGTTCTAGCCTGTATTATCTTGGGAAGAGTCGAGATACCTGTGACCAAAATCTTGAAAAAGGGTGTACTCCAACTGACAATGGAAATTTTTTTGCAATATATTGCTTCATGGAGCATGGAAAGAAAATAATCCTGATTGTAGAGTAATTTCAATAAAACTAGCTTCTAATTATCTTATTTGTCTGATTCTCTCTCTCTCTCTCTCTCTCTCTCTCTCTCTCTCTCTCTCTCTCTCTCTCTCTCCCTCTGTGTGTGTCTGTTTAGGAAGCTTATAAATAGTATATTTCCATTTAACTTTTCCAAATGGAGTTATCATTAGTTATTTATATTTCAACTCCATTCTCCTCCCAAATCTCATCATTTCTCTTACTATTATTCCTCATTTCTCCTTCAAATCACCTGTTTTCTATTAACCCTCTCCATTAATACCTTTATTCCATCTCATCCATAATAACTCCTTTCTAAATATCTATATTCCAAAACAACTACAAAGTAAGCAGTGAAATATAAACAATTGATGCTTAGATACTTATATAAGAACAGAGTACTTGTTTTTCTGGATCTAGGCTTCTTAGTGTGATGTTTTCTAGATAGCTCCATTCATTCATCTGCAAGTTTCACAGTTTGACATTTTTTCTAGCTATCTAGAATTCAATTGCATATAGGTACTCAATTTTCATTAATAATTCATCAATTCATAGGAATATAACCTATTTTACACCCTAGATACTGTAATAGGTCAAACATAAACATAAATGGACATATGTTTCTGTAGTCAGAAGTAGAGCATCCTAAAGAGATGTTCAGGAGTAATATGATAGGTCTATACCTACAACTCTGGGAACCTGCAGTAATTGTTTTCACAGTAACAGCACCAGTTTGTGCTCTCACCAACAATGCATGAGAGTTCTCTGTTCCCCAAATAGTTAATGCTGCTTGTTGTCCTTTGTTTTCTGAGTGTTAGTGATTCTGACTGGATTAACATGCCATTCTCGCTAAGCTAATATGACATTTCAAAGTGGTTTTAATTTGCATTTCTTTAACCACTAATGATGTTGATCATTTTAAAAAGTATTTCTGTGAAATTTCTATTTTTTCTGAAATCGTTCACACTCTATTTTCCCATTGTGTGGTTTTCTTGCTGTTTATTTTATTTTATTTGTGTTTCTCATATTTTCTAGATTCTAATATACTATCACATATATAGCTGACAGAGAAGGTTTTTCAACATGTAGATTATGTCTCTAGTCAACTAACATTGTCCTCTGCAATACAGAATCTTTTGAACTTCTTGGAATTTCATCTATTAATTTTTGTCCTGAGCATCTAGTGCCCTTTAGAAAATGTTCTTATCTGGGCCTAAACTCTGAAATGTATTCTCTATTTTTTCATATAGAAGTTTCAAATCTCACACTGAAATTTTTTATTCATTTGAAATTAATTTGTATGGGGATTTGGAGTGAAGGACCAAGGAGAATCATCTAAACAAAGATAATCATTTGTTAAAGATGTTGTCTTTTGTCCAGTGTATGATTTGGGCACGTTTTTCAAGATTGGACGGCTGTAGATATATAGAACTTCCATGTCTCAATCCTTGATTCTACTTGATTTATCAATGTTTACCCTGTCTCTTTAGTATAACTTAAAATTAGATATGATGTTTTTGATATATTCATGACTATATCCAAAATCTTTGTGTAGTGGGTAGTGGTTAACACAGAAACATACAATGAACAAAGAGTAGAGTTAGATTCTCACAAGGCTCAGGGAGCTCTGTTTTAGAGGGGTCAGAATGCTATTAACATGCAGAGATCAGAGAAGACTATAGCAAGATACTATCTTCAGACCAAGGCAGAATCATTGATCTTATAGGGGTTGTATGTTGAAGACTTATATAAGATTTTAGCTTATGTGGAATAAGATTTATGAGCCCATCTCTGAGTGAAATTTTTGAATAGTCGATTGTTTCTTGGAAGAGTTAATTTTCATAATGGATGTGGCTTTTGATTTGATAGGTTGACTATGTCCCAGTGCATATGTCTCATTTTAGTTAATTTCCTATGGCTGTGATAGAACACTATGACTAAATGCAATTTAGGAAGGAAAATTTTGTTTCATGTCCACTTACACTTTAGAAATCACCTATGAAAGAAGATAGTCCAGGACCTCAGTTATAGAACTTGGATATAGGGACTGAAGAAGAAGCCATGGAATAGTTGTAGTTACTGGTTTCTTCCTTATGTTTTATCTCAGATTATCTATTTGTATCACCAGCCACCATTTACAAAAGAGTAGCACCATATGGAATATGTACACCCATGATGTTCATTAATTAATAAAAAGTATTATATCCTTTCTCACAAGTCAATATGTTTGTGAGCATTTTTTTCAACTGAGGTTCCCTTTTTCCAGCAAATTTAGGTTCTATAAAGTTGTCATTAAAGCAACTAAAGAAGACTTTATATCTAAGAGTTTATGAACAGAAGAAATTAAAGCTGATGGGTTCTATTAATAATAAAGAGGGGACACTAGGTTGTAGGGCAAAAAAATGCTGTGTATTTAGAGGGTAAAGATTAACTGAAGGTGATTTGATTCAAATATATTTTATAGAATTATCAAAGAATTGATAATACATATATATTTTTAAAAATATACTAACTCATATTTCACTGCTTTATTCTAAGGAAATATACTTTAAAAAATAAAGTATGTATTTGAGCTATTTTAATTTTTATAGTCTTTACAATCATGTTATACACTAAACATATAGTGTGACTATATTTTTATTCAAATTGCATTTTATGTTATTCTCCAATTTTTTTCTTTTTTATGAATAAAGTCTCATTTATTTAATCCATGTATTCCCTTGTTCAAACCCCCTCCTGTCCCTGCTGGTCACTCTCTCTTCTGCCCATCTCCATATCTTCTCCCCAGCAAGACCAGGAGGTCCCAAATGTAAGTATTCCTGGCACTCCACGTGGTTGAGCACGGCTCATGTGGGATGCACCTCCTATGGAGGCATGCCCCTGGGCATGGCTGTGTAAACCCATGTAGCACTGCATACAGAGTCACCTCCCTAGACACATAAGGAGGCATGCCCCTCAACATGACTAAGTAAACCCATGCACATTCCTCTTAAAAAGAGATGCCATGCTATGGTCTCTCTCCTGCCTTGCTTCTCTGCTTCTGTACCTGCCTGGAAGCTCTCTTCAATAAACCCTCATGTGGCGTTGGTACCCTGAGTTTGTATGTGTCTCTTCTCATACACGAAACCAACACCAAGGTTCCAAGGTGGCTTAGTACAGCATTCACTCCAGGCAGATCTGCTTTCCTCACTCCAACATTAAGACTGAGTCAGGTGTTCCTATGGAGGGAATGGGCTCCAAGGTGCCAGTTCAAAGTGTTTCAGACCCCAAGCAGTTCAGTGGTTTTGATTTGAAACTTGGGAATGCTTTGCTTATTGTTTAAAGACCACTAATGTGTGTGTACATCCCCTGCTTATCTTTTTGTGAGACCTCGCTCAGGAGGATATTCTACAAATCCATCCATTTGCCTGCAAATTTTAAGATACCATTTTTTTTCTTACTGCTGAGTAGTACTCTATTGTGTAGATGTACCACAGTGTGTTAATCAACTCTTTAGTTGATGGGCATCTAGGTTGTTTTCAGGTTCTTGCTATTATAAATAAGGCTGCTATGAACATAGTTGAGCTAATGCCTTTGGGTGCAAATATGCATCTTTAAGGTTTATGCCCTGTAGTGATATTGCTGGATCCTTGGGGGAGACTGATTTCAGTTTTTGAGAAACTGCCACACTGCATTCTAGAGTGGCTGAACAAGCTTACACTCTCACCAACAATGGGGGAGTGTTCTTCTTGCTCTACATCTTCTCCATTTGTATCTTTTATCTTAGCCATTCTGACAAGTGTAAGGTGGTATCTCAAAGTTCTTTTGATTTGCATTTCTCTGATGGCTAAACATATTAAACACTTTTTCAAGTACCTTTCAGCCATCTGTAATTCTGCTGAAAATTCCCTTTTTAGTTCTGAATCCCATTTCTTGATTGAGTTATTAAGGGTTTTAGGCTCCAGTTTCTTTGGTTCTCTCTATGTTTTAAAAATCAATCCTTTGTCACTTGTAGGGTTGGTGAAAATCTTTTCCTAATCTGTAGGCTGTCATTTTGTCTTATTGACTGTATCCTTGGTTTTACAGAAGCTTCACAGTTTCAGGAGGTCCCACTTATTGATTGTTGTTCTGAGTGTCTGTGCCACTGATGACATATTTTGCAAGTGGTCATCTGTGCCGCCAATTTGTTGGAGGATATTTCCCATTTTCTTCTCTATCAGGTTCAAGGTGGCTAGTTTTATGTTGAGATTTTTGATCCACTTGTATTTGAGTCTTGTGCAGGGTGATAGGCTTGGTTCTATTTGCATTTTTCTGCACACTATCATCCAACTATGCCAGCACCATTTGTTAAAGATAGTATCTCTTTATCCATTGAATATTTAGGGCCTCTTTGTCAAAGATCAGGTGTTCATAGGTTTTTGGATTAATGTCACGATCTTCAATTTGATTGAATATTTAAAACTATTCATTTTACAAATTAAAAAATTAAAATCTCTAATATTCTGTGAATAATTGCAAGTGCTTTGTTAATGTAGGATTAAAACATGAATGTTAAACTATTTTAAACTTAACAGGACATGCTACTGAATTTTTTAATACTTTACAGGGAAGTAATCTGCCATTTTATTAGTCTTATGTAGGACTATGATAAAATTTCCTCAAAATTTTAAAGTACTCAAAATCTGAATGAAAACAGGATACATGGTCATATATTTATCTCTAATATAGCATCTGTAAGTGTCTTATTTTCTTCACCCAGAGTTAAGACAGTTCTATGGATAAGTGATCTTTGCTCATTGAAACAAAGAAGAAAATGTATTAAAACAATTATCACAAAAGAAAAATGACTTTTTACATGTTATCCTTTAATAAAACACTATTGCAGTGAAGCATATTAAGTTTATAGCATCACTATCATCTATTTACTTCAGGTAGTATATAATTTTAATATTACTGTCTACCATTGTCCCTAAATTGCAGAAATAACCCACAAGTGCACCATTACTGACTGAAACTTCAGGGTACTTTCTGCTTTAATTTCTGCGGGGCATTAATAAAAAGAGGTAAAGTAACTTGAATACCAAGTTGAGATTTTATTCCTAAAGCACTCAGGCCAGCCACTTGCAATTTTCCTCTATTAAGAGACGCAAAATGAGACATGCTAGCAATATGTACTCAAGGAAAAGTACATTCTGCCCTGGTCATGCAAGCTTTGCTGACATTTCAAGTAGAAAGATTGAAGGAATCAAGCCCATTTTTGGGTAATTTTTGTAAGCTGAAGAAAGATTGATCCATTCTGTAGCAGAGAGCATCTAAGACCACACTAAAAATAAGATACAACTCTACAAAAACCTGTTCTTTAGTCAAGAGGAAAAGCATAGAGAAGTAAAGGTCACTTAGGAAACTTTTACCTTTGTCTCTTGGAACGTATGTTTGAATGTATACACATGAAAATATTTTTTTGTGAGATTGCAGAACTTCAGGAAACAACTTTTCTGTCCTTTCTCTGGGTATTAAGTCATAAACTTATATCTTCTTTAGTTTGAATAGTTAGTGTTTAATGTGTAAATATGAAGCATGTATGCTGATTGGAGTATCTGATCTCCAACACTAGAGTTTTCCCAGGAAAGGCCAGTAGAAACATGTAAAAGTTTTCCCGGGTCCTTTTGGGCCAGAGGTTTGTACCTGGCCCATGGCGGCTTTTGTCCCCCAAAGAAATGAATCAGACGCTTATATTAACTTCGTACTGTTTGGCCCATGTTTCAAGCACATTACTTGCTAGCTCTTTCATATTAATTCAAATAATTTCTTGTAATCTACTAATCTACCTGCCACATGTCCCAGCTCATGGCTCACCAGTATTTCTTACATGTCTCTTCTTCTGGGGGGGGGTGTCTGATGGCGACTGACTAACTCTGCCCTTCTCCTACCTGTCTCTTCTTTGATTCTCCACCCACTTCTACCATGCTCTACATAGGCCAAAGCAGTCCTTTATTTACAGCATACAGAGAACATTCCACCACAGAACCAACTCTTTGAAGAGATCAAGTTGAGAATTTTAAACAGTCAAATATTAATTAGCAAATACTTCATTAGTGTGAATCTAGTTGCTCTGCCTCTCTGTTCTTGGAGAAAGAAGTATTCACATTACTCAGAAGATATTAGCTGGAAGTAAAACATATTTAATAAATGCTTATCATAAGAAGTCACTTCAAATATATTTTCAATGAAGAAAATAAATATAATGTGATTTGGCAAAATTGAAAAACTTTCTGAAACCCATCATTAGTAGAAACTAAATGTGGATGCCCTGGGGCATGTCTCTGTAAAAACAATTAATGGGAGTTTTCCTCTAGAATTAGATTTTGCCATTTAATGAAAAATTATCCATCCAGATTCAATCAAACAAATAATAATAGTGCTTACTTTTCTATTACATGTTAAAATGGTTTTAAACCTTGAAGAGTAGTATCTTGAGTAAGAAAAACTTGAATCTGAGAGGCACATTTTTTAAAGGTTTACTTTGAAAGCTATGTTTAGACCATTTGAGTTCATAAAAATGCAGTTTCATTATTAATATGGAGCCCATGTCACAAGAAAATCCAATAATCAAAGTAGTATTAGGTAGAAATAAAATGAAAAGGCAATAGCACTACTCTATTAGAAGCAGATTACTAGTTAGCATTTAGTACATGGTGAATATAGTTTTCATTTTCAACCTCTTCTTTCCATTCAACCCCCATGGGATTGTTACATTAATAGTTCCACTGTGCATTCAGGTTCTATAAAAAAGATTGCATCCAGAGCCAAACTACTTTCCTAGTGATTCATATTAGAAAGACTCCTACTAACATTTCTGTAGAGTCCACAGTGCAAATTATTATTAAATGCTGCAATTTGATTCACTCTAATATTCAGAATTTCTTCTTTGTCTTTTCATTTCTTTCTCTATAACATTTTCTTTCTTTTCATCCTTGCTTCACTTTCCCTCTCCATTTCTCAGTCCTAATGCCACTGAACAAAATATTTCAGATAAGAACCAGCTCAGAAGCATGGAATCCTGTATTTGAAATACATACCATATTTTAATTTTTTATTATACATAAAATTCTACTCCTTATAATTTTATTGATAAAGGTTTATCTGTGTATCATCTAGATTGATGTAAAAAAAACCTTGAGGTAAATTTACAGTGACAAAATAATCTAATGTTATATATCCCAGAATATTTTCTTGTTGATAAAAAATAAAAACACACTGATTTGCTTAAATACTTGAGTAATTGGCAACTGATTAAACCAACATTTACTAACATCTTGCAAATTTATCAGAATATAATATTGATATATTGATAAATTTAAAAGTACCTTGTGGTTTTTTTTGTTTGTTTTTATATTTTGTGTGTGTGTGTTAGTGTTTTTGAATATCCTCTTCCTTTGCTGTTATATCCATAGCGATGGAGACTGTAATCTTCACAGTCATTGACAGGAAGGCACTGTCTTGTAACATGCTTTTTTCTGTTACACTCAAATTCCAGGAAAGTGTTGTGCAACATACCAGAAATTACCAAAATTTGTTAAATCAACTTAGTTTATCAAACATTACAGTGTGCTTCCTACTTTTCTGGTTATCCTAAATGATGTGAAGCTGTCAGTGTATGTTGTCTTTCAATTTTGTAACTATTTTATAGTGTTTAGAATGTTCACATTTGTGGAATAACTTTTATTTTACTGTTGTTAAATTTCATTTGGGGTACTGGTCCTGAGCAAAGTCTTATTGACAGAAGGAAAATCAAGTCTGGTACTAGAAACCATGACAACTTCATGTGTCTTGTGAAGCTATGTCTCTCTTTTTTTGCCATTTATGATTTCTATTGGGGAATCTGGATGTGCAGGGAAGGGTGGAGAAGGGAGAAGGAGAAAGAAAGAAAAGAGAGAGAGAAGGAAGGAAGCAGAGAAAAAGAGCAAAGCCATGACTATTGCAGGAGAATTTACAAATGCTAATTTCTTAAGCCAGTGTAATCTTTAAATGAATTATAAATTCTGAGTTTTATACACAGAGATCAGTGTAGTTTTCAACTCTGATCAAAGAATTTCTTGCTTTTTTATTTGTTTGCAGAATAAGATTTAAAAAAAAAACAAAAACAAACTACAACTCAATTTGCCAAAATGCAGAGAGAAAAACTCACTGTATGAAGTTAGCCTGAGTTGATACTTAGTTTCCATAGCACTCAAGGTCCAGGTAACATTATAGTAGAGGAGTAAGCATCAGAAGACAAAAATACCTCCCTTAAGATTGTGCTTTCTAGATGTAACAGTGAAGCTATCACTATGAAATTTCTGAAATGTGGTGCTTAAACAGCAGCTAAGAGATTCTCACAACAGTTGTCATCCCATTGAGGGTGGGAAAATATCATGTGATATAATCTCCTGTTGAAGAGCTACAGGAATTTTAAATCTGCTGAGAGGTAGATAATTAGGCCTCCCCTGGGATGAGCCTCTTACTGATTTTCAAAGAAATCATACTTATTAAAAATATAAGAAAAATTATATTTTTCTGTATTATATTATATATAAATAGATTGTATTATATTACATAATATAATATGCAGTAATGTGTTATATCTGTATTATGTTATAGTAATATATATATCCCAGGTATCCACCTATAGGTAAATGCTGTAAGCATGCTAACTTATGCTAAAAGCTACTAAAAACATCTGATAAAAAAGTATTAAACTTAGAGGTTCATAATATACAAATAAATAAATAAAATCCATAACTTTAAACAACTGAAAGTCTTGGTTATAAGAAATATTTCATAATAATGAAATAATACGCAACACAAATAAAACCAATGGCTACAAAATAACTCTCTGAGTTAGTAAGGATCCTAAATGAGCAGACATCTCTAGAAAGACTAAAATAGAATCACAAAAGCTTCTTTCTATTCTCTTTGTTAATTTTCCCTTTGATTAAACTCATATAAAATGGTGAAAATATTTGCAGTTATCACCAATGGTATTATATCTGTAAGAATTGTATGACTATAGAGTGATTATATTATTAGTTTTCAATTTTCTCATAAAACATATTGCATTCCATTATTTTGCAAGGTTTAATCTGGTTTTATTGTTCAAATGCTATTATAAAGGTATGGCTATATTTACTTTTTAATAAAAAGAAATGGTATATATAGAGAATTTTAACCCATTTCTCCAGATGCCATTACATTCAATTTATTTATTTAAAATAAAATAATTTATGGTTATTTCTTATAGTGTGGCACCACTCTAAATGCTATAGCTTAATAATGACTGCCCATATTGACATTTGTTACAAGTCTCAATTTGATTTGGTATATGACCCTTTCTTGATATTATTGCCTCAATTGCAGGCAGAGACTTGCAATCCTTCAGGAAGATCTTTTTACTCTCCTATCCAAAGACTGATGGGAACTTGGTTGGTGTTGTCTTCTTGAAAAATAAGAAATAAATATTTCCTATGTTGTGATCATCCTCATTGCTTGACTGGCTTCAATACGTGAAACACACAATGATTTTAGTATAAAAGGACCAAGACCTTCATCTATTTAGAAAGAATGTCCATGACATATTTTCCAAATTTCATGGGGAGTATAGTAATCTTGGCATATATATTAATGCATAAAACAGTTGAAAATTAAATAAATGGAAAGAAGTGATTTCCCTAAAGTAGTTACAATAGTAATAACCATGTGATTCTATACTTTAAATTATATAAGGATAGTTGAATATTAATGTAAAATAGCAAAACATAGCATATATAAGTAAAGTATTTAAGTAAAGGTATGTTAATAATATTTTTATATTGCTTCAGTACTTTTGCAAGCTTCCTGTAAATGGGGCAATGTATGATACGAATAAATTCAAATGAAGAAAGTGGTTATTTGGACTTATAATTTTCTGTTATTCCTAGTACACTTAGCCAGATGTTACACCAAACATCACGGGGAAGCTACATGGCAGAAGAAACTGCTCAATTTGTTTATTAGGGAGATAATTAGGGGTAGTATGAGGGCAAAGGAGGCTAATATCCCCTTGCATGCACACTGCTTATCTGTCTTCTTTCTCCAGGTCACATCTTCTTTGTGCATCACATACTGCAAATAGCAGTATAGTCATTTTACTAAGTCTGTATTGTATAGCCTAAATGAGGACACTTATGATTGAAACTAACATTCCAAACTTTTGGGTATATGTAAGGAACTAACTATTGCCTACCATTATATAGCTGAGAGTGTAATATCTTATTGCTCTTTCTGAGCATCATGAGAGTCGTTTGTCAAATATAGCCAGGTATGGAAAATATGAGAAGACAAAATATGACTTTTCTAAATATATATAATGTTTTGCTTTGTTGAAGAGTTTTGAAAAGTTCTACATAAAACTACATATATTAGGGTTATGCTTATTTCTCCCCAAAACTTTTGTTTTAATAAACAAAAGATTTGTAAAGTTCATTACTTATATTGCAAATTATCTGATACCACCTTCTAACAGCAATCAGTTAATCAATTAGCATTTATTTCACCACTCTAAATTGTGTAGATTAACACCTCCATGTAAATGTATTGATTTATAGACACAAGATGATAATGGTCTCAAATCATAAAATTTAAATAACACATCAAGTAAAAATAAATATAAATATAATTTAAAATAATATTTTCAATGAAAAATGAATATAACTGTATATTTCACATGATAAATGTCATAGTCTATGATTTTGAAACCCCTTGCCCTTAATGTTTCTCTGTGTTTGGACTTTCTAGAGAAATTTGTTATGTTAACACAAAAGCTGATGGGAAAGACAGAACTTTTTTCGGATTTAATTCTTTAATTAAACTTTAAAACTGAAATCAAAATTTTAATATAAATATTTACCAATAAACAGTACATACCTTGAGGGTACACTGCATTTGAAAATTAATAATTAAAATGTATATGTAGTAAAATTATGACTTGAATAGAGGATGATTAGAAAAATATATATTTGAAATATACAAACTAAATTAAGTAAACCTCAGTTTATTATATTTCCTGATGTAAATAAATCCTCATAAATTTTATTTCTTAATTGTTTAATATTTCAAATGAGTATTGTATTAATATAATTTCTACCCCTCTTTCCCTTCCTTACATTCTATGAACACTATATTTTTCCAAGTACACAACCTCTTCTATAGTTATTATTTCTATATATCCATGTGTATGCACATGTACACACAAACATACACACACTCATGCACACACAAACTTGCTATTTTTTCAATTGATTAATGGAAATGCATACAGTATATTGGACATAAATTAGGGGAATGACAAAATATTATATTGTGTTAGGTCCAAGAGAGACAGACACTTCATGGTCTCAATAATTGTGAATCCTAACAATGAATATTAGTTTTGAGTGTATGACCTAAGGTAATCATAGAAGCTGGAAAAGTAGAAAGGGACTATGTTAGAGAGAGGTGCAACGCATAAGTGTAGAAGCTAATAATTAGAAACAGGTGCAATGAAAGGAAAAGTAAGGGTTATGTTGTTGTAGAAAGTTTCTCTTGGCACCTGTTTGGCCCCGGGAGGTTTGCGACCTGGCCCTCGCGGTGGCAGCGGTTTTTATCCCCCAAAGAAATGAATCACAAGCTTATATCCTTTAAACTGTTTGGCCCATGTCTTATGCCCATTGCTAGCTAGCTCTTTCTTCTTAAATTAATCCATTTCTATTAATCTTCCCGCCATGTGGCTCAGCCCGGGGCTGGCCGGTACCTCTTACATGTCTGTTCCTCTTGGGGGTCCGATGAAGACTGGCTAACTCCACCCTTCTTCCTACCTCTTGTGCTCTGATTCTCCACCTACTTCTATGGTGTTCTACATGGACCAAAACAGCTCCTTTATTTCCATTATACAGAGAATATTCCACCACATTATGTGAATGAAGATAAATTGGTAAGTTAATACAGTTGGAGATCATGAAAAGAGATGTGAAGTAACAAATAGGATGCTTGAAAAGTTCAAAGAAGATATATATTAATTTATATTTTTTAAAAAAGTACATATAGTGGTATAATATATACATAAGTCAACACTTGAATTTGTGTATATATTTTTTAATATTTAGAAAAATGAAGCAGAGAGGAGGATATCAATCCCCGACTAAAATTATACTATAGAGCTACAGTATTAAAAACAGAGTTGTGGATCAATGGAATCATTTTGAAGACCCAGACATTAACCCACACACGTATGAACACTTGACTTTTTGACAAAGAGACCAAAAATATTTAATGGAAGAAAGATAGTATCTTCAACAAATGGTGTTGGCATAACTGGATGGTAGTGTGCAGAAAAATGCAAATAGATCCAAACCTATCACCTTGCACAAACGTAAATTCAAGTGGATGAAAGAATTCAACATAAACCCCCGCTACATTGAACTTGATAGAAAAGAAAGTAGGAAATACCCTCCAATGCATTGGCACGCGTTACCACTTTTTAAATATAACACCAGTAGTGCAGACACTAAGAACAACAATCAATAAGTGGGACCTCCTGAAACTGAGAAGCTTCTGTAAGGCCAAAGACACAGTCAAAAAGAAAAAAACGACAGCCTACAGAATAGGAAAAAAAAAATTTCCAACCCTATAAGTGACAAAGCATTGATCTTTAAAATATATAGATAACTCAAGAACTCCCTTAATAACCCAATTAAAAAATGGAGTTCAGAAATAAAAAGGGAATTCTCAGCAAAAGAATTAAAAATGGCTGAAAGGCACTTGAAAAAGTGCTCAACTTCTTTACTCATCAGAGAAATGCAAATCAAAACAACCTTGAGATACCACCTGACACCTGTCAGTTTGGCTAAGATAAAAGACACTGATAACAGACTATGCTGGAGAAGATGCAAAGCAAGGGGAACACTCCTCCATTGTTGATGGGAGTGTGAACTTGTTCAGTCGCTTTGGAACGCATTATGGCAGTTTCTCAGAAAACTGGGAATCAATCTCCCCAAGGATCCAGCAATATCACTCTTAGGCACATACCTAAACATGCACTCTCACATCCCAAAAGCATTAGCTCAACTATGTTCATAGCAGCATTATTCATAATAGGAAGAACCTGTAAAAACCCAGATGCCCCTCTACTGAGGAATGGATTAACAAGAGTGATACATCTACAAAATAGAGTACTATTCAGCAGTAAGAAAAAAAAATGATATTCTAAAATTTATGGGCAAATAGATGGATATGGAGAATATTTTTTTTCTGAGCAAAGTATCACAGTCTCCAAAAGATAAGCAGGGGATGTACTCAGTCATTAGTAAACAAAAATGAAAGCATGCCCAAGCTACAAACCACAACCGCTGAACAGCTTGGGATTTTAAGCACCTTGGACTAGCACCTTGCAGCCCATTCCCTCTAGAGGAACACCTGATCCAGTCTTGATGTTGGGATGAGGAAAGCAGATTTGCCTGGAGTGGACTCTAAACTAAGCTACCTTGGGACATTGTAACCTCCTGATCTTGCTGGAGATGAGATAAGGAGATGGGGAGAGAAGAGAGTGACTGGGAGGTGCGGGAGGGGGAAAGGGGTTTGAACAAGGGGATACCTGGATAAAAATATGAGATTTCATTTACAATAAAAAAAGGTAATAAGAATCAAAACAGACATATAAGCCTAAATGTAAAGTGTCAGAGCATGAGTTTTTTGCACATAAAAATACAGAGTAAATATACTAGTTATGAAGATGATACTTTATTAAAATTTTACCTAATATTTTGTGCCCATTTTTTAACTTCCAATCTAAAGATGGTTTATGGGATTTCAAGTGAATGTTGCACAAGATATCACATACAGGGTATCACATACTTTGTAATTAATTAAGAAAGTTTGTAGAATTTGAAAATTTAAAATTATATAAACATGTTATAGATAAGTACCTCATGATTTTTCACTAATAAAATATAATAATGTAAATCAAAAACAATTATAATGAAGTTGGACAATACAGAAAAAAAATGAAAAAGTCCAAGCGAAGTCAGAAGTAGAGATGTATTCATTCACACATTCAGGAAATCTATAGAAACAGAAGAACACAGAGAGCCTTAATACATACATAGAAAACTTGATTCTGATTCATGTAGGGACTTGTTCTAATGAACTCTACCATTCTTTCTGACTCTAAACTCTTTCACTCTTTCCACCTCTTCTGCAGAGATCTCTGAGCTACTAGGGGAAAAATTTGTGTTTTCTCTCTCTCTCTCTCTCTCTCTCTCTCTGTCTCTGTGTGTGTGTGTGTTTCTCATTCTCATTCTCCTCCTCTCTCTGTAATATTTAAATATCTGACTGAAAATTTCTGTATTTGTTTCCATCTTCTGTAATATGAAGCTTTTTTTATAATACGCAATGACCTATTAGTGTGGGAGAATATCAATAGGAATCAATCATTTTATCAAAACTTTGAAAGACAAGTAGTATTTAGTTTCACCCTAGAGTTATAGACTTTCTAGTCTGAAGTTCTTCACCACCAAAGCAGTATCATGTATGGTTACCATTTTATGAAATATGCCTTAATTCAAATCTGAGACTGGTTAGTTTTTCTTAAAAGTTTTGTGCCATTTTGTCCTAGGATATTTTTCAGGAATGTCAGCATTTTAGATCAGCGGTTTTGTCTCTGGATTGGTATATATATATATATATATATATATATATATATATTTGCTAGTCTTCAGATTATCTGCCCATTTCAAAAACTAAAAGATAGGTGTTGTCTTAGGCAATGGGGCCAAAATCCTATTGAAGTCATAAAATAATGGTAGAGAAAATTTTTTATCTGGCCATTTCTTGATACCAAACAAAACTGTCAGTACCAGGACTAAGTATAATTCAATTGAGTTATTGATTCAAAAGGATATCATGGAAATTACCAAACGCTTTATGGTATGGCCAAGACAATAGGCTGTGCTCTACAAGTTCTACATATTTTAAAACAGATATAATTGTCTTCTCTTAAATAATTATGAAGATATCTTTTAGTCCAATGCAAAGATTTGTAAAGAAACATGAATGTGTCTTCATGGTCTGAAAAACTGCAATCTTCCAAAGTTATGGAATCTAAGAATGTTCAATCCACTTATAGAAAATTGTGCTATATGCACATTAAACTGAAACATAGTCTTCTTCTATACTTTAAATGTTCCCTGGGTTACTTATAATATGTGTCTTACAAAACTGTTACTATAATGTATTAGTTTTTAAATTGAATTTTTATTGCTTTATTGTTAAGACACTTTTTATCTGTTTTTAAATCATCCTGAAGCTGAAGAGGCTATGAAAATAAAAGGTTGACTGTAGTATATACAAAAGTAAATACTTTTCAACCTTCAATTTAATCTTAAAATTTCTGAAAAATTATTGAGGATATTTAGGAATGCTCACTGAACTTACATATACAGGCCACTTCAATGAATAGCTAATAAGACAGTGGAAAACAAGACATCATTCTTTCTTTGTATATTGTATATTATATTGTGTTATAGAAAAAGTTCTATATTGCCCTAAATAGTTAATATAATTTATGTTTAAATGAATTTTTTGTAATATCTAAAGAAGGGTTGCTGGCATCAAGGATAATTATAAATAGATTCTTAAGATGTTACAAATTCAACATTATAATCAATTTTATTTGTCTCTCATTCACATAAATAGCCATTATCAGTTAGGAAGCTCTGATATATCACCATGGAGTAAGTGCACTTCACAAAAATATGTTCTATTACCTTAATAACATAATAATGTAAATATGTTATGCATGCTTATTAAATACTCATAAGTTGATGAATGTCTATGGTAATTTAATTTCTAGTTATGTAAGTAGAATACTTGGCAATAATCATAATTGTGCAAGTATCTCTGTAATAATATACAAAGCCTTTTGGTTATTAAGCCAACGTGTCATGGTCATACCATAGATCTATTTCTAATTTACATGAAATCTATGTAAGTGGGTGAATTAAAAAGAATACTGTCATCCATGTCCCAAAAGACTAAAGCTGCATACATTGTGTCATATGAGAGTTCTAGCCTCAAATCTTTTGTATCCTTAATACAACATTAAACTAGATTGGCAATTGATCAGGAGATTCATTTAGGGAAGGCAGATAGTAGAATATAGGTGAAATGAAAGTAAAAAAAGGTATTACCTGTGTCATAAAGATTTAAGTTAAGTGGAGTGAGGCACAAGGGAGATAGATAAAGGTTCAGGAAAGGTAAAGATAATCTACTTAGCATTTAATTCATATGTAGAACATATTGATATTTTAAAATAGGCTCTAAATATGACTGGTAAATAAGGATTTAAGTAACAATGAGAAAAAAAGTTCAAGAGAAGAGGGTAAACTCAAGTGTCAAGGACAGCCAAGAAATGCATTAATAATAGTTACTTTTAGCCAGAGCATCATTAAAGGTAGACCAAAACAATATAGGCTACTGCCATTGGTCTTGTTTTCAAAATATTACTAGACAGGATGGTACAATTGGTAAATACTCCATTGACATTTGTTAAACAGAAATGAATCTTGAACTGGCTATGCACTGAACCAATGGCTAGTGTTTAAAATATTAGAAGGTACAGTGTAGTCACTGCAGAGAGAAGACATTAATAAGTAGTCTTACATAACTCTGGGCCTGGTATGCTCCCATACTAACCTGCCAGGTAAGGTGTGCTCAAGATATAGTATCAAGAAAGTTCATAGGAATGTGTGTGTGTGTGTGTGTGTGTGTGTGTGTGTTTGTGTAAAACAATTGTTTTGCTGATTGGATTTGAGACCTGCTGTGCGTTCCTGGTACTGTAAACATTCTAAAAATATTCCTTGGCCAAAATACCAAAGACCCTAATGTAGAATGCTTGATATTACTTTGCTAAGTGTTTCTGATGTCAGACTTCCTCTCTAAATACTTATCCTTATATCCACATATTTCTGTTGCTTCTAACCTTTGATTGAGAAATTTTGAGCAATAGGTAGTGCTTAGTGCAGAGACATATTACTATTCAATCAAACTCAATATATTCAATATAAAATTATTATGAAAAATGATAAATAAGCTATAAACATTCTAAAATGTTCATCTGTAGTGGGAAGAATTCCTTGTGCACACAGTGAAGCACTCGGGAAACCAGGAGAAGATAAACATAGGCTTTTCTCTTCCACAAAAGGAGATGTTAATATGTTTTCCACCTGAAATTCTTTTGTTGAGCAAAATTGTTTTGGCAATCCTGGCTTTCCCGTTATTCCAAATGAAATTTAGTATTGTTCTATCAAGGTCCAAAAAATATCGTGTTTGGATTTTGATGGGCAGTGCATTGAATCTGTGGATTGCCTTTGGTAGAATTGCCATTTTTACTATATTGTTCCTACCTATCCAGGAACATGGAAGAGCTTTCCATTTTCTGATATCTTCTTCAATGTCTTTTTTCAATGGTTTAAAATTTTTGTCAAAAAGATCTGTTACTTTTTTGGCTATAGTTACTCCAAGGTATTTAATACTATTTGCAGCTATTATAAAGGGTGGCGTTTCACTTATTTCTTTTTCAGCCTTTTTATCTTTGGTGTATAGGAGGGCTACTGATTTATTTGAGTTAATCTTGATTCCTGTTACATGGCTGAAGTGTTTATCAGTGGCAGAAGTTCCCTGGTAGAATTTTGTAGGTAACTTATGTATACAATCATATCACCTGCAAATAGAGATAGTTTCACTTCTTCTTTTCCAATTTGTATCCCCTTAATCTTCTTTTGTTCTCTTATTGCTTTAGCTAAAACTTTGAGAACTATAATGACTAGATAAGGGGAGAGAGGACATCCTTGTCTAGTTCCTGATTTTAGTGGGATTGCTTTGACTTTTTCTCCATTAAGCTTGATGCTGGCTGTCAGCTTCTTGTAGATCGCCTTTATCATATTGAGATATTTTCTCTGTATTCCTGATCCCTCCAGAGATTTTATCATAAAGGAGTGTTGGATTTTGTCAAAAGCTTTTTCTGCATCTAAGGATATGATCATGTGTTTTGTTCCTTTTGTTTGTTTAGATGATGGATAATGTTTACTGTTTTTTGTATATTAAACCAACCCTGCATTTCTGGGATGAAGCCTACTTTTTCATAGTGGATGATATTTTGTATACATTGTTGTATATGGCTTGTAAAAATTTTGTTGAGAATTTCAACATCAATATTTATGAGAGAAATTGGTCTGTAATTCTCCTTCTTTGTTGTGTCTTTAAGTGGCTTTGGGATTAGGGTAATTGTGGCCTCATAAAAGGAATTTGACAATATTCCTTCAGTTTCTACAGTGTCAATTAGTTTGAGGAGTAATGGTAGTAAATGTTCTTTGAATGTCTGGTAGAATTCTGCACTGAAACCATTTGGACCTAGGCTCTTATTTTTGTGGTGACTTTTAATGACAGCCTCAATTTCCGTAAGGGTTATAGGCCTGTTTAGGTAATTAATCTGGTCTTCATATAATTTTGGTAAATGGGACCTGTCCAGAAAGCTGTGCATTTCTTCTAGGTTTTCCATTTGTGTGGAATATAGATTTTCAAAGTATGATTTGATAATTCTCTGGATTTCCTGGGTGTATGTTGTTATGTCCATCTTTTCATTTGTGATTTTGTTGATTTGGACACTGAGTTTTTTTTATTAGTTTGGATAAGGGCTTATCTATCTTGTTGACTTTTTCAAAGAACCAACTCTTAGATTCATTGATTCTTTGTATTGTTCTTTTTTTTTCCAATTGTATTGATTTCACCTCTATGTTTGATTATTTCCTGCCGTCTACTCCTTCTATGTGAGTTAGATTTTAATTTGTCTATGGCTTTTAGCTTAACTGTTAGGTCTCTAGTGTGGGATTTCTCTAGGTATTTCATATAGGTATCTAGCACTATGAATTTTCCTCTGAAGACTACCTTCATTATGTCCCACAAGTGGATTCCTTTTCATTAAATTTTAGAAAGACTTTGATTTCTTTCTTAATTTCTTCCTTGACCCAGAGGTGGTTCAGCTGTGTGATGTTTAGTTTCAATGAGTTGGTAGGCTTTCTTTGATTTTCAATGTTGTTGAACTCTAACTTTAGGCCCTGGTGGTCTGATATCATACAAGGGATTATTTTCATTTTTTTGTATCTCTTGATATTTGCTTTATGACCAATTATGTGGTCAATTTTTAGAGAAATTTTCGTAAAAAGTTGAGAAAGATGTATATTCCTTTGTATTTGGGTGGAAGCTTCTGTAGATATCTTTTAAATCTTTTTGCATTATAACCTCTATTAGACTTCTTATTTCTCTATTGAGTTTCTGTCTCATTGACCTTTTAGGCGGTGAAAGTGAGGTGTTGATGTCTACCAGTATTAGGGTTTAGAATTGATGTGGGATTTGAGTTTTAGCAGTGTTTCTTTTACATAGGTAGGTGCCCTTATATTAGGGGCATAAATATTCAGGATTGAAATTTTCTCTTGACCAATATTTTCTGTGATGAATAAGTAATGACCAACCGAGTCCCTTTTATTTGCTTTTAGCTTAACATCTACTTTGTTAGATATTAGGATGGCAACACCAGCTTGTTTCTTAGGACCATTTGACTGGAAAATCTTTCCCAACCCTTTACTCTGAGCCTGTGTTCTGTCTTTGTGGTTGAGGTGTGTTTCTTGTAGGCAACTGAAGGATGACTTCTGTTGTTGTATCCATCTTTTGGGTGTGTATCTTTTATAGGTGAGTTTAGTCCATTGATATTAAGGGATATTATTGACCACTGATTGATATTTCCTGCTATTTTTGGTGGTAACTTGTTTGTATTTCCTTTCTCTGGCATATTCTTCTGTGGCATTATTGATTGTTTGTGGTTTCATTGGTGTATCTGGGATCCTTAGGTTGGATTTTTCCCTCTAATGCTTTCTGTAGTCCTGGATTAGTTGATTGGTATTGTTTCAGTCTGACTTTGTCATGAAATATCTTTTTTACTCCATCTATGGTGATTGATAATTTTGCAGAATTTTGTATTCTAGTTTGGAAGCCATGCTCTTTTAGCTTTTGTATAACATTTGAACAAGCCCTTCTATCTTTCCTCATTTCTATTGAATAGTCAGGTGTTATTCTGATGGGTCTGCCTTTATAGTTAAGTTGTTCCTTTTATTTGCAGCTCTTAAAATTTTTTCTTTGTTTGTATGTTTTGTGGCTTAATTATTATGTGGCGTGCTGACCTTTTTGGGGGGTCATATCTATATGATGTTGTGTAAGCTTCTTGTATCTTTATAAGAATTCCTTCTTCAAGTTAGGAAAGTTTTCTTTTATTATTTTGTTGAATACATTATCTGTGCCTTTGAGCTCTTCTTCTTCTTCTTCTTCTTCTTCTTCTTCTTCTTCTTCTAGTCCTATCATTTTCAAGTTAGGTCTTTTCATGATGTCCCATATTTCCTGAACATTTTGTGTTATGTATTATTTGGTTTTAGTATTTTCTTTGTCTGATATATCTATTTTAGTTTCTGAGTCTTCCACTTAAGAGATTCTATCTTCCTTGTCATGAATTCTGTTGGTTATGCTTGTATCTGTATTTCCAGCTCTTTTCTTTAGGTTTTCTATTTCCATCTTTGCCTCACTTTGTGCCCCTTTTTTGCCTCTAGTGCAGTTTTTAGTTCCTGGAATGTTTTTTTTCATTTTTTCTTGTACCTTTTTTTGGTTTTCTTTCAATGATGTGTTCATCTCTTCCATTTTTTTTTTGATGGTATTTTCTTCTATTTCTTTAAGGGAATTTTTCATATCTGCTTTCAGGGCTTCAATGATCTTCATAATGGTATTTTTGGTGTTGCTTCCTTCTGCTTCCTCTTCATTGCTCTGTTCAGGTCTTGTAGTCGTAGAACCACCAATTTCTTCTAGAAATACCTTGTTGTTCTTTATATTATTATATGTGTTTTTGCACTGACTTCTGCTCATGGCTTCAGTGGTTCACGATTAGGTGGCTTCTGGTCAGTTTTGGCAAGAGGGCTTGTGTGTCTCCTATTGCCTCTGAGCAAGGTGTCTGCTCAATCTCTGACTCTGCTCTGGGAGGGGGTCTGAATTTCAAGTCCTCAGTCTTTCTCTGCTGATGTAGTTGGAGGCAGGGTGGCTGCCAATTTCCCTTGTTTTAGTCGCAGCTGGAGGAGTCACTCAGTGACAAAGACTACCTGTCTGCTAAGGAGTGTGTGTAGACATGCACCCCAGACTGAACCCGGTCCCGGAACTCCATTTTTCCAGAGGGCTGGCCAATATATTCTTTCTTAGTATTAAGTATAACAAAAAATGTAGAGTAAGAAAAGCAACACAGCAAAATTACTAAGTATTTTTTATATAAAACTTTATTATCTGACAGTGAGACTTTGTACTAGGTAGTGTGTATGTATGTATGTATTTTTTTTGGTATGTGTATGTATGCGCATAAAAATTCTTGGGAAAAGGAAAAGGTGAGCTCATATTGTGATGGAATATTAAACCAAAGATGTCAACAATTTATCACCAAATATCTGTCATACATTTTATAATTTCATTATTGTTTTCTATATAGATTTGCATTATATTGACACAAAAGAAATAATTATTTTTGTGAGGAAAAATGTTCTCTAATATAGTCTGTCACTCCAAGAATAAAATGTATAATGAATCATTAAGTAGAGGTTTTTATCAATATCCTGAGTAAAAATTATTGTACCAAAAAATCTTAATAAGAGTTAATTGCTCTAGATATTGTATTGTGATACTGAAAAATTTAGATGGTTAAAATCATAATGTAAACTTGTAAACAGTTGCACTAAAGTTGAATTGCTACTGTGAAATTGAGTTTTGCAACGAAGAGACTATGTGTTTACATTATTATATCTCATAAAGAATTCTGTATGTAAGAAAATATAAGTGGAAAATAGCCCATACACATAAACCCATAAACATACTCCAACAAAACCCCCAAACTGTGTATTTGTTTAGTACCAGGGTCAAATTGTTTCCGTATTATAAAGAAGACCAGATCGTCTTCTCAGGAATTTATACTATTTTTGTTCGTGTCAACATTGTGAGATTTTATTGTCTTTTTTGTAATTTAGATGCATGTATTTGTTTCAGAACTATGATAAAGACTTGAATCAGAAAGCATAGTATTAACTTCTTATTTTCTCTAATAGCAATCTTTTTATATTCTTTATCATGAAAGAACCCCCAGCAATATTAGATTTAAAACTTGACTAGAGTATGCTTTCCATTTTCTCTCTCTCTCTCTCTTTTTTATCAGAATAGACATTTCAGTGCGATGTGATCATGTGACCTAGACAAACCTGTTTCAGGCAGAGACAATAAGCCTCTTTGATCTATTTTCTTTACATTTGTTTTGTTGTTGGCTGGTTTGTTTATTTGCTTGTTTTGATTTTTTTATTCATTTTTTTCTTTTATTGGTGATGGACTTTTTTCTTCACCAATTGGTTACAATTTCCTCCCCCTCTACTCTACCCAGTTCCTTTCTACCTCCCCTCCCATCCAGATGCACTTCTTTCAAACTATTCTATTTCTGCTAATAGGAGAATGAAAAGGTTAACAGTTCATATTATCCATAGAAAATACAGTCTACAGCTTCTGCACTCCACTGACACACTAATGTTTTCATATGGATCTATAATACTTGTTTTTAAACACGAAAATTCTAGACATCATTCAACACAGAATTTCTTTTTTTTTTTTTTCTTTATTTTGTATTTATCAAAAAAAAAACAGTAAAAAGAATTTAAAATGCAGAAGAGTTAACAATAACTATACAGAGGATAAGAATCATAAGCATGGCTTATCAAGGGTAGAAACACAAATAAGATTGCTACACATATATTTTCTTTGTGTTCAGCTTTCCCTATATATCCTTATTCAAGG
>PVIH01002530.1:0-152808 GCA_004025045.1 Sigmodon hispidus
CAGAGTCCCCTCCCCCAGAGTCCCCTCCCCAGAGTCCCCTTCCCCAGCAGCTATTTACTCCTTTTATAAAGCTGGGAGGGCTTTCAGAATCTTCCTAGCTTCACTCTCCCAGACATGTGACCTCTCCTTTACTTCCTGTGCCAATAAACCTCCTACTTCTCTTGGAGAAAAGGTTTCAATCCCAGGAAACTGCCGTGCAGCACATGGACACTCCACCCTCTTGACTTGGCCTAATCTTACTTCCAGAAGCTTACTCCTGAATTCCACAGGCACATGGCTCCAGGGATTAAATTTTCAACACTTGAATTCCAGGGACATGCACAAATCATAGTGGCTTCTTCAAGTGACTGAGAAACTTAGAGCAGGTGGAGATACTAAGGATACCTGGCTGGCAGAGCCCAGTCATCCCGAAAGGGCAGCAAGAGGACTCCACAATCAGCAATACACCCTCTAGCCTGGGATGCTAGCTTTTCCTGAGGCCTGAATTTGCCAACCCACATCTTCATTCTAGCTTTGGAGCTGTGTGCTTGTTATCTGGATTATGGCTTTGAAACTGAGCCTATGGCAAGGCTTCCAACTGCTTCTTCCAACAGACAGAATCTCAGAGACCCCCTCCGCCCCCTGCTCCTGATTTATAAACTAAATGTTTATCTCTCCCACCTTACCCCACCCTGTCATCATTCTGAGGGGTACCCTCTTTGAATGTTCAGTTACTTCAGCCTCCAGAGAGCTTCATTCTAGAGCAAGGAAAGAGTTAAGAATAACTAAGCCTTAGTGGTTTTGAGGACTGTGGTCAGGGCAAGAAGATGGATAGAAAATGGGAATCAGATGCCTTCTGGGGAATGCCAGGCATGGGATTTGTTGCACACAATTAAGCAGCTTTATTTATCCTCTGCTCTTTGTGAATATGTCAGTATCAATCAGCAGCTATCTAACCCTCTCCACTCACACAGGCTTGCATGTGTTCCTTACTGGCACATGCAATGGTGACTCTGCGCCCTCCACCATCCAAAGGAATTCTCAAGAGACAATGGAAGCCTGTGTCTTTGTGGGTACCTTCGATGTACTAGCTGCTAGTTCAGTGATAAAATGCATTTGAAACCTTCATGGAACCCTGAGAGTTAGTTCAGCCCTGCATAGTTCTTCTCAGAGGCAAATCATTCTCAGTGTCGTTTGAAAACAGTCTCATGAATTGTGTCCTTTTTCTCCACAGGACAGTTCCTCTGTCATCCAGTTCATGGCTCGAGCCAAGGTGAAGGTGGACTCTGCCCTGAGAGTGGTGGAGGTAGCTAATGGGAATGCAGAAGAGACTCTGGTGAGTCGGCTGTGCTAGGGCAGCTCTCCTCAGAGGACTGGGGACTTGGAGCTAGGATCTGAGAGCAAAGAAATCCTCTGAGCCAAGATTAAGGGTTTGTGGTAGACCCGAAGCCTTGCCTTCTCTGGCTTCCAGGGCCCCCTGGAAAGCCTCATGGTTCTGTTGTTGTGTTAACATTGTTCTTAGGACATCGTTGGTATGCAAGAGTTTCTTGTAGTGATTGGCCAAAGGAAAAACTGTCTGGAAGTGTCCTCAACAGGGCTTAAATTTCCACTCTGAAGCCAGGACTATTTTTATGTCTCGTGGGCCCTTCCCTAAAATCTTTTCTGCTCCCCTGCTTATGCTGTTCCATGGATAAGCTCTGGGGGTAAGGGAGGCCTAGGAAATAATTGCTTGCTTGTCTTAAAGAGGCCGTGTCAAACTGTCAGGACCTAGAACCTCTTCCATCTTCTCTTTCAAGCTGTCCAACCTCAGAGAAGGCGGGCTTACTTCAAGGGTTAGCTGCCCCAGGAGGGAGACACTGGACAGGAAGATCTTGGAATTCCTAGGAAAGGAAGAGTCACTCACTGTTTGACACTCTTCTAAGTCCAGTCCTAGAGGAGTAGACAGGGAAGATGGCCAATGAAGTGCCTGCTGAGGAACGGACACCCGCCACTCTTGAGCATCCCCTCCTGTGGTTTTTTTCCTTCCCTCAAGGGAGACTCACCCTCTCTTGGAGAATCTGTGTTGCTTTGACAAACCTATGAAGTGAATTCAAAAAGAATTATGTACTTGCACAGGAAAAGATTGTTAACTTATTTTCAAACCACAACAGAGATGCAATCATAAGACTGGGATGTGAGGAGCTGGGATGATGCTTTAGTCAGTAAAGTGTGTGCTGTGCAGGGATGATGAATTCAGTTCTGGTCCTAGCACCCAGGTAAGAAGCCAGATCTAGAAGTACGAGCCTGAAATTCTGGCCCCGGGAAGTGCAGAGAGGCAAAGTGCTTCATGGATGGCCAGCCAGTCTAGCTAAAGTGGTGAGCTCCAAGTTGGGATGACATCCTAATCCTATTCCTGTTTCCAGTGAGTTTATCATGAGACTATCAGCCAGTCTGGGATAGTCCTAAGAACACGGGGATAACAGCCCTCAGCCCTCATGCAGCATGATATGATCCCACATCAGTACAGAGATGCTGTCAGTCCTGACCACTTTTCACATGGACTTGTCCAGAATGAAACCCAAGTCCTCCACAACTCAGACTCGGACTTTTCTGGCACGTCAGATATTTTGGGCTCTCTCTCTGTCTGTCTGTCTCCCCTTGTCTGTCTGTCTGTCTCTCCCTCCCTCCCTCCTTCTTTGCATTCTGGATACTTAACAACTGGTGCAGCACTTCACCTAGAAGGTTGTCCTTGCTTACTGTCACAGCCCTGGTTAAAGATCACTATAGATGAAACATGCCCAACATCGCCCAATAGAAATACTCAACAGATGTGCAACAAATGAAGTCGCTGTGTAGGCAGAAAGAAAGCACTGGATGTCTTCACCCTGGGATCCAGGGAGGCACCGTACAGCATCGTGTCCTGGGCTCCAAGTCTCTGACTCTCTTGTTCTGAGTGCTGTGGTGAGATTCTTCCAATCAAGTGTTGGCAGGAAGCTGCTATTGGGGAGGGGAAGGAACAAACAATGGGAGTCCCAAGGAGCCCTCTTCTTAAAGGCTCCTCCCACCACCACCTTTTTGGTCCATAAACTAAGATTCTGTTCTGCAGCATGTTCTCAACTTTCCTAGTAGGGGTAAAAAATCTTCTCTGAGTAGGAAGACTTTTGGTTTTAGAAGAAGTACATTTTTACCCTCATGATTCTTCTGAGCGTCTGGCTCCTGTCAACCTTCCGTCTGAAAGGGGATTTCCACAGAGGCTGGCTAGCAGACTTAAATCAGGTGACATTTCACAGTCTCCCAGATTAGGCACCAATTGTTGTGCCCTTGGGCTGAGGAGGAAATTTGTCTGGTATCTGGCAAGGCACAAGTGAGAGGAGGGATACAGGTCAGTGTTTCACCATCAATAGCACACACGACGAGGAATTAGGAAAACCTAGTGCTTTTCCTCATGTCGTCTCCCCCACCCCATCCCAACCTCTGTGCTGGGAATCAAGCCTGGGGCCTTAAACGTGTCAGGCAACTGGTCTCTCTGAGGTCTGTTCTCGGCATGCATGTGCTTTATTTTTATGTCAAGATGCAGTCGTGCTTTGCAGGACATCTGTCAGTCACTAGAATTATGCAGTAGATTTTTTGAAGACTTGCTTCTTAATTAATCCATCAGAGATGTTTAGTCTTAATTACTTTTCTATTGCTGTGATAAGACATTGCACCAAGGCAACCTAAAGGAGTTTGTGACTCACAGTGTCAGAGGATGAGTCTGTGAGTATCATGATGAGGAGCATAACAGTGGGCAGGTGGGCATGGCACTGGAGCAGCAGCTTATAGCTCACTTCTTGATCCACAAGCATGAGACAGAGAGAGATAACTGGGAATGGCATAGACGTGGAAACCTCAAAGCCCACCTCCAGTGACACACCTCCTCCAACAGGACCACACCTTCTAATCCTTCCTAAGCAGTTCCAGCAACTGGAGGCCAAGTATTCAAACATATGGAGGCTATCTTCATTCAAACCACTGCACTCACCAGAAATAACATTCAAGATCAACTTCAATGGTGCTTAATCCTGAGGACCTTGGTGAGGTCTCAGTGATCACAAGGTCAAAGGGCTAGTTGTAAGGTGCCAATAACATGGGCTAGAATTGGATATATCTGAGAGCCCTTGGAAATGCCAAGAGAACCAGGCAGTGAAGATATGAAAGGAGTCGGGAAACCTGACCAGCCAGTGCCATGCTGAGTTCAGCCACAGAAGAACTCAATATCCTGGGATCTGAGGCCAGCTCCCCTGACCTCGTCACCTCTTGCTCTGGAGTCCCACAGGAGCCTCTCACCAGCTAACATTGGAACTCTGTACCTGGGGAACAGGCCACCAGTATTATCAGCTGTTCTGGCAGGAAGACAGGAGCTCATCTTTCCCTATGATTCACTGCATGGGGAGGAGAGCCGACATTGGGCCACAGATAAGGACAGTTGTCCCCTTTCATGTACCTCAGGTGTCTGCCACGTCAGCCAACCTTGTCTCTGAGCAAGAGTCACAGTTCAGACACTTGGACTACTTGTTGGTGGGAGTTTCCTAGGCAAGTGGCCATCTTAATGAGAGAGCATGAAAGCCTTGTCCGAGGATAACTGGCAGACTGTGTGGGCTTTGCTCTCTTTTGAAACTAATGTGAATGGGGCATGGTAACCCACCTGAAGTCCCAACACTTGGGAGGCAGAAGCAAGAGGATCTTGAATTTGAGCTCAGCCTTGACTATATATCAAGATCCTGCCTGAAAACAAAAGGAGGAGAATGTTCTAGAATGAGCAATGCTTCTAGCCAGTGTGGTAGAAAATATATTTGGAGTCTTTTGTCTTCGATCATGGATCCATGTGTTCCTGTGTGTAGGGATATGGATCAGTAATTAGAAAATCCACAGTACCCTTCTGTGTAAGAAGCTTGCTAGGCATGAGAAAGTCCCTGGCTCATGAGGGAAAGGCTGTGTGAGGACTAGATGTGGCATGTTTAGGCCACCAAAGGCAGGGACAAGATTGAGGGCAAAGGCGACACCAGGTAACAGCAAAGGGAGGGAGGAAACAATATGAAATGGTGTATGTTCCTTTATCTTTTTAAACATTTCTTTATTTTATGTGTGTAATGGTTTGAAAGGAAATGCTCCCCATAGGAAGTGACACGGTTAGGAGGTGTGGCCTTGTTAGAGGAAGTGAGTCACTGTCAGAGAGGGCTTTGAGGTCTCCTATGCTCAAGCTGTGTCCGGTGTGAGATACAGTTCATTTCCTATTGCCTTCGGATCCAGATGTAGGACTCTCAGCTCCTTCTCCAGCGCCATGTCTGCCTGCATGCCACTGTGAAAATAATGTATTAAACCTCTGAAATTATAAGCCAGCTCAAATTAAATATTCTCCTTTATAAGAGTTGCCATCATCATGTTGTCTCTTCACAGCAGTAGAAATCATAAGACAATGTGTATAGATGTTTTGCCTGCAAATGTTTATGTGCATCATTTGCACACCTAGAACCTACTGAGTAGCCAGAAAGGAGTGTTGGATCCTCTGGAACTAAAGTTACATACAGTTGTATATAAGTTGCCATGTGGGAGCTGGGAATTGAACCTGGGTCCTCTAGAAGAATGACAAGTGCTCTTAATTTACCAAACAATCTCTTCAGGCCTCTTTAAAGTTTTTATTGCATTTGTTTATTTATTGTGTGTGCACACATGTGCGCACACACTATGTATACGTATAGGCACACATATGCCATGGTGTACTTGTAGAGGTCAAAGGACAACATGTGGGAGCTGGTCCTCTCCTTCCACCATGTGGGTTCCTGGGATCAAGTTCAGGTCATCAGGCTTTGCTGCAAGCTCCCCAGCCCTAATCTACACAGTTTAAGTCACAAACTATGGTGTGGATTCTGGGTTAACAGGAATAAGGGTGGGAATGAACAGTTGGTTAGATCAACACTCTCACCAGGTGACTGTAACACTGGTAGAGAAGGTTGAAGTTGATCAGCGCCTTTTAAGGATAGAGAGCATGAGGCCTGTCCATCCTACACAGCTAGGATGAGTCAATGATATCTTGTTACAAAGCCCTTGGAGTGTTGCATCCACACGGCAGTAGTTAGTAGTGGCCATCATCATGCCAGAGATGGCCAAGCAAAAGTGAGCCAAACAAACAGAGAGCCCCACCCCTACTCTGAATCACTGGCTTCCAGTCACTGTCACAATTATCAGCATTGCCCTTTAAAGGACAGAATCCATTTCCACATAAAAATGTGCTTTGGTTGAATCATGAATGAAAAATATGGGACTCCCCCTGAATCCTTGGTCCTCAAGGAAAACCACAGCCATTGAGGATAATATTTTTAAGGAGTAAGATTTCCAGTCCACCACACTCTGGCCATTAATTATATCTCTCAAGATTTCCAGAACTCCATCTAGATAGGCACACATGTCCACACACATATGCACACACACATACATGCACTGTTGCAGACAAACTGGACTTTCTAAGAAGCAAGCAAGAATCAGTCAGGGTGATAGATAGCTGATCTTCTCCCTCAGAAGTAACCTGTGCCTGTGGTGGCCTCCGGAGCACACCACACTCAGATTCAGTGCTCAGTTAATTGCAGAAGTCTTTCCCCGGTGGTCTTGTCTCTATCCAAGCCACAGAGAGGCACTCAGGAGAATTAATGGTGACAGATAGAGCCCTGCAGTAGAGCACTTGCCTAGTATGTTCAGTACCCTCTGCTCAGTCCCTAGCCAGTGACTGGGACAATCTTAATGCTCTAAAGATCTCCATGTAGTCACAGACCCTTGTTACAGACCCTCGTCCCCTTAAAAAGTCTTGTACTTCAGGAGTAAGATTTGGGAGGCTACTGTGTAAGTGATGGGTCAATCAGTGAAGAAGAAACTAATTTCTGTCTGACCAAAAATATAACCCCAAAGCACATTTTCCTATGGAGTATTAGCCAGTCTTAATGATTTCAGCACGCCTCCTCATCCCCAGGGCATCCTTCACTGAGCCCACTTTATCTTCCTGCTGACTTCCTAAACAGTGGGTCTCTACTTGTATTCACTATGTGTTTGTTCAAGAGTCATGTTTTAATTTGTTAAAATAACATGCCGCACTATAGAAAGGTAGCTCTTCTCTTTGGAGGAAACAGGATTTCATTCCCAGCATCCATATGACAGCTCATAACCATCAAGAGATCCAGTGCCCAGTCTGGTCTGCAAAGCATCCAGCATTTAAATGGTGCAAGACATTCATGCAGGAAAAATGTCCATATGCTAAAAGTAAACTAATAAAATGTTTAAGTTGTGCATCAACCCAGATGTTGTGATTTATACCTGTAATCCCAGCACAAGAAGACTGACAGAGGTGGATTGCTATGAATTCAAGGCCAGGCTGAGCTGTATAGTGAGTTCCAGGACATCTTGGGCTATGGAGTAAGACCCTATCTCAAAAAAATAAATATATGCCTGTACATCCTCACACACATTCACACACACTCACATACACACACATACACAGAGACAAATATAGTTTATAGAGCAATTTTTATTTTTAATAGCTTGTGATGTCCTATTTTATGATTAACCATTATTTAGTTAATCTGTTGCCCTGTCCTATGATAGTCTGATTATGTATCTGTGTGAATAATTCCATAGTGAGCATTTTCCGGTTCTCTTAACTTTCTTAATGCATTTGTTTATTTTGTGTGCCTGTGTGTGTCTGTGGGGACTCACAGGCACATGCGGAAGTCAAGGAATGGCTTCTTCTCCCACCATGTAAACCCCAGGAACTGAGCTGAGGTCGCCATGGCTGACAGCAAGCGCCTTCACCCACTGGGGCATCTCACCAGCCCAACATCTCTGAGCATAAAAGTTTTCCTGTGGTTTGTATTTCCTGCCTTTAATCATGTTTTCAAGTACAGAACTGATAGGTCGAGTGGCGTGAGCATATTTGAGACAAGCAATTACAGAGGCTGTCACACAACCAGGATAGAAAGGCAGTCCGTCTAGGGAGTAGAAACAGAGAAGGGACCTCAGGGGAATGAGACTGACTAGCTAGGCTATGAATCTGTGACCTGGGTGGTGCTGGGGAGGAAGGAAGCCAGACTGTGCCTGCTTAGTGTCCTGAATTAAACTCTCAGCATGAAGAGGAGCCATCGACAGAGGGAGGTGACTGAAGTGACGTGTCAGGACCTGACACCATGCCTGTGAAGGCTGGGCCTGAACTGGGGCAGTGACAGGCTGGGAAGGGGGAGAGGAGAGGTGTTTGAAGGCTTGGTCTGGGCCACCGGCTCCTGAGGCGGAGTTGTGTGCTGGTGGTCAGTATGTCTCCACACTCCACACTATGTCCTATTTCTCTTGCCTTTTTTGTTCATTCATTTTTTTTTTCATTTGTTTTTAATCTCTGATGTGGCTTCTTAGCACACTGCAAGGCTCTCAGATCACTCACAGACTGTTGCAGTCGGGATAGAAGAGACTGATCTGCCAAGGCCTAGAGCTCAGGGCCAAGAGGGGGTGCCAATAGCATCACAGAGAAAAAGGACAAGACACAAAGTACACATTCCCAGGACGTGACAGACATTCTCACAAGATTTGCCAGACTAAATTGTAGTGGCTACTCTCATCTCTGTGTCCACAAAACCAGACCTCCAACGTGGCTTTGCCAAGAGGACCTTACAACTAACCCCCCACTGAGTTCACTGCCTGGCTCAGGATCCTTGTCTGCCAGAGGCGTGGTGACTTTTCTCTGAACCTCTGGGGAGGAACTGAAATGCTCACAGGTGCCAAAAACTAAGCTCAGAGAAGTCAAGCACTTTGCCTAAGGTCCGCTGGCTGTTGATTACACCACCCCATCCCCCAAAGGGCTGGCTGGGTTTTCTAGGCAGTTTTCTCTAGCACATCCCCACCTTGGAAGGAACATTTCTGCCCCACCAAATTTCTCTTGAGACAAGTTCTGGGTTCAGGTTCTACATGTGAAACCAAAGATCCTGCCTGTCTTGTGGATAACTATCCACACCCACCCTACTCTAGCATGCATCACTCAGCCAACCCTCTCTTCAGAGGTAGATACAAGGAACTAAGGATAATCAGATTGGGTTTCCTTCTAGAAGAAGGGGGCAAGTGACACCTGAATTGTGCAAATCCCCACTTCTCCTGACCCTCGGGACTAGAAGTGAGCCAGAGACTGTGATCATCCTGAGCTATTGCAGGGGCAGAGGAACCATATCTTGGTGTGATATTCCCACTGCAATCTGTGGCAGCCTTCATCTCAAAGTCCCTTCAACTGGGAGAAGATGCACACTGGACTCTTGAGAGCTGACATAGGCCAGCTCTAGGACACCAATGAGTCTCCTTCAAAATTGAGGAGTGTCCCTCAGGAGCTGGAGAGACAGCTTAGTAGTTCAGGGCACTGGCTGCTCTTAAAGAGAACCCACGTTAGATACCCAGCACCCACATGAGGCAGCTCATACCTTCAGCTCCAGGGGATTTGACACCCTCTTCTAGCTTCTGGGATACCTGCATGCATATGGTACACAGATACATACACGCACAGATATACACATACCTATAAATAAATATGAACAAGTCTGCTTTGATGAGGTACGACCTCCAGCTGCATGTGGCTCAGATTAGAAATGACAGCACATCTTGAATGAATTCTCTTAACTGGTTCAGCACAGCTGTGAGACCCAAGAGAGTAGCTTAGCCCTTGCACAGGACTATTGGAAAAATTAGTCTTGAGCAAATAATTCCATTCTCAGTGGCACACAGAGCTGAGCACTCAGAAGTGCTCACTGCTTGAGACACATCCCTGTGGTCTTTTTTTCAAAATCAGAATGCAAGGTGGAAGGCTGTCATCTAATTTTGGAACATAACATGCCCTGACATTTTTCACTATACTTTTCTTCAGTTTGTGATCATTGAAATCAGGGTCATTATCTCTGTAGCCCTTTCAAGACTTGAACCTTGATCTCACCATTTCGCTTTTGTATTGCCTTCCAGGTGGTCTTCGAGGCCTTGCACAATCTGGAGCCCCGTGGCTACGTTGTGGGGTGGATCATTGCTATCAGTTTGCTGGTGGGAATCCTCATCTTCCTGCTACTGGCTGTGCTGCTGTGGAAGGTGAGTCTGGAGACCATGGGTGCCTGCAAGATGTCCCAGCCCGGATACTAGGTCCCAGGAGGTCACAGGCCTCCCCAGAGTTGGGGAACCTAGGAAGAGGTTATTTCTCACAGTGTAGGTACAGTCAGCTCACCTTTCAGACAGAGGATGGAATCTTGCCTCCTCTTAGACTACTTTAGAGAGAGAGAAGGGACCTCAATCACCTCACTTTATCTCAGAAAATCAAACCCATCCTAAATGGTTAATGCTGTCATTGCTTCAGGAGATCAGTGTGGTTCCCATAAGATGTTTGCTCCTGCACAGCAAGTGATCTCACCATGGGTGGTATGTCTGCAAGCTGTGCTTTTGCTGGAGTCCAAGGTGACTGTAGCTGAGGACAGTGCTGTGACTTTGACCCAGGAGGGGGAATGAGAGCTTAGCTAATGTGGGATTTTAGGTAGACAATCATTAGGAGACAAGCAGAGCCTGACCCAGAGGTAAAGAAGCATATAACGAAAGCAGTGACGTCAGGCTTATCCTGCTTTAAGTTACCTATGGACACAAATGCATAACCAGTGCTCTTGGGCAAAGCAGCTTAAAAATGCCTATTACAAGAATAATCTCTGTGAGTATTATGGGTGGATGCTTTAAGTCCAGATTCT
Organism: Sigmodon hispidus; assembly: GCA_004025045.1. Lineage (NCBI taxonomy): Eukaryota > Metazoa > Chordata > Mammalia > Rodentia > Cricetidae > Sigmodon > Sigmodon hispidus. The sequence continues at coordinate 10,728 of PVIH01002530.1, forward strand.
TAATTTATTTGGGATTAGAAAACAATACGTATGCATTGATCAAATATTAGTAAAGAAAATATATAGTATATGGCATCTAGGAGTTACATCTTGGAATCAAGTGTGATGAGCATGAGGTTGTCTCTATAGGGACCTGTTTTTCTGCATGCATAGATGTAAGTGAGGCTTTCTCATAGACTCAGCTTATTCATGGACAGCTTGTTTGTTAAGTTACCCAGACATATATTCAGTACATGTTCAGGTGAAAGACTTCTAAGATGAAAGCTGTGAGTTCAGTCCCTGTGTGTGCACACTCACATGCTCACATGCATGTGTCCACACATGTGCCATAGCCCACATGAGTGGGTTAGAGGGACGAATTTCAGGACTCAGTTCTTTCCTCCTGCCATGTATGTTACAGGGATAGAGCTCTGCCAGGCTCAGTGGCAAGCATGTTTGACCCCTGAATCATCTCACCAGTTGTACCCTTGTCTTTGAGACATGGTTTCTCATTGGCCAGGAACTCACAGTTTAGCCTAAAATGTCTGGCCAGTGTGAACAGGAGGAGCCTGCCTGTCTCTCCTACTCGCCTCCAGGTTTGTACACCAGTGCCACCATGTCTGGCTTTATTTACACAGGTTCTGAATATCAGAACTCAGACCTTCATGCTTGCCCAGGAGACACATTACCAACTGAGCCATCTCCTCTGCCCCTGTAGGTTCAGCTCTCAATCTGGAAAAATATAATAAATATAATTTAGAGTATGCAAACAGTCTAGAAGCACCAAGGAAAGTGTGTTAGCATACTTTTCTCAGATTAATCATCAACTCTATTGCTTTAAACTTCACGACACTTTACTTAGAAGAATATCTGAAGCCTGGAGGAAACACAGGCGCACACTATGCTCATCTTACATGCCAGTGCATGTCAGATGTCCCCCTTCTACCTGGCAGCAACCCTGTAAACCTCTCCTGTGTCATTAGGAGCCCATTTCCAGCCACATCATAATGACGCTGCCAACTCTTTTGTCTACTACAGTCCCCATCCCTAGAATCAAGGATGTCCCTGGTTGCCCATATCTTGTAACAATGCCGTAGTGAATGACCTTGGAGTCGAAAAGTTGCACAAATTCTTCATTGTGTCTTTAGAAGGAAACCCTAGGGATGGAGCCATGGAGGGATGTAGTTCACGGTGTAAACTGCCTTTCTGAAATGCTATCCCAGTTCACCCTCCCATGGCAGGTTTAGCAAAGTGTCCTAATATAATTTCTGTATATTTGCCAACAGCAGCTATTTTCTTCTTTTTAATTTTCCAATTTGTTCTTTGTTTACCCTACTCGGCCAAATAGACTCTTAATGCTGCCTCGTCTCCAGCTCCAATGCCTTTCTGCTGAGGGGCCTCTCGCCTGTGGGTGGAATCTGAAAAGGCTGGTGGTAGGGTAGGGGGAGGCTTCTGCCTTCATGTAGGCTTTTGGAATGAGAAGAAAGCACTCTTGCTCCAGCCACATGGGCCTAGACACAGAGCATGGAATGTCATGGCCACTCCATTTCCCCTTCATGGTCTGCATGGCCTCCTTGTGGGATACCTCACTGAGCTCACACCACCCAGGACACTGTCACTTCTGCACTCCTGCCTCTTTCCACCTGCTTCACTGGTGTTTGCCTTTGTTCTGTTTGCGAAGAGAGAATGTGGTGATAGACCATGTTCCCTGGTAAGAGCCACATACACATAGGCTGAATTCCATAGCCTTATTTCTACGGGAGGGAACTGAAGCACCCTCTTGCATGCACTGCCATGGGCTCTTTATTCTTTGAAGGGAAGAGAGAAGACACACATGCTTTTCCTCTGCATCAAAAATGTTACTGCATAGAACTTGCCATCATCCATCATGGTTATGAATACCAGGTGGTAAGGGTCCAAGGTGGGCTATGGCATGGTGAGTTATGCCTTGTTGACTCTCTGCCTTGTTGGTACTTGGATCAGAGTAAATGAAGGCAAAATGTATGCTGCTCTCTGATCCCCACTGGATGCCCCTTACTGATCTCCACAGCCTTCTAACATCCCCTCCTGTCTCTTAGTTAAGTGGCAAACTCTTGTTTGAGATGAGACTCAGGAGGTGGTTGACTGTTGACTGGGGGTTCATTACAAGGACCTCCATCTTTCTCTAAGTCTGTGAAAGTTCCCGATGTCTGCCTTCTTGAATCCTGTTATCTGAGAGACCCAGGATTCTGGCCACCTAGGAGTGTATGTTTTAGTATTAGAATGAGCCACAGGTCACCCCTGCCCCAGCTGGTCTTAGCTGGCCTTATTCTGAGAGTGTCCACCTTTATCTTAGTTAATGGGTTTCTCTTATGTGCTAACTTGTGTAAAGCCTTCTAGATCCAACTCTCCACCTGCCCCCTGCCTCAAAGGGACTTTTCTCAGCTAAGCTGTTATTTCAGTACAAACATGGGTTTGGTCTGAGTGTTCTCAGGAAGGTGAGGCATATACACATATGCATAGGTATTCACTCAGGCACACACACACACACACACAGGTACATATATACACACATGCACATATATACACTCAGGCATACACATGTACATACACATTAAACTAATTAATTTTAAAAATAAAAGGGGTGGTTGGTGAGATGGCTCAACCAGTAAAGGTGCTTACTGCCGAGTCTGACAATCCAAGTTTGATCCCTGGGACGTACAGGGTGAAAGAAGAGACCAGACTCCCACATATGTACACTGATCTCCATATGTACACTGAGGCATGCCTACATGCACACATGTAACACAAAAAAGTAATTGTAATTTTTAAAAACCTTGGTATAGCCTTCATATCAGAGAGTTGTTCATATCATGCATGACCATAAAATCATCTGCCTTCTACACAAAAGAAGAAAGTGGGGTGGGGAGTCTTTGGGGGGTGTCTTTGTTGAGGACTGACTAGATAGTGAATCTAGAAGAGGGTGAAAAGAAGGATAATTTTAAAGACCTACATTCTCTATAATGTTGGACTACAGACATTTTTCAACCCTGATTCCTACGTCCATAGGTACTATATATGTCCATAGGTACATAGCATAGTGTCACACTGCTAGCCCAGTCCAGAAGAATCAGCTGAAAACCGGTCTAAGTCCAGCCCGGCATCTGACTTGTTGGACCTCACCAGTTTGGGCTTATTATTATACTCCATATGTATTCCCATCCAGTCCCCCTGCAGACACCACTGGCTGGCACCTGCCATCCAGTTAACCAGGAGACATATTCCTAAGAACATATAAGGAACAGATGACCAGAAGTCAAGCCCCCTTCCTGTATGGATACATCTGTTGAATTCCCTTCTTCTGTTTTTTAATTTTGTAAATAATTTATTTTGTTGGGAGTTGGGGGCGGGGCGCCAGTCAGAGGACAACTTGGAGGAATGGCTTTCTTTTCTGCATGTAGGTCCTAGAGAGTGAATTCAGGTTGTCAGGCTCAGCAGTGAGCCTTACCCACTGAGACACTGAGGGACCCCTGGGTTACCTTTCAGGGTACCTCTGGGCATTGCTGCCTATGGTTGGTCACCTGTGTCCAAAAACTGTCCCAAAACTGTGTGGTCTAAACACAAATTCTGACAGTGCATTTGAAGTCCACACAGCCTGTGGATCTACATGCTTGATGACAATGTCTTTATTCAACAGATAGCATGGGGTTCCTTCTAGGCAGCATACGCAAGTAACTGGGCAGAAGTAAACAATAGACTCCATACTGTTTTGAAACCCTCTGAGAAAGACGTGTTAGTGGCAGAGATAAGCTTGGCCTTCTTTACTGGCCTCAATCTTTGTGACATGTGTCCTGTGAGGTTCATGTCAATCTGAAACAGAAACCCTCAGGGTTCCACAAATCCTTCTTCAGAGCTAAGTTTCAGTCGCTGCCCTTGCGCTCAGCCCACCCAGCCTCCCCCTCTAGACCCTGTCATTACTGTTCCTCTGTACCTTCTTAAAGGCCTGCTGATGGCCCAGACTCTCACGCTTGGCAGCAAAAGGACCTGGCTCCCACACAAAATCCACAGCAGGGCCCCAAGCTAAGCAGAGCCCTGAAATGAATCCTAATCAACCTTCTCAGAGCTGAGCCGTCCTCGGACACTGGGAAATGTAATTTAAACTTGATGTGCGAGGATTACGGTAGCCTGCCAAACCACTGCGCAGGAGGAAGACTTTGAAACATGAAACTCTTTCAGGGGAGAAAATCCAAAAGCATCTCCTCTTCCTTGCTTCAGCTCCTGGCTGGGTTGGAAGACACCCCAGCCTGGTGCCTCTTCCTAGAGGCCCGTTTATGGGAAGGTTGAACTGCTCAGAGGTGCAGCAGCATGGGGCTAGCATGTCTGAGAAACACCTTCAACTTATTAACATCAGCTAAACACAGAGAGAAAATATGCTCAGACATTTGCCTTTTAGAAGAAAAAACGCCTCCCTGCATACCTCTACCCCTTTCCCAAATCTGTCCATTTTTGTTTGCAGTTTGCCAGACACACAAGTCACCCTTTCAGTCCACTCATCCACTGCCCTCATCCAGCACCCTTGCATCTCTTTCCTTTCCCCATTGACACTTTTCCAAACCTAGATGATTTGAAACAGAGTGCTGCCGTTCTGCCAGGAAGACCCAGTCCTGCCGGTCAAGTGACAAAGAAACGGTGCAGAAAGGGTCTGGCTGCCTCCTGGCCAGAGCTCCCTGAAGGCCTCCATCAGCTGGGACCTTCCCAAGAGCCTTGTATTCTAGACCTTTCTTCGAGAGCATGGTTTTTATTGGAGAGCATCACTCATGACTCATAACAAAAATACTTAGCAATGGACATCTGCAGAGTGGCATGGAGAATGTGTAAGGTTTGGCAGCCACTCCAGAAGAGTCACACCTTGCCTCCAATACAGACTGAGAAAACCCATCCCTACTTTTCAAAAGAGTGTATAGTCATGGACACTATACATACTCCCAAGCCACCCCCCCCAAAAGAAACCCATGTGCCATGGTTTATATTTTGGAGATAAATATTGGTCTGATACTGTGTCCTCAGCGTCTTGAGATGGAGACATATGTAAACATCCAACTGACTAAGAGGTCTGTAAACACAAGGTCCAGAGCTAGTCTAACGGGAGATCGTGCCCAAGGTCGTTGGAATGGCCACCTAAGAAACACTCCCAAAAACCAGTGCACAGAGAGGCACCTCTAAGAAACCAGATGCCATGGAGTTGTCTTGCTGTTGTTATTACCCTAAAGTGGGCTGGGCAAGGACTAGTGCCTCAGAACTGAATCGGTTCTCAGTTCTTCCTCTGGGTTCATTGGCTCACCCAGCCCCCACCTAATGGGGCAACTGAGAAGAATCTGCCACTTTGCTGGTTTTCTGGCTGGCTTGGAAACACATTGTGTTAGTCTACAGGAGGCATCTGCATCTGGGAGCTGCTCTCTGGGGTTACTGTCAGGACCAGAAGGCACTCTGCTTCTCCGGACCTCCGGCTGAACTGACCTTACAGCTAGTTATGACATCTCCTGCTAGGGCAGTTTCTCCTGCAAACAGGATAATTATAAACAAAGCATCTGACCCCCCCTCCTGGAACACAAACCTTGGAAGATTCCAGAAACACTTAGGGAGAAACAACTGACCCCGTTGGGTGGAAGTGTAGGGTCACTGTGGGCAAAGTGTGTGCTTGTTTTCAGTCATTTCCCAGAAGTCTCAAGACTTTCCAGAATTCCTCCCAAATACCCAGGCAGGTATATGTACCCAAGGGAGGCCTGTAAGAGATTTTATAATCCACTCTGCTTAGCCAGGCAGTGGTAGCTCACACCTCTACTCCCACACTTAGGAAGCAGAGGCAGGCAATCTCTGAGTTCAAGGCCAGCCTACAGTCTACAGATCAAGTTCCAGGACAGAGCTACACAGAGACCCTGTCTCAAAAACAATAATAATAATAATAATTTTCTCCTATTTACAGTGTATCCATACTTTAACAGGAGACTAAAATTTTGTATTTGGTACATACACATATGAGACCATGCTAAGTTCTTTAGTCTGATAATAGCAGACCTTTCCCAATGGGTACATGTATCATGTTTAGTACCTTACACATGTTTTTAAATCTGTCAACCATGCCTCAAACTAGGGGAAAACTCTTTTGTACTTAGTGTTAGAAACTGAACCTAGGACCTGATGCACAACAAGAAGCAACAGCCAAGCCTTTGTAAGGCTTTTTAAAAATAGCATCATGCTACTAATACTTCAGATGTTAATAATAGGGTCATTTTTCATTTTTATTTTGGGTCAAATGTGTATATTTCCCTTCAATATTTGGGATCTCAGCCAGGCCTGGTAGTACATGCCTTTAGTCCCAGCACTCAGTAGGCAGAGGCAGGTGAATCTCTGAGTTTGAGGCTAGAGTGGTCTACATAGTAAGCACTAGGCCATCCAGAGCTAGACAGTGATAAACTGTCTGTTTTAAAGTGTGTGTATGTGTGTGTGTGTGTGTGTGTGTGTGTGTGTGTGTGTTCTCAGCATTTACCTGAAGATTTTGATTATGGTTCTTATGATCTGTCATGGTAGACTATCCACCTACCAGCCTGTTTGTATAATTTTAAGGTGTAAAGATGGCTACAGAAAGGAGGTAGAGATTCTTCTCACTTAGATGGATGAACTCCTGTCTCCTCCTTCAGATCTTTACCTTTAGAGGCTGCTAAATAAATGCCCAGGCCTCTGGGGCTCAGATCCTGGCAGTAGGAGTGGCTAGGAATGGCCATGAAGCACCCATGATATGCTGTGGTGAGAATAGGTTATGATTAAGACAGAGGTCTCTTAGGCAAGGTACCTACATGCTAGGTGATCAGTAGGGGTGATAGTGACTAGTTGGCCCTAGGTGCCATGCAGTGAGGTGGCTATGGAAACTAATATTCACTCATTCATTCATCCATTCATCTTTGTGTGTGTGTGAGTGTGAGTCTGTGTGTGGATGTGAGTGTGTGTGTAGTGTGTGAGTGTATATATGGATTGAGTATGTGTGCAAGTGTGTATATGTATGTGTTTGAGTGTGTGGGGGTGTGTGTGTGAGAGTATGTGTGTGTGAGTGTGAGTATGTGTGTATGCAGGAGTGTGTGTCTGTGAGTGTGTGTGCATGTGGAGTGTGCATGTGTGTATGTGAGAGTGTGTGAGTGTGTGTGTATGTGTGAGTATGTGTGAGTGAGTGTGTGCATGAGTGTGTATATATGTGTGTGTGTGAGAGTGTGTATGTGTGTGAGAGAGTGTGTGTGTGAGTGTGTGTGCATGTGTGGAATGTGTATGTGAGAGTGTGTGACTGTGTGTGTGAGTGTGTATATATGTATGTGTGTGTGAGAGAGAGTGTATGTGAGTGTGTGTGTGAGTGTGTGCATGAGTGTGTATATATGTACATGTGTGAGAGTGTGTATGTGTGTGAGAGTGTGAGTGTGTGTGTGCATGTGTGGAGTGTGTATGTGAGAGTGTGTGTGTGAGAGTGAGTGTGTGCATGAGTGTGTATATATGTACATGTGTGGGAGTGAGTGTGTGAGAGTGTGTGAGTGTGTGTGTAAGTATGTGTGGGAGTGTGTGTATGTGAGAATGTGTGTATGTGTGTGTATGTGTAGAATGTGTGTATGTGTGTGAGAGTGTATAAGTGTGTGAGTGTGTTCATGAGTGTGTATATATGTGCGTGTGTGAGAGTGTGTGTGTGAGAGAGAGTGTGTGTATGAGTGTGTGTGAGAGTGTGTGAGTGTGTGTGCATGTGTGGAGTGTGTATGTGAGAGTGTGTGCGTGTGTGTGAGTGAGTGTGTGAGAGAGTGTGTGAGTGTGTGTGTGAGTGTGTATGTGAGAGTGTGTGTATATGTGTGTGAGTGTGTATGTGTAGAATGTGTGTATTGTGTGAGAGTGTCTGAGTATGTGTGTGAGTGTGTGTGTATGTGTGTGAGGGTGTGTGTGTCAGTGTGTGTGTGTGTGTTTCAAGTCCTCCCTTTTGTTCTGTAGCTTTCACTTCATCTGCCTGAAAATCTGGATTTCTTAGAATAAGACACTCTGCTGCCATCTGTTGGGAAATGGTCTGTGTAAACTTTTCTGCCTATGATATCTGGCATCCCTGAGCTCTTGTACACAGTACACAGCCTGTACGGCTGCAGTCAGTCTTCCCTAGCCACAAGAATGCACTGTGTTTTAAAAAATGGTCTTTTGGAGAAGACATCCGTGACAACTCAGCCTGCCATGTGCATAATCACTCAAAGGTTGACAATTGGGGTCAGAACTCTCAGACCCCAGGGTGCTAGAGAGGACAGTGAAGTTTACCAGGCTGTGTCTGCATGGAGAAGAGAGCTTGCTCTGGGTATCTTCAGCAGAGGATGGTGCCCTTACTTTGTTGGCAGCAAGAATGACATCCATGATATGAACATATGAGAGTCATCATTGTGTTAGCCGCTCTAAGTCCTTTTGGCACATCTTAGGATGGACATGAGAAGTGAACCGTCTGTTTCCTTCTTAGTGTGAAGAAGGAACAAACCCAAGTCCTGGATCTGGGGAGATGGCTCTGGGGCTAAGAGTATTTGCTCTTGTACAGGATTCAAGTTCAGTTCTGAGCACCCATGTTGGGTGGCTCACCACTGTCTGTGACTCCAGCTCCTGGTATCTGATGCCCTCTTCTGGCCTCTGCATGCACCTGCACATGCACACACACACACACACACACACACACACACACACACACACACACACACACAGTGACCCAGGAGCAGAATGTCACAAGTCTCCTTGTTTGGTACCACAGTTCCCTGGGTTACCAATGGAATCATCACACAATCAGCAGCCAGAATTGTGACCTAAAGACACTTTCTTGTAATATCCATGTTCAGTTTCGTGATTGAGTTCTAGTTTCATTTCTGGTACTATGATAAAGACTCCCCCCCCCAAAAAAAAAGGCAACTTTGGGGAGAATAGGGTTTATTTTAGCTCATATTCCAGGTTATGATTGATTATTGCAGGGAAGTCAAGGCTGCCAGAATCTGAATCAGTCACACAGCATCCATAGTCAAAAGCAGAGAAGAATAAATGTCTACATGCTTGTGTTCAGCTCACTCTCTGCGCTTATCCAGTCCAGGATCTCATGCCTAGGGAATGGTTTTGCCCACAGTGGACTGGGTCTTCCCATATCAGCTAACAGTGAAAACAAAGCCAACCTGATCCAGGCGGTCTCTCTGCGACTCTCTCTCAAGTGGTTCTAGATTTAATCAAGTTGACAAAATTAACCATAGCACATTTTTCTCAGACCCTTACAAGGTGTCCTTGGGAGACTTTTATTCCTTCCCTGACATTCAGATGGCACAGCCTTCTGGGGCCTGCTGGAATCTAGTGACAGATTTCCCTTGCAGTGCAGGGGAGGCAGCTCTCATTTTGTGCTAGGCCAGGGAGACCCCTTCAGTGGAGAAGATGGGTGATGTCACAAGAGAATTTCTAATCTCCACCTGCTTCTCGGCCTTGCAGGAGCTTATGACCATTCATAACTCTCATTCCTGGAAATCCCATCTTCTGCCCTGACCTATTAAGGCACTGCATGTACATGGTACACATGCATGCATGGTGCACATGGGAAAAACACTGATGCACATAAAAATAATTAATTAAATGGGTCCCTCCACACCAATCAATTTAATCACCCATAATGCATGCCCAGAGGCCCATCTCAAGATGATTCTATATTCTGTCAGGTTGAAAATTGGTATCAACCCTCATGGGCTACAAAAAAGTGCTTAAACAGTGAACAGCAGCAAGTATAATGGCTGTGTAAGATAAGTCAGACTTTCATGTTACCAAGTGTGAGGACCAAATGTAACTCAGGGAAGGGTAGAAGAAAAAAGATGAAAAAAAACTGCCATCCTGAATCAGGATGCAGAGCCAAGGGAATCCAGCTATTGACTCCATGATATCATGGATATCACAAATGCTGCAGGCATGAGAGAAAGTTCTATATGACAGCAGGATGAAATAAGACCCCTTGGGTAGTTTAAAGAGTTTGTTGTGTGTGAACAATATTTGTCAGATGGGTTCACAGATGGCTGATGTCTCTCAGGGTATTAATCAGTTTGTATGTACAAGGACTGAGGCTATAACTTAGTTGGCAAAGTGCTTGACACATAAGCACAAGGACCTATGTCCATCCTCAGCCCCCATATAAAGCCAGGCAGTGGCTGTGCTTGAAATCCCAGTGCTGAGAGTTAGAGACAGTCAGATCCTACTCAGCCTGGTCCAGGCCACTGAGACACTTGTTTCAAAAATCAAAGTGGACAGCTCCTGTCTGATTTCCACACACAAACACATAAATTCATATAAGCCTATAAACACATATATACAAACACATAAATGCATACACATATAGATACATATGCACATAGACATGATTACATAGTCACTATACACATAAACAAATACATATACACATAAACATACATAAACCCTGTACACATAAACAAACACACATAAACATATGCATGTGTACACATAAACACATAAACATGTATACACATACACACGTATGCATGTGTAACATAAACACACAAACCTATAAACACATAAACATGTATACACATACACACATATGCATGTGTAACATAAACACACAGACATATAAACACATAAACATGTATGCACATACACACATATACATGTGTAACATAAACACACAGACATATAAACACATAAACATGTATACACATACACACATATGCATGTGTAACATAAACACACAGACATATAAACACATAAACATGTATACACATACACACATATGCATGTGTAACATAAACACACAGACATATAAACACATAAACATGTATACACATACACACATATGCATGTGTAACATAAACACACAGACATATAAACACATAAACATGTATACACATACACACATATACATGTGTAACATAAACACACAGACATAAACACATAAACATGTATACACATACACACATATACATGTGTAACATAAACGCACAGACATATAAACACATAAACATGTATACACATACACACATATGCATGTGTAACATAAACACACAGACATATAAACACATAATCATGTATACACATACACACATACACATGTGTAACATAAACACACAGACATATAAACACATAAACATGTATACACATACACACATATACATGTGTAACATAAACACACAGACATATAAACACATAAACATGTATACACATACACACATATGCATGTGTAACATAAACACACAGACATATAAACACATAAACATGTATACACATACACACATATACATGTGTAACATAAACACACAGACATAAACACATAAACATGTATACACATACACACGTATGCATGTGTAACATAAACACAAACCTATAAACACATAAACATGTATGCACATACACACATATACATGTGTAACATAAACACACAGACATATAAACATGTATACACATACACACATATGCATGTGTAACATAAACACACAGACATATAAACACATAATCATGTATACACATACACACATATACATGTGTAACATAAACACACAGACATATAAACACATAAACATGTATACACATATATACACATATACATGTGTAACATAAACACACAGACCTATAAACATGTATACACATACACACATATGCATGTGTAACATAAACGCACAGACATATAAACACATAATCATGTATACACATACACACATATACATGTGTAACATAAACGCACAGACATATAAACACATAAACATGTATACACATACACACATATGCATGTGTAACATAAACGCACAGACATATAAACACACATATACATAAACGCATATGCAAGAGAGAAAACGGAATAAGCTCAAGAAATGGTGGCTCACCCCATCAGTGGTCAAATTCTTTGCTGCACTACGGTCTATCAGAAATACCTAGAAGAATGCAGCTTTCTCCAAACTTGATTGACCATGACATATTTATCATTTTCTTCATTCAAAAAAACTTGGAAAAACACCCAATAACTGTTTTTTCCCAGCACCCAGTTCGGGAAACACTTTTCCAAAAGCCTGTGCAATGACCAGCTTGCTGAGAGATAGACCACAGGAAGTCAGTGTGGTTTGAAAAGCAGATCGAAGCAACTCTTTGCTTGCCAGTATGTTTTCTAAAAACAGCCTCCCCTGAAATAGTGTCCTGGCTTCCCCAGGCCTGGAAAGAGCTAAGTCCTATTTCCTCATAGCTTAGACTGCCTGGGAATCCAAAGCCAGTCCTAACCAAGAGTCTCTGCCACCTGTCTTTCAGATGGGCTTCTTCCGAAGAAGGTACAAAGAAATCATCGAAGCAGAGAAAAACCGGAAAGAGAATGAAGATGGTTGGGACTGGGTCCAGAAAAACCAGTGACCCACTGTGTCAGTCATGTGATGTCCTCATGTTCCCATAACCAGCCTGTGGTCCCTGATCTTTGTATCTTCCATATTTGGAAGAAAGAAATCTTCTCCAGATTTTTCGGAGGCCCCACTGATGCTGTTCTCTTCCTCATCCTGTCAAGCCCGGTGCCAACTTGAGATGGCCATCTCCAGCCAGGTCACATGACTGGGGCCACCACCGCTTTCTTTTACAAACAAACTCAGAACTTTGGAAAGATGAGCTACAGAGCAAAGCAATATTTATGGATACAACATTGCGTGGTCAACCCTCAGGGGAAAACTGTTACCTAAAAGTATTTTTTATAAATGTAAGCCTTTTATATTGATCATGTCTTTATATTTGTATCGATGTTTTATTATTTCTATTAAATAGTTCTATAATTCACTCAAGCACTGAAATAATGGAAATACATATACCTGCATACAAATTTTAAAAGGAAAAGAACTTATTGTACTTTGGAGCTTGCTGGGTTTTTTTTTTTTTTTTAAATGCAGATAAAATAAACTAAAGAAACCTCATGAAATGAATCCACCAAGCTGGGAATACTGCAAAAGCACCATGGATATGGCAAGACCACCTAAGACATTTCCCATTTTATCACCTGGAGTCAAGTTCAGAGCATTTGAAGAAATATTAGTGATTTTTCTTACGGACCTCTCACTGGGAGATTCCCAACAGGAGCTGGGATGAAAAGCTTGGTTTCCTCACTGCAGATGCTCTGCACCTGCACCTGACACATGCAGCAGGCACTTCACCTTCCTCCCTTTGGAGTCAGCAAGCGCTGGATAGACATCTGGTCAACCTCAGAATAGCATGTCATTCCCAAACACTGCACCAGGGTTAAAGCCCAGGACTGAAACTGTGCTTTTTCAGAGAAGATTTGTGTCCATATGTAAGGCATTGCCTTGTGTTGTATCTTCAGTTCAAAAGCCTCCATTTCCTCTGTCACTCTTGCTGTCCCAAAAGGTAGCATTGAAGATTTCTTCCAGAGAGGACAGTCCCATTTAACTTATGTTTATGTCTTAGGTGGGATTTTCAAGAGTCAAACCTGGAGTGAGGACTTCAATGCAAGTAAGTTACTTGGGAAGTCTCCTCAGCAGCTATCAGTGAGGAAGTGGAGAATACAATACAGGAAAATAGGGGAAGCCAAGCAACAATGCCACTTTAGTGGACAACCCACAAGGTGACTTCAGCCCAATTGGATCTGGTCAGCAAGTCAGGTTCAGAGTGTCCTGACCAGATGTCAGGAAACTGGGCTTTTGTAGTTCCATACCTGAGGGGATGTAAACTCTCTGCCCTTGGTTCTTACTCACAAGATGACTCTGTCCTTAAAGGACAGCTTCGGGGGTACCCTCAACTGGGGAAACCCCAGAAATCATTCAAAGACCTCTGAGCCAAGAGCTTTGGTGTTCCCCTCCCCCAAAACAAGTCAATGTTATCTTCAGCTTTGGAAAATAAAAAAAGCCATAAGTCAAAGCTGGTCCTAAAAGTCAAATGTCACATCTGACTCTTGAATGGAGTCAGGGGTCACTGCAAGACTGGAGCACACCCAGTTCAAAAGTTCTATCAAAAGAAGTGAGGGAAGAAATCTTGGCTTTACCAGTTATGTACAGCCTGGACTGTAAGCCAGGCACTGTGTAGGATGCTGGTTATGCCCAGAGAACATGGCTTCAGGGTAGTAAGCCATCCCCCAGGAGGTATGGAGCATGAATTCTCCATGAACCCCATTTGCAACTATCCTATGATGATGATGATGATGATGATGATGATGATGATGATGTGTGAATCATATGATTTCCTTTAATAAGTCATTTGAGAGTCTTAGGTGATGAGGCCACTACCACCTGCAGTTCTAGCCAAATGCATCTGTCCCCACTGGCCTGCTTCCTGTAAAGGATATGGCTTCATCAGGGTCAGTGGAGAATGGTGACTCACATACACAGTTCAGTTAGCCAGCAGAGCCATACCTAAGGAAGTACGGACAGGGAGGAAGGGCAGACTCCACTGGCCCCTGGGCCCTTGTGCTCTGTCATGAATGGTAAATCCCCATAAGCAGTCATGTGTCAATAAGTCACTAACACTCCCTGACGTGGATTTTGAGAAAACTACAGGGCACCCCCAGAAGCAAATCTTAGCAGCCACAGTAGAAGCATCTTTGCTGAGTGCCGGGCGGCATGAGAGCTGGGGTGTGGGGCTACTGGACACCCAGGTAGAAAAGAGAACAGAGCATTGTCCTGGAATTCCCTTGCCTGAGTAGCTCAACACCCTCACTCCAGCCTCCTTCAGGCTCTCAGGAGAGGTGGGCAGGTGTGTTGATATATCTCTGTTACTTCTCTCTAGAACATTCTTTTAAAAACCTACTGTGTAGCCAGCCCATTGTATGCTTTTGCCTCTGAATTTGCTGGGAAGCCCTGCAGACCTTCTCCTGGACACTTCCACTTCTCTGCTTCTGGTTTTTCAGCTGTACCTTCCATGTTTTTAACCAGCTCTCTGGAGTGGACTGAAATGTTGTTTTCTTTTGATTTTTGTTTTTAATATGAAAAAAATGTAAAAAAACTGACTAAAGCAATGCCCCCTTTTTAAAAAAAGTAACCACCTTCTTCTCAGTTTACGTAAGACTCCAGAAAATCTAAAGCATCCCCAAGGTGAGTCCCTGCCACAAAGAGGCAATGCAATTTAGAAGCAGAAAAACACTAGCAAGAGGGACCTGAGTGAATTGTGCCAACTGGCCGATGCACACCCTGTGTCCCTGTCACTGCGGTCTCAGGCAGTGCTTTGGGAAAGTGCCCCGAGGTTTGGCAGGCTGCATGAAGTCCCCCATACTAAATATTGTGTAATCTATTTTGCTGAAGCCAAAAGCAAGATGTTCTCAACAAATGGCAGCCATGTTCCTGGGACACCCCAGTGATCAGTGATGCTGTTGTGGTAGTGCTGCCTGATGAGCCCCAGTGTGAAAATATTGTTCACATTTGTTTAAGGTCAAGATAGCTTTATTCCTGATTGCCTGGGAAAGGGGTACCCAATTTCAACTTCCTGAAATTTAGAGGCACTAGAACGCATCGTCATTTGAGGGATAGGCAGCTCAGTAACAGGGTTTGCCTGACATATGTGGCGCACCGGGAGAACCATCCCTTTACAAAAGACAGAAACTGAATATCATTTCACAGTTCCTCGAGAACAGAGAATTTTAATAGATGTGGGTTTTTATACATGAAAAACGCACAGTAGGAAATATTTTCTAAGATAATAGCAAAAGGGATGCCACAGAGCCAATGGGAGTCAAAAGAGCCTTCCAGATTGTCTTCTCAGACTTCAGTACACGAGGGGAACATTGAGTAAATCTCTATGTGCGATACTTTCTACAGCGAGCTGATCTGGATTTCGCTTTTGTTCGGTTTGCTTTGTTTGATCCTGATGTGTACAGTGTGATTGGCAGTGTGAGCTTAAAAGCTTCCTAAGTGGTTTGTTGCATGGCAGGTGCCTCCCCCTGCCCCTCCTCTGCCCCACCCCTCCTCGGCCCTGCTCTCTGCATGGCTGCAGCTTTCCTGAGGTATCCGCACAATGCACACTGCCCAAGAGGATTTGGGATGGCAGGGCTGTTCCTCCTCACTGTGTTATGTGTATTCCAGCCTCTGCAGTCACTTCTAATTCACTTGCACTGTTTGGGAAATGCCAGGTTTACAAAAAGTTGTGTTTGGAATAAAAAAATGGCTTCAAATGATCCCGATGTTTCCGACTGAAATTTTTTTGCTGTAAGGTTCTGTCTCAAGAGGGGGTTTCAATACAATATGAAGTAAGCCTTAAAGAGCACACCAAGAGCTGCCTGGTCTCACAGGAGTGCCCCAATGATCAGGCCGAACTTGACCTTGAGCCCATAATTTGGATGCCACCTGTCTGAGAATGTGCCTGGTATCTATACGCCTAGAGAGAAATATACCCCAATGAAATGGGTGGATTTCTCATCTCAAGCAGACCTCTTTCATGTTCGTAAGTTATTGAACATTTGCCCAGGCTAGCCTCAAACTTGCTGTGGAGGTAAGGATGGCCAAACTTCTAACCCTGCCTCTGTCTCTGAAGTACTAGGATTACAGAGGCGTGTCGCCACATATGGTTTATTTAATGGTAGGAATGAAACCCATTCTAAGCAAGGATCACTATACCAAATGCCCAGCCCCTCTGGAAGCTTTCTGTTGGGTTCTATCACACACATCTACAGACACTGTGTTTTCTTAGATTTTAAATATCCATTTGCATCCCCATTCTTACCCCAAATACTGTTCATCTTTGGATTTTTTTTCTCTCTTTTCCCCTAGATATTACCAACAATGCTCGACCTAATATGTTATTCATTTTCAAGAATAAGCCTTTGGCTCTATGAAGTCCACTGGATTTTAATTTCTAGTTCCTCAGTTATAACTTCCACTTATATGAAAATGTCTCTACAGACTTCATTGTTAAATTCACACATGGGCTGCAGAGCCGGTTCAGCAGTTAAACTCCCTGGCTGCTCTTTTTTTTCTCTCATGATTCTCATCCATGGGTACGTGTTCTTCAAGAAGCTTATTAGTTGTTTATTTACAGTTGGTCGGTGGTTGGTAACTTCTCTTAGAAAGTTCTTTGTGGTGATTCTTCTAAGCCTGGGATGACTGATGTGTTCCTGCAGAGAGCATTTGCCCTCACCTCTGCCAAGCTCCCATCTGGGATCAGGCTTTGGGGTTTAATGGACCACCCATGGAATATGCACAGCAAATGCACTCCAAAGCCAGTCTGTGGCTTCCTCTACAGGGTGGGATTCCATAAGCACCCTTGAATTGTCCTGTGCTCTGCTCAAAACCAGGGCAGCTTTCCACAAGGTCTCTTAGGCCTTGAGAGTACCTGCCAGAGACAGCATTCCTATTTCTGATTGGTTCTTCCATATGCTCATTCATTCATTCATTTAAAATTTGGTGTTTGGCTGTGTATACTGGGCTGGCCTGAGAACTAGAATCTTCCTGTGTCACCCTCTAAAGTAATGAAACCACAGTCATATGCCACCATGCCCAGGAGAGCTGCTATTATACCCCTGTCAAGGGACCCCCCAAAGACCACCAGGGAGCTGGACTCAATGCAAATGCATGAGTGCTTTTATTGTTATAAATAGGTTCAAAATAAACCCAGGTCGATACCCAACACAGTAGAGAGTTATCAGCTCTGAGCCCCAAGGTGAGGGGGGTTTAAAGAAAAGCCTACATAAGTGGGATGCTGCACATCTTGGCATTCCAGAATTGGGCAAAGGGGTATAGGGTACAGTAGCTACTGGCTGAACTTTCTGGTGTGAACCCAAGCTCTGAATCTACTGACTGAACTTTCTGCGCAAACCTAATTCTTGAATCTACTGGAGGTCAGGCACACTCCCAGACCTGGGCCCCACCCTTAAGCACCAAACACTTCTTTTTTTAAAACAAAGCTTTGTAAGGATAAATCCAAGCCTTTACATTTTCCTCTCTGGCCCCTGAAAGTTCCAATCATGGGATTCTCTTGTCTCTCCTGTCAGGAGGAGCCACACTACCGCTTTTGCCATACTTGGAGTTTGAGGGGTTGTCTGAGTCTTTTGAGGCTTCCATCCTTCATGCTGGAAAGTGTGAAGGAGTGTGAAGGAGTCCACTGGCATGATGTGGGAATGGTGGATCCAGGTGGCTACACCATCAGCCTTTATGGCTGTGGGTGTGGTCAGCAGAACAATGTAAGGTCCTTTCCATCCATGTTCCAATGACTCTAGGCAATGTCTCTTAATGTAGACCCAGTCTTCTGGTTGAAACCTGTAGGGTTCAAGAGGGCACAAGATTCATAGAGGGCCCTGAGTTTGTGCCATACTTCCTTGTGGACCCACTGAACCCCTTGTATAGCATCAAGAAAATTTTGATCATCTAGTTCTGCCAGCAAATCTGCCTGGAGGTTGGAGATGATGAGAGAGGGGATGCCAGTCATAATTTTAAATGGGGTTAGCCCTATCTGGTAAGGGGAGTTTCTGATCCTGTATAAGGCAAATGGAAGGAGAGACACCCAGTCTTGTCGCGCGCCACCTCACCAGCAAGGAACACGCAACACCGGATCCTTCCCTTTGCAGTTTATTGGGCCTTTAATTATCTTATTATCTCTCACTCACTCACTCACTCTCACTCTCAGACATATGACGAACGACCCCGTGGGGGAAGTCCGCTCGTGGCTAAATACCCTCTGGGTTTCCAATCCTGGTAAGCCACGTAGACATTGCCCATAGGTCCCCAGGCGCCGGAAGCAAGCCACCATCCTCGCCTACAGCCAATAAGGAGTTGCTTACTCCCGAGAGCACTCACCTTCAGAAAAGGTGGAAGGCGGAAACCAGCGCCACCTTTAGGGTGTGGTACAACGCAGCTCCCTACACAGTCTGTGCCAGTCTCCAAAGTAAATTTAGTCAGGGTCTCTTTTAGAATATCGTTCATCCTTTCTACCTGCCCTGAACTCTGTGGTCTATATGCGCAATGTAACTTCCAATCACTCCCCAGAAAGGTGGCTAAACTCTGGCTTACCAGGACCACAGAAGCCAGCCCATTATCTGACCTTATCATAGTTGGAAATCCACACCTGGACAGGATGTCTTCAAGTAACATCTTTGCCACCACCTGCACCATTTCATGTTTGGTGGGAAACTTCTCGGTCTATCCTGGAAAAGTGCCTAAAAAAAGATTAGCAGATACCTGTAACCATACTTGCCAGGTTTTATCTCAGTGAAGTCTATTTCCCAGTAAGCTCCAGGCTTCTTCCCACTGAGTTGAGATCCAGGGTTCTTAGAGTTGGCAACAGCATTGATGAGCTGATAAGCTTTACAGTTGGTGACAATGCCTACAATTTTTTGTTGTATGTCCTTGATTTTTATTCTTGACTATCCAACCAAGTTCTGCATTCTCCATGTCCCCATATGGGAGGATCGATGGATCTTGGCAAACAGTCTATCTCCTAGATGTTCAGACAAGATGATTTTACTATCTGCAGTTCTCCACCACCCATCTATGCACTGGGTCATGGGGAGGGTCTCAATCCAGGAAATATCATCCTTAGTATACTCAGAATTTTCTGGTAAATTTGGTGCTCTGGGGTCTACCAATACATGTACAGAAGCTGTGTCAGTCTGAAGTGCTACCTGCTGGGCAATTTTGTCTGCCAGACTATTGCCCCTAAGGATTGGCCTATCCCCTCTTTGGTTCCCTGGGCAGTGAATAATGGCCAGTTTCTTGGGTAGCCATAGGGCTTTAAGGAGGGTCAGAATCTCATCCCTATTTTTGATACTTTTTCCTTCTGCATTCCCCTTTTTTTATATATTGTGCCATGCACATGTGCCATGGTGAAAGCATACCAGCTGCCAGTGTAGATGTTAACCTGCCCTTGCCCCAGTTCTAATGCCTTAGGGAGGGCTATCAGCTCCACTTGTTGGACAGACATGCATCAGCTCTGCCCATATTGCCTCCTCTGCAGTAGCAACTGCAACTCCCTCATACCTTAGACTGTCCTGCACAAAGCTACTGCCATCAATAGACCAGGTAGCTTCTGCATTGGGCAATGGGATGCCTTGCAAGTCTGGGCTAATGCTGTGTGCCTGGGCCAGGATCCCAGAGCAGTTGTGCAGTGGTGCCTCCAAATCCAGATCAGGCAGTAGAGTAGCTGTGTTCAGAGCTGAAGGCATCCGAGAGGTTATTCTGGGGTTTAACAACGTTGTCTGGTACTGAGTCATTCTGGCATTGCTCAGCCACTGGTCAGGAAGCTGCTTGAGAACTCCTTCAAGTACATGGGGGTAGTTATGGTGAGAGTCTGTCCCAAGGTCAACTTATCAGCATCCTTAACCAGCTGTGCCACAGCTGCTATTATGTGAAGGCAAGATGGCCATCCAGCTGCCACAGGGTCCAGCTTCCTTGACAGGTAGGCTACGGTCTGTTGCCAACGCCCAAGTGTTTGGGTTATGTCTCCTTTGGCTATCCCCTTGCTTTCATCTACATATAAGTGAAATGGTTTGGTCACATCTGGCAGACCCAGTGCTGGGGGTGAAAGTACACTCTGCTTGAGTAAAGGCCAGCTAGTAGTCCTCAGTCCAGATGAAGTCCCACCCTTCTTTGGTGGCCTCATATAAGGGTTTGGACAGTTCTTCAAATCCTGGGATCCAGGATCCCACTGAGCCCTGGAATTCTCTCACTTGCCTGGTAGTAGTAGGTGTAGGGCTCTTAAGTACTGTGTCTTTCCTTGTATCTGAGAGCCACCACTGACCTTCCTTAAGGATGTATCCCAGGTATGTTACCTGTTGCTTGCAGATTTTGGCTTTTTCGGCTGAGATGTAGTACCCTAGGTCCTCCACGGTCTGCAATAGCTGCTCAGTTCCCGCCAATCAGGTTTCTCGGTCTGCAGCTGCAATCAGCAGGTCATCAACATACTCTAACAGACTGATTTCTGGGTTCTGGGTCTGATACTCACCCAGGTCCTCATGCAGGGCTTCATTGAAGATGGTGGGGGGGGGGGTTTGAATTCTTGTGGTAATCTGGTCCATGTCAGCTGGCCGCTGATCCCAACCTCTGGGTCCTGCCATTCGAAGGAGAAGTATTGCTGACTCTTGGGGGCCAGGGGCAAGCTGAAAAAGGCATCCTTTAGAACCAGAACAGTATACCATGTTGATCTGGGGTAGTAAGCTAAGTTAGCTATAAGGATTAGACACTGTGGGATATATGTCCATCATCCTTTTATTGACCTCTCTCAAATCTTGGATTGATCTATAATCATTAGTGTGAGGCTTCTTGACAGGTAGCAGGGGTGTGTTCTAGGCCGACTGTACAGGCCTGAGAACACCTGAATCCAGGAACCTCCTGGTGTGTGGTGTGATGCCCTTCTTGGCCTCTAGGGGCATGGGGTACTGATGGACTTTATGCCCCTGGCTTAATTTCCACACACACACACACACACACACACACACACATATATATATATATGTAGGCAATGTGCTGCTAGTCCCATTTCCCCTGTTTCAGCCCAGACTGATGGGAACTCCTGAAGACACTTCTTTAGCTAGGGGTCAGGTGCAGTAGTTGTATGATGGAGCCTGTACTCCGGTTAAACTACTGGTCACTAATACACAAATGGATTTCCCATTTTCATTAAGCAATTTAGCCCCTTCATTAGAAAAATATATTTGGGCTTTTATTTTGGTTAGCAAATCATGGCCTAACAAGGGATATGGGCATTCTGGAACCACCAGGAAAGAGTGGGTTACGTGGCCCATTCCCAAATCCACTGCTTTTTGGGTAGTCCATGAATAAGATTTGACTCCAGTGGCACCTTAAGCCCAACGTTTTTTGTCTGTTATGAGTCCATTAGCCCTTAGTAATACTGAGTTCTGAGCTCCTGTGTCTATCATGAACTCAACTGGTCTCTCTTCCACTCTTATCGTTACCCTGGGCTTGGGGAGGGGGACCAAAACCCGTCTCCCATAGTCACTGTCTGTTAGGCTAAGGACTTAGGTGTTGCCTTTAGTTGTCTTCTGGAGACATTTCTTAGCCCAGCGTCCCTCCTCTCTGCAGTATGTACATGGATTCTTTCCCAGCCAGGGATTCTTTCCCAGCCGGTGGCCAAAAGATTATGAGCACATGCATTAACATGAGTAATGTTAAAAGTAATAAGAGTAAATATGGAGGGGAAGAAATCACCTGCCTCCTGGGACTCTTTACAGTCAAAAACACAAATACAGAGAAACACATACACCACACAAGACCAAGGGCACTAATATCTGGGCAATGAGTTAAGAACAGATCCAGAAATAAGTCCAGAGAAGAATTTGTCTGTCCTGTGGTGTTCATCACAGGTTTGGGGTGCTCTGTTCCCTACAGATGTGAGACCCGCTGTCGTCACAGATATGTTCCTCCTGCACTACAGCAGGTACGGACTGGGAATTTCACGGTGTTCCCGCCACTGCAATAGATACAGATGGAAGCGCTCATTGTGTTCTCAAACTAAAAAGGATACGAGCTGGGAAGTTCACTGCCTTCCCGCCTGACCCAGACAGATATGAATGGAACTGCTCGCTGCATTCCTGCCCTTCATGACCCCAGGTCTCTAGCTCATCTGCTTTTAACCAGGTCTAGTTACAATCATCAACATTTGCCAGTCAGCAACACTTACTTAGCAATACTACCCAGCCACAGACCCTCTGCTCCAGAGTCCATGGGGGCCGTAGGGGTTCTTGGACCCCAAAGACCACCAGGGAGCTGGACTCAATGCAAATGCATGAGGGTTTTTATTGTTATAAACAGGTTAAAAACAAATCTGGGTTGATACCCTTTGTTCTGACATAGTAGAGGGTTATTGGCCCCAAGCCCCGAGGTGAGGAGGATTTAAAAAATAAAGCCTACATAAGTGGGGTGCTGCATGTCTTGGCATTCCAGGATTGGACACAGGGGCATGGAGTACAGTAGCTACTGGCTGAACTTTCTGCCGTGAACCCAAGCCCTGAATCTGCTGACTGAACTTTCAACACAAACCTAACTTTGAATCTACTGGGGGTCAGGCACACTCCCAGACCTGGGCCCCGCCAGCAGGCACCAAACGCTTCTTTTTCAAAACAAAGTTTTGAAAGGATAAATCCAAGCCTTCACACTGTAGGCCACCGAGTCCTACAAGGTCCTGACAACTGAACTTCCATTTTGTTAGCTTTGGCGTAGGCTTAGGATAGAAGTGAGAGAATCTCTTCCCATGGGCCTCTCTCCACCATTGCCATTGTTCAGACTTTGGCTTGGGAATTTCAAACTCCTGTTGTCTCTTTAGTGGTTGGTTGAGACAGTGTCTCACTATGTATCCCTGGCTGTTCTGGAACTCCCTTTGTAGACTAGACTGACCTCAGATTCACAGAGATCCTCCTGCCTCTGCCTCCCAAGTGCTGGGATCGAATGTGTGCACCACCACTCCAGGCTTCTTCACTGGATTTAATATGTTCTTAAACCATTTTATTCTTAGGACAACAGGAAGACAGCTAGCTCAGCAGGTAGAGGCACCTGCAGCCAAGCCCACCCATCTGAGCTCAATCCCCAAGCCCACCCATCTGAGCTCAATCCCCAAGCCCACCCATCTGAGCTCAATCCCCAAGCCCACCCATCTGAGCTCAGTCCCCAAGCCCACCCATCTGAGCTCAATCCCCAAGCCCACCCATCTGAGCTCAACCCCAGAACCCTCATGGTGGGAAGAGAAAACTCTTTCAAGTTACTATCTAACTGCCACACAGGCACCCTGATATGTTCACATTCCCAGCACATAAAAGAATGAATAGTTATTAAAATATTATTCTTCATTCTGAACATGTTTTTCTATGTTGTTGAAGGGGCTGGTCTACCTGTATTCCAAGTCAGAACCTGAATATCTATCTCCCAAGCACCTAGCCTCCTCATCCGCATATAGATATATGAAACATTTGTACTATAAGAAAAAAAAAACTTCAGGTGTGCAGAAAAGTTGAAAGAATTTTATAATAAACACTCAGGTACTTGACATCTAGATTGACATTGGCATTTTATTACATTTGGTTTGTCATGTGTCTACCAATCTTCTTTTCATAAACTCATGTTTTTATTTTTATGTTATTCAAAGTAAGTTAAAGATGCAACACGGTTTTTTTTCTAGATGTCAGTAGATTTTTCTGTTTCTTTAACCAATAGCCATATTTTTCATCTATGATGTCTATTTGATTCTTTTGAAATCTGCTTGGGTGATTTTAGGGTTTTTTTTTAATCCACAAATACATGTTTATCATGCATTTCTTTAAGCTTAACTGTTTCATGATGTATATGCCACTTCTAAGAGCTGAGGTCTCTGGAGATGTCACCATTCTCTCCACTGTTTTTCAGCTTGTATCTGTTTCCCTTTATATTTTTAACCTATAAGCTGCTTGTCTTCCTTAGGACATACTGTGAGGATTTGAAGTAGTTTCTCCATAGAACATTTCCATTTGCTTTTGCAGGGTGCCCAAGAGACTCAATAACTGGTACCATTTTAATTGAAATCCTTGAGGCTCTCAGCCCACCCGGTTGGTGAGCAGCCAGATTTTCAGAGAAGTTTCTCCTGGCTGTGCCGGAGTTCTAGTTCAGCACATGCTTGTAGAGCGTAGCAAGAGATGACTTCTGATTCCTTTTTATTCTGTTGCCACAGTACTTTCCTGTCTCAGACATTTTAGAAACAGACCATTCAGCTTTCTCGCCTTGAGAGACTCCAGGGCTGTCTCAGGTACCCACTCTCCCCAGTGACACAGACACTGAAATTCAAGGTTGCCTGGCTTGGTTGTGTGTCCAGAGCAGAACTGGACCCCAGCAGTCTGCGTGTCCATCACCCTCATCAGGTCCCCACCGTAGCCCGCTGCTTACCTTACGGAGCTTTGGAGTCTTACTATTTCATCAGTAACTTACAGCAAACAAAAAGTGTTTCGACTTTTTAAAAATTATATTTGTTTATTTCTTTAGTGTCTGTGTATGCCCTTGTGAATGCAAACAAGCAGGCATGTATCCCACAGCATACATATGGAAGCCACAGTCAATTCATAGAAAGTTTTCTCTCCTTCCGCATGTGGGTCCCGGGACGGAACTCAGGATCAGATTTGGCAGCAGGACCTTTCACCCACTAAGCCATCTCACCAGCCCTCAGCATTTCAGTTCTTACTTTCAAATATTTTTCTACATATCTAAAATTTGTTATGTTTAATTGGAGAGTGGAAAGATGGCTCAGAGGTCAAGAGAGTGTACTGCTGTTGCTGAGGTGCTGGGTGTGGTTCCCAACCCCCACCTGTAATTCCAGTTCCAGGGGACTCCATGCCTTCTTCAGACCTCATTTGTGTGAGTACACACACACACACACACACACACACACACACACTAAAATTTTTTTAATTCTTTTTTTTTGTTTTGTTTTGTTTTTTGAGACAGGTTTTTACTATGGAGCCCTGGCCAGCCTTCAACTCTACAGATCAGGCTGGCCTCCAACTAATAGAAATTTGCCTGCTTCTGACTCCCAAATGCTAGGACTAAAGGCATAAGCCAACATGACCAGCCAAAAAAATTAAATTCTTCAGAAAGAAAAAAAAGAAGGGGTAGGGGAAGAAACCTACCTGTACTGGAGAGTCCATATGCTTACTATACAAGTAAGGGGACCACAGTTTGCATTCCTAGATACCACAGAAATTCCCAGGGGGTGAGACAGCCACCTGTAAATCCAGCACTCAGAAGACAGCGACAGGATGTTTCTGGAGCACACTGACTAACTAGCCTGGTCCGTATTAGTGAACTGTAGCTCTAACTGAGAGACCCTACCTCCATGACGAAGGTGAAGAGCAATCAAGGTAAACTCCTGATGTCAACCTGGGGCCCCCACCCACGTGCATCCACACACATGAGAAAAAAGCACACACCACACATGCAGTAATAGTAAAAATAATTAAAGAAAGATCAAGTAATTCTCATCTACTCTATCAAGAATTTACCAGTGAGGCTAAAGAGATTGTTCAATAGTTAGAGCACTGGTTGCTCCTACAGAGAATCTAGGGTTCAGCTCCCAGCACCCACATAGTGGCTTACAACAACCATCCATAGCTCCAATACCAGGGGATCTGACACTCTTCTGTGACTTCCACAGGTATTGAACACCCAACATGGTGCACAAACATGCATGTAGACAAAACACCTATATATATGAAGTTTACTGAGTATACAGGATTCTGAGAGACAGGTGTAGTCACACACATCTATAACCCAGAAGTCAAGAGGACAGCCATGAGTTTGAGACCAATCTGGGCTACATAATCACACACACACACATACACACACACACACACACACACACACACACACACACACAAAGGGGGAATTTGAAAGCAAGAAGATGTATAACACCATTAGCCCCCTAGGATGCCTTTTGGTTGAGGGTTTTATTAAAGACAATGCTGCCAAATAGCTATCAGCAGTTTCTCTGTGTAGTAAAACTTGTCTTATGTTAAGCTTGCAACTAGCCATGTGCTACAGCTTGTGTGATCCACTGAGCTGCTGGAAAGAAGGGATGGCCTCACGTTGCCCTGGTGTGTTGAATGCCAGCAGCAGTCATCACTCAGGTGGGTTTTAATGCTGCTCATGTAGCCACAGAAAATATAACAAACCCTGACTTCCTGGAAATGGAGGGTGGAATCTGAAAAAGACCCACAGTTCAGACATCATATGTCCCTAGGAGGCTAAGAAGTCCACTCCTTACCAATGATGTCATAGAAGACCAATGACAAGTTGTAGATGTAAAGATTTTACAGTTTGACAGCCCACGGGATTTAAAATCTGACCTTTGGCAGCCTCCATCCTGTAGCAAGGAGACAGTTTCTTTCAACCCATCCTGCCAAGGGTCTCATTTTCTGAACTTGGGCTGAACCCAGAATGTAAACTGTAGTATATAGTTTTATCCTGGACTAGCCCTGAGACCTAAACCTGCCACAGCTGCTTAGCTCTGCCTAGCCCTGAGGACCAGACAAGCAGCCCCAAAGTCCCAAAGAAACACACAGAAGCTTATATTAATTATATGCTGTTTGGCCTCACACGCTACTCTTCATTCTTCTGGGACCCTGGCCCACAGGATGTTGCTGCCAACATTCAGGGTGGGTCTCTATTAAGTAGAAATTCCCTCGTAGACATGCCTGATTTGTCTCTACAGCCACCACAGGCACCCTCTTGCTGCGTGCTCACGTGGTAATGTCACTAACTCAACTCTACTCCTGAGGGCTATCATGAGCTAATCAACTCTCAAAGAGCTCACCTCCAAGCCGATTGATGGTGGCACACAGCTTTAATCCCAGCACTTGGGAAGCAGAGGCAGGTGGATCTCTGTGTGTTTGGGGCCAGCCTGATCTACAGAGTGAGCTCCAGGACAGGCTCCAAACTACACAGAAAACCACTGGCGGGGGGAGAGAGAGCCAGCTCACCTCCAAATCCCTGGAGGTAGATTTCAATATGTTCAGTAACCATGGCCCAAACAGATAATCATTGATTTTGAGAAAAACCAAGGTTGAACAGAAAAGGAAAACAAGCGCAGATCGCTGCACAGTTCAGCTGATGACACATTTCTATAGTCACAATAAACACTGAGTATCTGACTAGATTACAATTATCATTAGAACAAGAGGGAACAGCTGGGCATGGTAGCTCAGGACTTGGGAAACAGGCGGGCAGATCACTGTGAGTTCAAAGCCAGCCTGGTCTATATAATGATTTGAGGCTAGCCATGGTGACATGGTCATAACCTGTCTCAGAATACATTTTTGAGGGGAATGGGGAAGACAGGAAGTAAAGGCCCAGTGGTACAAGATTTCTAAAATGAACTAAATCTTCCTCTTCTACTGAAGAAAACTTCCAGATGATGCCTGAAAAATCAAGATGAAAACGAGTGACAATTGTGAGTTAGACAAAAGCCACATGTGGTGATTCACACCGTCATTCCAGCACTTGGGAGGCAGAAACAGGAGGATCATGAGTTCAAGACCAGCCTGTACCACATAGTGAGTTTGAAGCCAACATGGTCAATGTGACCTTCCTCTCATCCCAGCATTTGGGAGATAGAAGCAGGAGGCTCAGGAGTTCAAGTCCAGCCTGAAGTAAAAACTTGTCTTAAAACAACAACAACAAAATGCGGAGCCAGAGAGATGGCTCAGTGGGTAAGAGCACTAGCTGTGTTTCCAGAGGTCTCTGGTTCGATTCCCAGCACCTATATGGTGTCTCACAACTATCTGTAACTCCAATTCCAGGCCAACACTCTCTTCTACCTTCTACAGAGGCACACGTGCTACA
Organism: Sigmodon hispidus; assembly: GCA_004025045.1. NCBI lineage: Eukaryota > Metazoa > Chordata > Mammalia > Rodentia > Cricetidae > Sigmodon > Sigmodon hispidus. Next base: position 38,978 of record PVIH01002530.1, read on the forward strand.
GTCATGCTGACAAAATACCCCTACACGTAAACAAATAAAAAATAGCTGTGGTACCTGACTGTCACTCCTCGACTTCCCAAGGATCAGGAACTCGAGGTCAACATGAGGTACAATGAAACTCTATCTCAGAGAGAGAGAGAGAGAGAGAATATACCTCAGGTGATTGTCTACACCTGGCCAATGGGTATGACACACTGGGAGATATAAATTTCTGCCAGACTTTATAGAGCTACTTGATTTTCATAAGAGTAAAACCAGAGTTTAAAAGTCATTTTTAACAGATGCTGTCTGTTCCTGAAGAGGTGATAAAACCCAAGGACCTATCTGGAACTAGCTGTCATGGGCCTCAGGACATCAAGGTGGCGGGTCCTAATGAAGGGGTCACTCTGATCATTTGCCCAGCATTATATCCAAGGAACCAGCACTTGGCTGATGGGGTGGGGTGGTGGGAGTAACAGAGGAATCCTAAGAAGTCACAGAGGCAGCTCTCACAGGGGACAGTCTCTAGTGTGTCCAGGATCATTGTTAGCAGTGGGGAGCAGTACTTTATCTTAGATTTCCCCCATAAAAGAACCTGAGCCTCACTTTATGGGGAGTGCAGCCTCAGGCAGGCAAAAGTGAGCGTGCGGAGGGGCAGGAAGCAAAGGAGGACACCAGCAGCAGGTCCCAACTGAGGGGGTGCAGCCCCGCTAAATAGCAATAAACACGGGGAACTTCTGTATCAGCCAGCTTAGCCAAGCAAGGGGCACAGCTGCCGTTACCTATTAGTTCATTTCTTGGACACCTCCCACCCCATTCCTCCACTCCCGCCCCACCCCTGCCTCGGGAATGGTCAAAATGAGCCACCCCACGCTTAACTGCCTGGGAGTCAGCTCCTGCACACTGTTTTATGAGACTCAAGTAAATCTGAAAGAATTAGGAGGCAGCCAACAGCAGGCAACACCCTTAACAGCTGTCACTGCAGGATATAGTAGAACCTACAGAAAGGAGCTGAACCTCTATGAGCCAAGGCCCAAATTTGCATGGCGCGCGGGGCGGGGTGGGGGTGGGGAGGGAGGACCCTGAAAAGTCATCTGATGCCAGGGCCTGGCTTGTTAACCATCGGAGTTCTGAACTCACAATCTTACTCTGGCAGCAGAGGGAGCTAGCCACAAGCCCCTCCCAACCACTTTCAATGCCAGAATAGCTCTTGCTATGGGTAGCATCTCTCCACCCAGGGCTCAGAGCTCTCCGAGTAACGTCCCAAGCCCTCAGGAAATTGCAACGATGTTGGAAAACAGACTGTACTGACTTCTGCAGATCAATGAAATTCCCCCAAATACAAACAGCTGGATGCAGGTACAACACCGCCTAAAGGGACCTCAAAGGTCAGAGAAATCAAGTAAGCCGTCTCCCAGCTGCCCCCCAGCGGTCAGAATGCGTCATTGCAGTTCGTCTGTTTCAACGTGTGTGGGTGTTTCCGGGAACTCAACATTTAACTTTCCAAAATAGTGCTAGGGAAGCAGCAGTAATCAAGAAATTACGTTGAGCAATTAGGGAGAACAACAGGAAATCAAGTGGGTTTTTTTTTTTTTGGTTTGTTTTTTTTTTTAATAAAATACTTCAAACATAAACTTACAAAATGTAATTTCAAACAAGACATTTGTTTCAAGTTGCAGAAGAAGAAATGAAGATGAAATGGGGCGATTCTCTGCTCCACTTGGTGGCCTGCTTCCCCACCCCACCCCCTGATTAAAGGCCCAGCACTGAGACAGTCTCCAGCCCCTTTTAACTGTGTTCCACCCATAAGAATTTTTAAGTGGCAGATTCTCTACAATCTCACCACAACTACAAAAATACTAACCCTAAAGATCCCACCTAAAGCCAACAGAGGCACACTGTGAGTCTGAGAGATCAGTGAACTCCTAGCCATATTTAATATAGATTGTTACATGTCACACATGTTTAACTGGTACCCAAGACTAGCCACTTGAAATGTTTTTCTTGTTTGTGTGTATGTTTGTGTGTGGGCAGGTACACATCTGTATGCATGTATATGGAGACCAGAGGTCAACTTCCGGTGTTGTTCCTCACTACAGTCCACCTTGTTTTCATTGAAAAGGGGTCTCTCCCTGGTGGGAAGCTTGCAGATTAGTCTGGGCTGCCCAGTCAAGAAGCTCCAGGGGTCACCTGTCTCTTCTTTTCCAGTGCTGGGACTGCAAGCATACATCTGTGTGTGCACTTATCCGTCCATGCATGTGTGTAGTGCCTATAGGAGCCAGAAGCAGACATCTCACCCCCTGGAGCTGCAGTCACAGGCAGCTGTGAGCCACCCAATCTGGGTGCTAGAAACCACTGGACACTAGTGTTCTGGAAAAGCTGTGTGCATTCTTCTTAATCATTAAACCATTTCTCCAGCCCAAACACCCGAATTTTGTCTACTAAAAATGTTAAGGTTTGTTTTATCAGCCATCTGCAAGGATGTGTCCTCACATTTGAGTTCAATATCACCTGCCACAGCACCAGCTCTAATTATTCTCTGAGCCCTGATTTAAATACCTGCTGGATCAGCTACAAATCCATCTCCTTTATTTGGTCACAGCACTCTGTTTAATGAATTTTCTGTTTACAAACTCATCTTATTTATATAGACCATATGCCAGGTGCTGGATGCTGTGCAGGATATAAGATCCAGGATGCTTCTGAAGGCATCCTGAATTGGAGTCTCAGAAGTTTAGAAGCTCTAGCTTCCTGTTACTATAAACCTACAGTTACTCGATAAACTGCATCTTTGCTAAATCCCACTGAAAATTTCCCTCGATGGAGTATTTTGCTTTCTTATCATGGAGCATGTGATGGGCCTTCCCCCTTGGCATGTTATCACCATCTGTCATGGGATCTGTGCTCTCTATCCACAGGGGGCAGTGGTTTATTAACTGTCAATTTGTAAAGCACTCTCTGGGATTATCTGATGCAAGATAAAAAAAAGAGTGCAAACGTATTTCATTGTCTTCTCTGTCAAAGGAGAATTAATAACCGCAATACATTTTATTCCATCAATGGAAATTCCAGTGAGAGGCCTTGAGTCTGTGCAGTTACAGTCTTGAAGGTTGGGGACTCCTTCTGTTATTGGTTTATTATTGTTATTATTATTAACTCATTTTATATACCAACCACAGATTCCCCCACTCATCCTTGCTCCCCCTCCCCAGTCTCCTGGCTCCCATCCCGTCCTCTGAAAGGGTAAGGCCTTGCATGGGGAGTCAGCAAAGCCTGGTACATTCAGGTGAGGCAGGTCTAAGCCCCTCCCCGCTGAATCAAGTCTGTGCAAAGTGTCCCTCCATAGGTAATGGGTTCCAAAAACCTAGCTCATGCACCAGGGATAGATCTCAATCCCGCTGCCAGGGACCCCCTAAACAGACCAAGCTACACAACTGTCTAATACATCTAGGGGGCCTAGTTCAGTCCCATGTAGGCTCCATAGCTGTCAGTTCAGCTGTCTCTGAGGATGTCCCCCTCATGATCTTGACACGCACATACACCCTTGCTCATATAATCCTCTTCATCTGGACTCCCGGAGCAGGGCCTCACACTTGGCTGTGAATCTCTACATCTGCTTCCCTCAGGGACTGAATGGATGAAGGCTCTATGATGGAATTATGGTATTCTTGGGGGCGTATCTTAGACCACTTCTAGTGGAAGCAATCTGAGGAAGGGTAGGTGTGCCTGGTGCCGTATCCCAGCCTCTCCTTTACTGGGAGACAATCAGACACAGTGGGAGTCAAGTCAATGCATAAGACCACAAGAGCAGAGGGGAGGTTCCCATCCCTAGACCAATCATCAAAAAAGTCAATCAAGCATTTAGGCACCTAGTACTTTCAACAGTGTCCATGAAGGGATCATGCACCTGCTTCTAGGGGCCAAGTCATCTTGCCTGAGTCTAGGGGCCAGTCTACTTTTCTTGTAAACAGCTTGGTCTCTGCCCGTCTCCCTTCCCCTCAGTGCTATCCTGACAGCCACGATACCCCTATAGTATTCATCATTCTGCTTACTGGGGTAGGCCAGCTCAGGCACCCTCCCCACTATCTCTAGTAGTCTAAGCTGGGGTCATCCCTGTGGATTCCTGGGAACTTCCCTAGCACCAGGTTTCACCCTGACTCCATGATGTCTCGCTCTACAAGATATCTCTCTTATTGCTCTCCCACTGCGTTCCTGTCCCAGCTCAACCATCCTGTTCCCTTATGTTCTCATCCCTCCCCTCCCCTCTGTTTCCCTCCTCCTCTCCCCTCCAGTTTACTCGGAAGACCTTGTCTATCTCCCCTTCCCAGAGCTATCCACGAGTCTCTCTTTGGGTCCTCCTTGATAGCTAGCTTCTCTGGAGCTGTGGGTTGTAGTCTTGTTATCCTTTGCTTTACATCTAGTATCCACTTATGAGTGAGCACATACCATGTTTGTCTTTCTGAGTCTGGGTTACCTCACTCAGGATATCTTCTAGTTCTATTTGCCTGCAAAATTTATGATGTCGTTGTTTCTTACTGCTGAGTAATATTCAATTGTATAAATGTACCATATTTTCTTTATCCATTCTTTGGTTGAGGGACATCTAGGTTGTTTCCAGGTTCTGGCTATTACAAATAATGCTGCTATGAATATAGTTGAGCAAATGTCCCTGTGGTATTATTGAGCATCTCTTGAGTATAAACCCAAGAGTAGTATCACTGGGTCTTGAGGTAGATTGGATCCCAGTTTTCTGAGAAGTTGCCATACTGATTTCCAAAGTGGTTGTACAAGTTTGCACTGCCATCAGCAGTGGAGGAGTGTCCTCCTTGCTCCACATCCTTTCCAACATAAGCTGTCATCAGTGTTTTTGATCTTATACCATTTGACAGACATAAGATGGTTCCTCAGAGTCATTTTGATTTGCATTTCCCTGATAACTAAGGATTTTGGGCAATTCCTTAAATGTCTTTCAGCATTTGAAATTCTTCTGTTGAGAATTCCCTGGTTAGCTCTGTAGACCATGTTTTTTATTTAAAAAGGTTTTTCCATATCTTCCACTGCTCCTCCTTCTCTCAGTCCCCCCTCAGATTCCCCCGTTAGTATTTTGTGTGTGGAAGGATGGCACACGCTGACACACTGCCAGGAGGCCATGCTGAGTTTATTGGGGTCTGGATATCTAGAGAATGGGTGGGGGATGGGAGGAAGGAGAGAGAGAGAGAGAGAAGAAAGGGGAGAGGGGTAGAAAAGAGAGATCCCTGCCATATGTTGTCTCTTTAAAGGGTGACTATGTAGACACGCCCTGAGGCATGCCCCATGAGAACGTGCTCCCATCAGCACCACATCCACTCCAGCCTAGATTGTCATCTGTGGTTTTGATCTTAGCCATTCTGACAGGTATAAGATGATATCTCAGAGTTGCTTTGATTTGCATTTCTCTGATGGCTAAGAATGTTTAGCAGTTCTTTAAGTGTCTTTCAGCCATTTGAAATCTTTCTGTTGAGAAGTCCCTTTTTATCTCTGAACCTCATTTTTTAATTGGATTATTTGGTTTTTTAGCCTCTAGTTTCTTGAATTCATTATATATTTTAGAGATCAGTCCTCTGTCAGTTGTAGGGTTGGTGAAGATTTTTTCCCATTCTGTAGGCTGTCATTTGTCTTACTGACTGTGACCTTGGCCTTACAGAAGCTACTCAGTTTCAGGAGGTTTCATTTATTGATTGTTGTTCTTAGTGTCAGTGCTACTGGTGTTATATTTAGGAAGTGGTCATCTGTGCCAATGCATTCGAGGGTATTTTCCACTTTCTTTTCTATCAAGTTCAGTGTAACTGAATTTATATTAAGGTTTTTGATCCACTTGGACTTGAGTTTTGTGCAGGGTAATAGATATGGATCTATTTGCATTCTTCTACATACTACTATCCAGTTATGCCAGCACCATTTGTTGAAGATACTATCTTTTTTTTTCCATTGTATATTTTTGGCCTCTGTCAAAAATCAGGTGTTCATAGGTGTGTGGATTAAGATTGGGGTCTTTGATTCGATTCCACTGATCCCCTAATCTGTTTTTATGCCAGTACCAGGCTGCTTTTATTACTATAACTCTATAGTATAGCTTGAAGTGAGGAATAGTGATGCCTCCTGAAGTCCTATTGTTGATTGTTTGGGCAATTCTGGATTTCTTGTTATTCCATGTGAAGTTAAATGTTCTTTCAAGGTCTCGGAAAAAATGTGTTGGGATTTTGATGGGGATTGCAGATTGTTTTTGGTAAGATTGCCATTTTTACTATGTTAATCCTACCTATCCAGGAGCATGAGAGATCTTTCTATTTTCTGATATCTTCAATTTCTTTCTTCAGTGACTTACAGTTCTTTTCATACAGGTCTGTCACTTCTTTGGTTAGAGTTACCCCAAGATATTTAATGCTATTTGCAGCTATTATAAAAAGTAATGTTTCCCTGATTTCTTTTTTCAGCTCTTTTATCATTTGTGTATAGGAGGGCGATTGATTTTTTTTTTTTTTTTTAGTTAATCTTGTACCCTGCTACATTGCTGAAGGTGTTTATCAGCTACAGGAGTTCCCTGGTAGAATTTTGGGGGGTAACTTATGTATACTATTATATCATCTGCAAATAGTGATAGTTTGATAGTTTGACTTCTCCCTTTCCAATTTGTAGCCCTTTAATCTGCTTTTGTTCTCTTATTGGTATAGCTAAGACTTTGAGAACTATATTGAATAGATAAGGGGAGAGAGGACAGCCTTGTCTTGTTCCTAATTTTAGTGGGATTGCTTTGGGTTTCTTTCCATTTAGTTTGATGTTGGCTGTCGGCTTGCTGTATATTGCCTTTATTATATATAGATATTGTTCCTGTATTCCTGATCTCTCCAGGACTTTTATCATAAAGGAGTGTTGGATTTTGTCAAAGGCTTTTCCAGCATGTAATGAGATAAACGTGTTTTTTGTTCTTTCAGGTTGTTTGTTTATATGATGAATGACATTGACAGTTTTTTGCATGTTCAACATTGACAGTTTTTTTTTTTTTTTTTTTTTGTATGTAGTGGGATGAGCCTACTTAGTTATGGTGGATAATTTTTTATGTGTTTGCCAGTAGTTTATTGAGTATTTTTGCATCAATGTTCATGAGGAAGATTAGTCTGTAATTCTCCTCCTTTGTTGCATCTTTGTGTGGCTTGGATATCAGGGTGACTATGGCTTCATGAAAAGAGTTTGGCAATGTTCCTCCGGTTTCTGTTGTATGGAACAGTTTGAGGAGTATTGGTAACAGTTCTTCTTTGAACGTCTGGTAGATTCTGCACTGAAACCATCTGGCCCTGGTTTTTGTTGTTGCTTGTTTTGTTTTTGTTTTTTTTTTTTTTTTTTTTGCTTGGGAGACTTTTACTAACAGCTTCAATTTCCTTGAGGGTTATAGGTCTGTTTGGGTCATCTATCTAGTCTTGATTTAATTTTGGTAAGTGGTACATGTCTAGAAAGCTGTCCATTTCTTTTAGGTTTTCTAATTTAGTGGAGTACAGGTTTTTGAAGTATGACCTAATGATTCTCTGCATTTCCTGGGGGTCTGTTGTTATGTCCCCCTTTTCATTTCTGATTCTGTTAATTTGGATTCTCTCTCTCTCTCTCTCTCTCTCTCTCTTTCTCTCTCTGCCTTTTGGTTAGTTTGGATAAGTGTTGGGAGCTGCTGCACCTTAAAGATGGCGCTGGCTCCTGCCCCCGCCCTCCTAATGGCGAATGCTTCTAGTAATAATTAACTATGTACTGAATTGACTAGCTTGCTTCCGTGTGCGTGGCCCTATGGTGGAAGCCCACGCGGCATTAGCTGAGTGAAGGACCTTGAGCTTAAAACTGGCTGCATGGCTTGGGAACGGGGGCTACTGCTGCAAGAACTATCTGTATTAATAAAGGACCTGGTCAATTACCACGGAAGAATCCTGGTGTTGTGTCTTTTCCTGCTGGTCGGGATTTGGCGCGGCACAGATAAGGGTTTGTCTATCTTGTTAACTTTCTCAAAGAACTAACTTTTTTATTCATTGATTATTTGTATTGTTCTCTTTGTTTCAATTTTATTGATTTCAGCTCTGAGTTTGATTATTTCCTGCCATCTATTTCTTCTAGGTGAATTTCCTTGTAATTGTTGTAGAACTTTCAGCTGTACTATTAAGTCCCTTGTGTGAGGTTTCTCTAGATTTTTCATGTAGACATCTAGTGCTATGAACTTTCCTCTTAGCACTGCTTTCATTGTGTTCCATATGTTTGGGTATGTTCTGGATTCATTTTCATTGAATTCTAGGAAGTCTTTCTTTACTTCTCCCTTGACCTAGAAGTGGTTCAATTGAGAGATGTTCAGTTTCCATGAGTTGGTAGGCTTTCTGTTGTTTTGTTGTTGTTGAACTCTAACTTTAGTCCATGATGATCTGACAGGATACAAGGAATTATTCCCATTTTTTGTATCTATTGATATTTGCTTTATGACTGAGTATGTGGTGGATTTTAGAGAAAGTTCCATGGGGTGATGAGAAAAAGGTATATTCTTTTGTGTTTGGGTGGAAAGTTTTGTAAATATCTATTAAGTCAATGTGAGTTATAACATTTGTTAGATCAAGGGATCTAACAAATTTCTCTGCTAAGCTTCTTCAATACGTGAAGACTCACTTCAACATGTGAGTCTCTGGTAGACAGATACTCACATTGGTGAGAGTGGGGTATTGAAGTCTTCCACTGTTATTGTGTGGGGTTTGATGTGATATTTAAGCTTTAGTAAAGTTTCTTTTGTAGGTGACCTTGTGTTGGGGGCATAAGTGTTAGAGATTGAGACTTCATCTTGGTGCATTTTTTTCTGAGATGAATATAAACAAGATAAAATACCTTGTTTACTCCATCTGTGGTGATTGATAGTTTTGCTGGGTCTAGTAGTCTGGGTAGCAGCCATGGCCTTTTAGTGTCTGTATAACATCTAATGAGGAAGTTCTGGCTTTCATTGTTTTCATTGAGTAGTCTGGTGTTATTCTGATGGGTCTGCCTTTATAGGTAACTTGGCCTTTTTCTTTTGCAGCTCTTAGTATTCTTTCTTTATTCTGTAGGTTTAGTGGCTTGATTATTATATGATGAACAGACTTTTGGGGAAGGTCTATTTAGTGTTTTGTAACTTATTGTATCTTTATAGACATTTCTTCTATGATTTTGTTGAATATATTTTCTGTGACTTTGATCTGGTATGCTTCTCTTTCCCTCCAATTTTAATTATTCTTGGTTTGGTCTTTTCATGGTGTCCCATATTTCCTGGACATTTTGTATTAATGACTTTTTTGGTTTCAGTGTTGTCTTTGACTGATGTATCTATCTCCAGTATTGAATCTTCCACAGATCCTCTCCTCCATCTCTTGCATTCTGTTGGTTATGCTTACATCTATAGTTCCAGTTTGTTTCTTCAGACTTTCTATTTCCAGCATTGCCTCAGTTTTTGTCTTCTTTATTGATTCTATTTCAATTTTTAAATCTTGAAATTTTTCCTTCACCTGTTTGATTGCTTTTCTTGGATTTCTTTATTTTCTTTCAAGGATTTGTTGATCTCTTCAAATGTTCTTTTAAGGTTTCTATTGTCTTTATAAAGTTGTTTTTAAGGGCTTTTCTGGGTCAGACAGTGAGTTGTCTCTTCTGAATGCATGCTGGGATGGTGAAAGGCAAAGGAAGCAGATTATATAAGGCTATCACTTTAATCTCCTAATTTGATCCCTGTACCCGGGTTATGGAAGAGAGTGCCCATGCTTTGTTTTCAAGTACAGTTTACTCTTAAGTGTTGAGACAGTGACGATCCGAGAGAGTGAGAGAATGTGGAATTAAGATTTGGGAAATATAGCAAAAGGACTTACAGAAACTGCACACACACATATACACACATATGCTATATATATGTATATATGTATACACACATAATATATGTATACACACATATGGACACATATATATGTATACACACATAATATATGTATACGCACATATGGACACATATATATGTATACACACATATACACACATATAATACATATATGTATACACACATAATATATGTATACACACATATGGACACATATATGTATAAACACACATATACACACATATAATATATATGTATACACACATAATATATGTATACACACATATGGACACATATATATGTATACATGCACATATGCACACATATAATATATATGTATACACACATATACACACATACATATGTATACACACACATATACGTATTTTAAAATAAAAACCGGCTGAAGGTGTAGTTCAATAGTATGGCACTTGCCCAGGATTAATCTCCAGCATAATAAACAAACAAGGCAGGCAGTGGATGAATCCTGTAATTTCAACAATGAAGAGACTGAGGTAGGAGGATCACCAGGGTTTGGAGCCAACCAAAGTTACCCAGTGAGGACCTGTTTAGAGAAATTAAATAAACAATTTTTTTTTAATTAAAAAGAAAACACAGTAGCAAGATTGGGTGAAGGACAGCATCTTCAGGCAGTTGACCCATGCTGGAGCTCACTCCTTCTGGCAGCCCCTTTGCTTTCTCTGATCTCAATTTGACTCTGAGGCAAGTCCCACTGATAACGACTGTAGCCGATGCTTGCTTTGTGCATCTGGGACTCTTAAACTGGCTTAATACCAGCGAAGAAGCATGGCAGTGCTTATATAAATAATCAACTTGACAATAAAGCTGTTCCATCCATCCTCAGGGATGCAAATTTTCTAAAAGCAAGCAAGCAAGCAGCTGTGGTCCAGCCTCCCCCCCCCCCCCCCCACGGAAGGCCTGCAACTCATTAGCTGCCTCACAAAGGTCCAAGCAGTCAGTCTGGCCCCCTGGCTGCTGCTCTTTGCCATGCATAGCACCAGAGGAAAATCTCCTAACCTTTCAGGGCCCCACTGAAAAAAGCAGCGTTGTGTAAATAAAGAAGAAAAGAAACATGAATGGAAAATGAGTGTCACTATCAGAGAAGAATTGGCAGCTTAGGGCTTTCTGAGAAGAAAAGAAATCCAAGTTGGCAGGAACCCTGTGAGAGCCCCTTGTAAGCATAGGAAAGGCTACAGGCATTGGCCAAAGCCCTGGGGAATCAAATCCTGTTTGCAGACCTATCCAAAAGGCATCCATGTCACTGTTCCCTTCCCGGCAGGCCTGCGATTCCTTTTTCCTGCTTGAAATCCCAAAGCCAAGCTCAGGACAATTCTAAACTCTGGGGAATACAGGCTAGGGTCACTCAAGACGAAGAACAAGGAACAGCCTCTTCACTAAGGGGACAGCATGAACAAAGAAGAGCAGTTGATGTACCCATGAGCTGTGTCTTAATCTGTTAGCATCTCTCTTTACCTCTTCCTGTGTCTCAGGAACCACAGAGGTTTTCTCCCAGAGGACATGGAGGCCCAGTGAACACGTATCTAGTAAATTCTAGCCTTCCCACCCTTTATCCAGCACATAAAAAGTGCTCATCTTAGCAACTGACAATAAGCTACTCAGCCCAACACAGATACATCTCTGTTATATACGAGGCTGTTTTAATTCTTAATTTTATGTTATGAATGTTCGACAAGCATGTTTGTCTATGATGCATGCAGTACCCATTGAGGCCAGAAGAGGGCATCGGGACCTCAGCTTCTGGAGTACAAGGTGGTTGTGAGCCTAGAATGTACGTGCTGAATGCCAAACCAGGGTCCTCTGGGAGAGCATTAACCATGGAACCATCTCTTAGGCCTGTTTTATTACGTTTTGATGTTGTTTTTACTGAGACAAGGTCTCGCTTTGTAGCCCTGGCTGGCCTGAAACTCACTATGTGAGCTTGCAATGCCTGGGCATTTAATCCCAGCACTCAGGAGGCAGAAACAGGCAGATCTCTGAGTTAGAGGCCAGCCTGGTCTATAGAATAAGTTAGAGTACAGTCAAGGCTACACTGAAAAACCCTGGAAAAAACAAAAACAAAAAGCAATATTCCTCCAATTTCTGTCTGTCTATGGAATGCTGAGATGGCCCAGATACCATAAGCAGCTTTTTTTTTTAATGTTTATATTTCTATGGCCATGTTTTCATCCCCATCAATGCCTCCTGTACCTCAGGCTCAAGGTCAGCCCTTCCCCAAGACTTTCTACCTAAGCCCAGTGTGTGGCAACTTCAGGGGCTCTGGCTAGATGTAAGTGCCTTGCTATAGTTGCTCCCTGGGCAGAGCGGAGTTCTGGCATAGTGATGGATACTTCATCTTGGCCTGGATTTACTCTATGACTAAAGGGCCATCCAGCCTCACTAAGCTTGATCCCTCATCTGTGAGACATTAGGACTGGGCAGGGGTGTATCCTGAGTGGTAGAGCACTTGTCTACACAGACAAAGCCCCGGCTTTCATCCTCAGCACTGAATGTGGTGAGGTGGAGGCAGACATTAGGACTGGGCAGGGATGTATCCTGAGTGGTAGAGCACTTGTCTACACAGACAAAGCCCCGGCTTTCATCCTCAGCACTGAATGTGGTGACGTGGAGGCAGAAGAATCAGAAGCTCAAGGTCATTCTCACATAAATTCTGAGTTTGAGACCAGCCCAGGCTACTTGACATCTTGTCTCAAAGCAGTAGCTGGGGAGATAACTCAAGTACTGACTGTACAACATGAGAATTCAAGTTCAAGCCCCGCCCCCAGCACCCTGTATAAAGGCCAGGTGTGGCAGCATGTACCTGAAAGCCCAGAGCTGGGGGAGTTAGAGGCAGGGGCTCTTGGAACTTGCTGTACAGCTGATCTAAACAGATGCTCAGCTCAAGCTTCGGTAAGAGATGCAGCCTCAAAAAGATCCAGAAAAGAGCCATTGAGGAAGACACCCGGTACAGACTTGCCTTCACATCATACACACATGCACAGATATTTTAAAGGCTGTGATTGTTCTCTTCCAGCTCACAGACATGTAAACAAAGTCCTGTGACAGGGCTTTCCACACCCCCAGATGCCTTAGGCTCTATCCAAAATGGGGCATTTTCTCTCCGTCTCAGAAATACCCACTTCCACACATCTGACTGCTAAGGGATGTTGGAGTCACCCTAGTCACTAGGAAGGCAAGAGAAGAAAGAAAGCCAGTTTTGTATACTGTTCATTTTTTTTCTCCATCCTATCCGATCTGATGACCCCAGAAGTTCAGCTTCAAAATTTAAATGATGTGATTCCTTGGGGTGCCTCTCTGGGTTCACGCTCTTAGCCCAACATCCTGAAAATCACTACCCTTTGGCTACTCCTTGACAATGGTGTGATGTGCCCTCAAGAGACAGGCCCAGTGAAGAAGATTCATGCCAGTGGTAGAAGCAGGTTCAAAGCTATTTGGATAGAGGCTTCCAGAGTTCTAGGTGGTCAGGGTTTCTGTTACTGGGCAGCTAGTGTACACACTTCTGGTGGTCTACAAATCTCTCTTCACACAAAGCAGGAGATAGTCAAACATCAGCCCGAAGGGGGCGCTCTAACATACAGCTACTTAAATTGTGGGGGCCCAGTATGGGAGTCATGAAGAATCTGGCACTGGGGTGACTATCCGAGGAGACAAACAGAGAAGGTGTCTCCTAGAATGTGCTCCCAACTGGTTGTTCACATGTGGAAGAGGTCCTTACAGGTGACTGTTTGCCATCTAGGACTCAGCCCTGGAAAGGGAAATGCCTAAGGTCAGCAAGACCCCAAGACGTTAAAACGTCAGGGTACAGAAAGGAAGAAGCGGCTGGCAAAAGCATTTGTATGTTTCTCTACAGCTGCCAGCATCGACTGGCGTGTGTTAGATGATGACAGTGACCAGCTGTCCAGGTGACACTGCAGAGTGCAGGGCCAGGCTACCCCCACCAAGCACAGACTTGTGAAACCAGTTTATTATTATGATGATGATGATGTTATCTTGTGTGGCCGTGTGAATGTCTGCATGCTTGTCCATGAATCATGCACAGACCTCATGCCAGTATAAACCAGAAGAGGTTGTCAAATCCCCTACAGCTAGATTTGTAGACAGTGTGACCTGATAATATGGGTGCTGGGAATCATACCTCAGTCCTCTGGAAGAGCAGCTGGTGCCCTTCACTACAGGGCCATCAGCATCCCCTAGTTTTCCTTTTTTTTAAAAAAAAAACTTTATTTATTTGCCTTGGTGTTTGCCTGGAACTGGAACTACAGACAGTTGTGAGCTGCCATGTGGGTGCTGGGAATTGAACCCGGGTCCTCTGGAAGAGCAGACGGTGCTCTTAACCGCTGAGCCATCTCTCCAGCCCCTAGTTTTCCTTTTTTAAAGGCACCAAGATTTAGAGTAATAATTTGCACAATTATAACTTGGTATATGGTAATGAACTGAGCAAACTGAACACACACACACACACACACACACACACACACACACACACCCCACTTCCAGAATTTAAAGTAGAATTGTTGAGTTGCTTGCAAGAGGACTGGGGTAGGGTTGGGGCATACCCAAAGAAAATCCGAAACAGAAAGTACAGAGGTGTCATATTTGTGACAAATGACTTATCCAAAGGAATTGGTTCTAGTCTGGAGTGGCCCCAGCCCCATGACTCTAATTCTAGAGCTCAGCTGAGGGTGTGTCTAATTCTAGACACTCTGAGAGCCACCAGGTGGTGGAAACTGGGGTGTGTTCCTGTGAAACACTAAATGGGCAGAGACTCCCTCTGCTTGAGGACCCCCAATGCTAGACCTTCCTTTGGGGGGTCTATTTCCTGCAGCCAAGGGAGACTGACACCTTTGGGGATACACACTGTCCAGGCAAAGCTCTGTGTTCTTTTATAATATTTCTTTTTTAAACTTTATTTATTTATTTGCCTTGGTGTTTGCCTGGAACTGGAACTACAGACAGTTGTTAGCTGCCATGTGGGTGCTGGGAATCGAACCCGGGTCTTCTGGAAGAGCAGACGGTGCTCTTAACCGCTGAGCGGTCTCTCCAGCCCAGCTCTGTGTTCTTAAACAGGTAGAATGGATGCCAGTTCTCCATCCCTATCAAGAACTCACAGAGACAGCAGACAGATGAGTATGGTTGACTTTCAGAGGTCTAGCTAAATCCAGCTGCCTTAGATTTTTATTTGCCCAAAATATTTTGATGCCACATTTTACAAATACATTTTAATTGTTCCAGAACTTCCATAAATGTTACTTCTTTGAACCATCTCAAAGCTCAGACAGGACAGGAATGCTCTTCTGTGTCTTACTCCTTCCAGAATCTTATGGGCCACAGAACATTGTCTGGATGTTCCCGCCCAGAAAAGCAAGGTTGGAAGACTTACCTGTCACTTCTTTAAGCCCCTACCTACCTCCTCTGCCCCCTAGCCAGCCAGCTCTCAGGTACAGATCACAGGGAGGGCCTCCCAAGGCAAAGGAGTATCTGAGATGGCCAGGGCAGACACGACCATTTGTTAGGCTTGGGAGCCTCACCGAAGAATTAGGGTTAGCAATGTATGTGAGGAGGTCAACAGCATGTACAGCATATGTGAGAACATGTGCTGGAATAATTACTAAGGCATGAATACGGGTGTGAGAGGAAGTGAGCAGACTGGCCTCTCACCACTTAGACCTATGTGGAAACCCAAGTGCATGTGGAAGTTGTTGGCTCACACCTTTAATCCCAGCACTCGGGAGGCAAAGGCAGGAGGATCTCTGAGTTTGAGGCCAGCATGGTCTACAAAGTGAGTTCCAGAACAGCTAGGACTGCACAGAAAAACTTTGCCTTTAAAAACAAACAGACCTCATGTATAAAACAGAAATGGAATCCCTGTAGAGACACCCCTCCCCTCACACCCTGCATGAGAAATGTGAGATCTAGAAGATTGGGTTCTGGAGGAGTCGGGTCATGCTGTCAGGGCAGGAAGATGGTGAAGAAGAGGCAGTGCCAATGTAGAAAAACCAGCTGGGCAGATAACCTCATCACCTGTGCCTTGTGCCCTGTCATATACATGAGCTTGTGGACAGTTGAGCATGCGGCTGCATGTGCCAAGGTGTCTGCCTGTTACCAGACCTGCCCAGCCAGGACTCACCCATGGGAATGACTCCAGCATGCAGTGTTACCATGGGTAACCTCCTATTGAAGCTGTTGTCATGAGTGATGATGAGAAGATGGTAGCCTTTTCAGGTAGGGCCACTAAGCACACAGATATACCAAACCACATGCATGAGGCTGTGCATGCATGGCTGCTTTTCATCAGTAGCTTGGGACAGCCTAGTGTTGGGGGGCATAAAGTATGAAGAACCTAAGGAACTCCAGTCATAAAATTAGCCCTGGTCTCTCTGGTCTTTCCTGGACTGAGGGCAGATGGGGGGTGTTCACTCTGCTCAGGAATTATTCCTCCACAACAGGGGTGCAGGGGAGGGCTATGTCTTCTCCCAATGCGAGGTTTTCTTGTACCCAAGTTCCCTGCATAGAAAAGATCTAGAATTTTAGGAGTAATAGGAGAAAGGGTGTACCCACCTCTAGATATGCCAAGAATATTCCATCTTGGGTCCCCAAATTTTCCAAACATTTCCTGAATGATGTTACAGCAAGTGTCCTCCCAGCCCCCATGCTCACCAGCCTGGCTGCCTCTTCTTTGTCCACCACCACTGTCCACCACCCACTTTGCCTTTTCATCTCCGAGACTGGATGCCAACAGCATCACTCTGCTTCCCATTCTGTCCTCCCCAGACCCTCACCTGCCCGAGGACGTTTCTGTTAACCTCTGAGGAAAGCTGAACATGTCAATCATGGCAGCTGGGTGGAATGGAGACAAGCCTGGACCCTCTGTGGCTATGAGCTGGCAGGTAGAGGAGCTGAGGGACACGCCCAGCTTGACATGGAAAGGAGCTCACACTGTTCAGCCACCAGGGGGCAGAGCTGCACCTGCCCAAGCACTGACCCGTTTCTGGGCCCTTATTCTTGGGCATGAGTGTCTTTATGGGTAAAATGTGGCACGTAAGTCCCACCTGGGGTTAGGTAGAGGGCATCCCTGGGGATGAATGCTGAGGGGGAAGATAGAAAGCCCCTAGACACAGCATTAATGGGATAAATCTGTGACGAGGACAGCAGGTCTTGGGAAGTGGATAGATCATGTTGAGGGTGAGCAGCTGACACCTTAGGAATGACGTCATGCTCCGATCTCAAGCAGGCAGCCCTGCTTTGGTTACATAAGCTGGCAGACTCCCTACTATTGCTCAAGCTTCTGAGTGCCCCCTCAGCCCACACACATGTTCCAGTTACATGAAGTTTATTCTGCTCACAAAGAGTTATCAGTGAGTGGGATCTTGACGCTGGCTGCTCTTGCAGAGGACCTGAGTTCCAATCCCAGCACCCACATGGTAGCTCACAACCATCTGCAACTCCAGTTCCAAGGGATATGGCACCCTCTTCTGGTCTCTTCGGACACCAGGCACACACATGGTAAACAGAAAGATATAAATAAAACACTCATGCACATAAATAAAAAAGAAATCTTTTTTATATAAGTCCCCAGTGGCTCCAGTTTACCTGCAGGTTGAATTCCAAGCACAGTGTGGCCATATGGAGCCAGTTTCTTCCGTCATCATGCAGCCTTCTCTGTACACAGAGGATGCAGAAATCCACCAGCTCAGAAAACTGAAGCCCCTAAAAACGACTCCGAGTCACATCTCTGTGATGACTACACAGAGAATTAATCAGCTCTCCTCTGTGGCATCCGTGGTTATTTCTCTGTCTCTTCTACTAGATTCTCAGGCCTTCCATCAGGCCTAAGCCTGCCATACTGCGGCACAGAGATTTAGTGTGGATGAGGTATGGCCTGCCTAGGCTGGAATGGGGCTTCTTGGAACTTCCTGTAGAACCTTGGCCTGGTGCCCACTAGGAGAGGAGGGATATTTGGGGGAGAAACATCACCTAAGACACAGACCTGATGGCAGGTTCTACTGCACAGCCACCTGACCAGCCACCAGGAGTCTCTCTCTGTCCAGACACTAAGAAGGTGCTAGGGACCCATGAAGGCTGATCAAACCCCCCCCCCCAAAACAAAACAAAACAAAACACGACAGGGACCAAGAGGCTGCATAAAGGACATACAAAACTGAAGGGACATTCTAGCAAGAACCCTAATTGATTTTAATAAAAACCCAGAGCCAGTTATGGGGTAAAGGCTGAAATATCAGTAAAACAAAGGAGCCAGCCACTAGAGAGACTTCTTACTCTACCAACTCCTCAGCTAAGAGGGGAGATCCTCAGCCTGAAAGCCTGAGATTCTGTCTCCACCCAATTTACATTCCCGGCTCCACCTCCCTAGTGCTGAGATTAAAGGTATGAGCCTTCTCCTC
The DNA here is from genome assembly GCA_004025045.1 of Sigmodon hispidus. Taxonomy (NCBI): domain Eukaryota; kingdom Metazoa; phylum Chordata; class Mammalia; order Rodentia; family Cricetidae; genus Sigmodon; species Sigmodon hispidus. The sequence continues at coordinate 57,287 of PVIH01002530.1, forward strand.
TTCTCTTCCTCCTCCACCGTCACCCACCACCACTACCTGGCTCTGTTTCTCTTTTGGGTAGATTCAATCTGGTATAGCCCAGGGTGGCCTTGAACTCCTGACTTACCTGCTTCCTGCTCCCAAGTGCTAGGATCAAAGGTGTGTGCCACCATTGCCTGGCCTCTATGGTTAACTAGTGTCAGAGCACAAACAAAATATCACCACAGAACACAGGACCAAAAAGAGCCTAGTGCAGAGATTCAAGGATGGAGAGCAGGCTGGGAATGCTAGCCCTAAGCCATCTCTGACAGGCTTCAAGCCTCTGCTTGGGTACCAAAGCCACAGGCTGGGAGGCCATTTCTTCCTTGCTCATCTCTCACTCGTCAAGATTTTCATTCTCCTCTCACAGGGTATCTGGAGTCTGTTCAGTCCCCTGTCCTCACCACAGCTACCAGTTCCCTTCTGAATGGGATTCTCTCTCATCTGCTACTGACCAACTGTAAGCTGGCAGGAACCTTCTAAACGTTGCTCATTCCCACACTCTTTCCCTCTAAACCACTCCCAATGTCTCCTGTGTTATAAGGCTTTCACTGACTATACCCTGCCTGTCACCAGACCCTCATCTCAAAGCCAGGTTTCTTCATCTGCTTCTCACTAACTACAACTCTCCGCACACAGGAAGAGCTCACCACACACTCACTGGAGCAGTCTGTCTACCTTAGGGCTCTACTCAAGAGGAGGCCCAGCTGCACTCATCTGTGTTCCCATGTGCCCCCACACATGGCCCCTCAGGACTGACCTCACCAGTTCTGGCCTCACGTGGTATTCTAAGCTCTGACTTTTCACTCCAATCAGCACTCTTTCTTGAGTCGTAGATTTCCCTACATTTCCCATGGCCATTTTTGTTGGTGATGTTTCATTTGTTTGTCTCCCTTTTTCAAGCTTTCCCACTAGTTTCTAGTTCAAGGAATTATATCTAAATAAGTCCGGGAGACTGCTATACACCTTTAATCTCAGCTCATGGGAGACAGAGGCAGGAGAATCTCTGTTATGTGCCAGGCTAGCCTCATCCACATAGGAAGTTCCAGGTCAGCCAGGCCTACATCTTGAGGCCCTGTCTTAAAAAAAAAAAATCAATGATGACTACCAGTGGCATATGATTCATTAATTATGACTATAGGTCTGGAAGTCTAAGGTCCATATTATAAAATATTTAGATTATATGTGAGACACCAGCAGCAGATGTGATACTCTACTTTTACAATTAGATAAGAAGTGGAAGGCTTAAATTTGATATGAATCCAGACGATGAATACTAGTGGTAAATACTAAAACCAAGTAGTTTTTCTGACCTTGCATTTGAGGTTGCCGTATGAATGCTTTCGGTCGGGTCAAGGCCATTACTGCCATTGGCTTTTTCAAGAACGGGAAATAGTGTAACATACACTTGCATGAGACTGACAAAGGAAGAGCCGGCCAGCAGACGTTAGTGTACACAATGTCAGTCTTTTAATACTCTCGTCTTCGTACTCTCAGAATGGATCCCCCCAGGCTGATTCACACTCTCCCTTGCCTCTTGACCAGCTCTTTGTGTTCATAAATATAGATGCAGTGAGTACAGTCCCTGTTCTTGTGTTGGTTTGGGGTGCTCTGCAAAGCGTTCACTGCATTGATAAAGGACTACTATTATTCTGTTAGAGCCTGAATAAAAGAGCTGTCACTACAAGGTTAATATGGCACATGCATGAAAAACAAAAAATTTACTTAAGAATGCCCACTGCAATTACTTATTATAGTTATAAGGTTATGTCATCACATAAAAACACACTTAAGTTTTTAAAAATTTATTTCTAGAAATAGCTGTACAAACAATACCAAAACAATGGCACTATCAGTAGACACACTAACCTAGAAGAGGGGGAATGTCTTAGGCTCCCACCCCTAGACAAAGAACTGCAGGCAACAATGGCTGTAGGGAGAGGGACAATCAGCCCCTCCAGGGATGAGTCCCAGGTTGGTTATCCAATACCAAGTGGTCCTTTCTGAAGCCACATACACACAAACACAAAAATGGACTCCGTGGGTTGTATTTATAATTTGTACACACATATCCATATAGTTTGTAACAAAAATACTTATGTAAAATGTATTTAATTATTTTATGTGTGCTTTGCCTGCATATATGTATGTTCATCATGTGTGCAGAGTGCCCTCGGAAGCCAGAAGAGGGCATATCCTCCTGGGACTGGAGTTAGTTGGTTTTGAGCCACTTTGGGGTGCAGAGAACTCAACCCAGCTACTATGGAAGAGCAGCCCATGCTCCTAACCACTGAGTCACCTCTCCAGCCCCGACCTATCACTTTAAACATGTGGTTTAGTTTTTACAACTACATAAAAATCTTGTCATCAATGACAAGGAGAAATAGAGGAAAGACTGATGTTAAGGGCGGGGTGAGATGATGGGTAATATTCTTCTTTGATTTCTACTAATAAACTGAATCCTTAAATGAACTGAGACAGAAAGCTGAGTCGTCGTGTTCCCCCTCTCCCCCCTACACATATTGTGGGATTTGTGTTGTTTCAGCCTTCATCTGGGAAGTTGCCTAATCACAGCAGTGGACAGTGACCAATTCAGACATGAATTACCATTCAGAGTGCCCAGAATAAGCAACCATGAGTGCTCAGCCATACACGAGCCACCAGCCCCCCACCCCACCCCGGGAACATGTGGAAAAGGAGACAGAAAGAGTATAAAAGCAGGGTAGGAGAGAAAGCTAAGAAATGTGTCCCTCTGTCACAAGTTACCCGAGGCAGTTGTGGCAGGCATACAGGTCAGGGAAGAATTCCAGCAATGACTGGGGAGGGGCTAAGGGACTCCACACCACCTCAGGGAATGCTAGCAGTTGGTGGCTGCCGGCGCAGGAAGAGTGTGAGCTTCCCACGTCTCAGTGAATGATCCCACATCCATGTACTCCCACTAATTATAATCAGCAGGTCAAATAAACAAATAAATAAAGTATTGGGGTTGCTGCGGGGAGTTGAGGGATGAATTGATCAAGATACAGTGTATACGTACATGAAATATTCAAACAATAAATTTAAATTTAGAAAGGAAGAATGTATGGGTGAAGATGCTGGGGTGGGGTTGAGGGACTTCAGGTAATTTCAGGAAGCCGAGAATGATGGAGGATGCCGGTAAGGAAAGGATTGCTACTAAGTGGTCCCCCCCCCCAAATAAAATCTCTGCTACAGAAAAAGCTAAGCAGGAAACTCTGCAAGTGAAAATTGCTTCCGGTTGCCCTTTATCCAAATTCACAGCCCTTGACGTTCTCTCACCCGCTTTCCTTAGCCAAAGGAATCCAGGGCTGAACCACATGCTCAGGTAAGGCCAGACACCCCAGGCACCCATCTCCTCACAATGCACAACAGGCATTAGAAGCTGTCCCGGTTGCTCCTGGGCTTTAACGTGTCTGCACCTGTGAGGGTTAGAGGTCATGCCCCCAGGCTGGACCACTAGCTAAGGTTTGCCTACCTCAGCAAAAGGGCACTTGGAGCTTCTTAGCTTGGCTGCCCTAAGACATGCACTGGAGTCCCTAAGGTGCTCTGGGAAGGGCAGATACTCCTGGGCGAGCGCACCCCAAGGGCGCCTGGAATGCCTTCTTCATGCACAGTACCAGGATGCCAACTGCTTGGGTTTGGGCACACCTAAGTTAGTTCCTGCCTAACTCCCTTAGGCAGCAGCTCGTCCGCAGACAGGCCTCCCTCGTGTTTCTGGAGCAGAAGTCCCGCCCAAGGGCAGTTTTCCACAGTGGGACTCTCCGGGCTCCACCAGTCTGCAGGCTCATCTCTACTAGAGGCGCTTCTGGAAGATTCTTTCCAACTTTGCTGACGCTCAACGGTGAACGCACCACTTGACTGCTGCTCCGGGATCCCCCCGCGTGGAAAAGTAAGGAAGTTCCACCGGGCCTCCCCTCTCGAAAGCCACCGCGAGGTGGGGGGCGGGAGTGGGGGGGGTGAATGCACAGAGGCAAGTGCGCGCGCAAGCCGGAGAGCGGGCGGAGTCAGATTTGCTTCTCCAGCTCGCCGAACGTCACGAGCCTCAGCCCCGCCCAGGCCGTGGTGATTGGTCAGCAGCGCGCGCGAGCGCGTGCGGCCCGCCCCGCCCCTGCAGCAATGCCCCGCCCACCGGTTGACAGGGATGCAGGACTGGCCTGCCTGCAAGTTGGAACAAGACGGTAAAGGCGCCCAAAGCCACCTCCAAAACTGGTGGCTCTTACCGCAGATCTGGAAGCAACCCGACGCCCCAAGTACTCGAGTCCTGCCCCAACTCCGCTCCCACACGCCACTTTCCACCCTCAGCTTCCCACAACCTCCTTTCAGCCTCCAGGCGACAGAGGTGCCCACAACCCCCACGTGCCAAGAGATGCAGCCTCGAGGACGCACTGTTCCGCACACGGACTCGCATCCCGATTGCTAACGTGCGAGCTGTGTCTGCAGACTCTGCGCGCACCACTCACGCCTCCTCACTCCCCTCCGCCTTACCGCACACCCTAGCTCTACATCACCCCAAGTCCGTGCCCGAACCCTTTGCATCCTCACTCCCCGCTGCCCTGCGGAACCCTCCATTCCCAGTTCGAGCATCAGGACGCCCCTCACCCGGAATCCACTAGCGACTGCAAACGTCTCCCACGGCGTCTGGCCTCGGGGTGAATAAACCTCCCTGGGCCTCAGCCGGCATTCCCGCTGCACCGGGGCCTCCACGGCGCGCGCCCCGCTCATCCACACCACGCTCGGCGGCCCACACCCGGATCGTGAGCCTGCTGCTTCTCCCGGGCTCCACTGCACCCTCCCACCTACCCCGAGGCCTCCGGTGCCCCGCGCGCGCGCCGCAGCCCTTGGCCCCAGACCACACCCCGCGCTCTGTGCCCCGGACTCGGCCCCGCACCCCTCTCCCAGGCGGGCGGCGGGCGGGCGGGCAGCGCCCGCGGCGGTGGAGGCTAGTCCTCGGGCCGGGACACACCCACCCGCCCGCCCTCCTTGCTTTCCTCCCTCCCTCCTGCGCTCCCTCTCTCCCGCCCTCCCGCCCTAGCTCAGCGCTCGTTCCTTCCCTCCGTCTCCCGCTCGCGCTTCCCGCGGCGCCGGGCCTCCCGCTCCGCCTCCACGAGCGCGGCTCTCCCGGGCGCGGCTCCGGGGTTCATGCTGACGAGGCGGCGGCCGCTTCAGCCCAGCGGCGGCGGCGGCGGCGGCGCACAGAGCTGGGGCGCGGGCCCCGGCCTCCTCTCTCGGAGCGCGGGGCCGGGCGGCGGGCGCGCCCCGGCGGCGGCGGCGGCGAGCGCCCCACCGCGCCGCGCCCCTGCGCGCCCCCGCGCGCCCCCCGCGCCTAGCTTGCGGGGGGCCCGGCCTGCGGGCGGCCGGCGCTGCGCGCACCCATGGACGGTCCGGCCATCATCACCCAGGTGACCAACCCCAAGGAGGACGAGGCCCGGTCGTCCTGCTCGGGCGAAAAAGGTGAGGAGGGGCACGGGCAGCTGCGGCGAGGGGCGTGAGTGCACCCCGCGTCGCTGGAGTTGTGGGTGTGCGCCCGCACGGGCGTGGGGGAGGGGTGCACCGGGCCGGAGGGTGCGTGGGTGTGGGGTGCGCCTGGAGCAGAGGGCGGCTGCGAGGGTGTGTGTGCCAGCTGAGCTCCTGTGAGTGTACACGAGCGCCGAGAAGTTGGGATCGGGTGCGTGCACTGCACAGAGCTGTTTTAAGTGTGCATGCGGTGCCTGTGACAGGTTGTGGGTGCACCTACGTGGACGCTCAGGCTAGCTGGAAGATTGTAAAGGCTTGTGTGCTTCTAACAGATTGTGTGTGTTGCTGACAGGCTGTGAGTTTGTGGTCTTATGTGGAGGTCTGTATGCTTCTGACTGAGGTGGTGGAGTGCGCGCAGAGCCTGAGCCTGGGGACATTGGATGCGTATGTATGTTCATTCCTGTTGGAGTTGTATGTTCCTGTGCCTACACTACCCAACTGGCAGAGTGAATGCACTGTGTCTCTCTGCTGTAAGGGTGTCTGTGTCTGCCGCCCTGATCAAGAACCTGTGGTTACATGAATGCACACATGCTTGTGCCTGCTTGTTCACCACACAGTGAGGCCATGTCTTGAGAATAGTTGGTTGTGCAAGTGAAGGGGAGCAATGCTGACCGCACAACACCACACACATACAGGCACACTAGCGCTCCCACTTCCTTCCTAGCTCTTGTGTCAGAGCGACCAGCCAGTGAGGAGCTCCAAGGCCTGGCATCTCAGGCCTCTGGTGGGTGGGTGAGGAGCTCTAAGCAGGGCTGGGATAGAACTGTGCCTTTGGGGAGCTGGCCAGAGGCTCAGAAGGCAATGCAGTGTTGTGCCTGGTTTGTTTGGGGACATATTCTGGCCTCAATCCCTTTCTCTGTTTACTTTTTGCTATTAGTGTGTGTGTGTTGACCCCTCGGAACTGTCTGGAATCACTGTGTCCTGCAGGTTGAGCAGACTGTTTTGAAGTGCCGACTGATAGGACTTGTTTGTTCTGGCGACCAACTCTTGCTTCCCTGTCCTGCCGTGTGCAGCACAGACACCGGGATTCCCCATCACCACCTACTTGCCCCCTCCTCTGTCTGTGCTTGTGCAGTTAGTGAACAAGGAAGGAAATCGGGTGAGGATGGAGGACCTATCCAGCATCTCTCCCTAAATAAGACCCCTGGGCAAGCCAGCAAAATACAGAGAATCTCCAGGAGTCCCCTTATGTGGGGATTTGCCTTCCCATTATAGTCTGTACACTGTAAACACTGCCTGTGTCCACACACAGGTTTTCTAAATGTAAAATAAAGAATTCAAACTCCTAGAAGCCTGCTATGCCCTTATAAATGAGCTTTAAAACCCTGCAAGAGGATATGAAGTGAATCTCATGTCCTCCTGGAGCCTAAGTGGATAGCACCTCTGTGGTCTAGCCTTCCCACCACAGGGCAGGAGTTAGTTCCTGGGGCCCTGGCTAGGTATGTCCGCTCAGGGAGGGTCTCTGAAGGAAGCATTAAGGAAGCTTGGTGAGCCTAGTGCTCCTCTGTTCTCTGGACTTCATGAACGTGAGCCTCAGCTCTTGTAAGAGGTATGGTAGGCAGCTAGGGAGTACTTGTCAGCACCTGGCCCTCCCTCGGCTCCCCCTGCCCTCTGCTCAGATTCCTGAGGCAGAGTTAATGTATAGAAAAGCCAAGCCTTGTCCGTGTTCCTGGAGAGCCTGCTCTGTTCCTGTTGTTGACATTGCTTTTCTGATCGGGCCTTTCATATCTTTAACAGCGGATTTTGTTTGTTTTCACTGTCAGATGGGTTACTTGTTAACTATTAGGGGAATTCCTTGCCTGCCTGCTGTCCTAGGGTGGGGTTCCTGCCCAGTAAAACCATTAAAACCCACTAACATGAGTTGTTTTACTCCAAGAGGTTGATATGATTTTGATCATATGTGGTATAACAAAATACTTGAGAGCTAATTTGTATTTATTTTGGTTTGTCGGACCAGTGGTGGTAAGGCCATCCTGGTCTACAGTGTGAGTTCTAAGACAGCTAAGGCTGAAACCCTGTCTCAAAAACAATCAGCTTGCTCTGTATCAGCCCCACCAAGCCCCTCCAGTGTGCGCTCCGCCCACCTTCATGACTATTTCTGAGAAGCAAATTTTGAAACAGATTCTTTAGAATAATAAACCACCAAACAGGTTCAGCAGTGTTTCCAGCTTAAGTATGCTGATATCTTTAGATAGGCAGAACATACTTTGCATAATTTAAATTAAGACAGACAGTCATTTTGTTATTAAATATTGGGCCTGCAGTGTTTGGAAGTGTTTGTGGTATGAAAGTAATAGACGGTTTTAAAATGTTTGCTTTCATTGTTTGTTCTGCCAGATAGGAATGACAGTGACCAATCGCTCTAGGGTTCTAATCCTGTGTACCCCGGAGCCGCCACCCCACAACCCTATGTTTCAGCATAGGTTTACGAAAGAAGCTTGATGTGCTGGCAGCAAGCTGAATTACTTCTTGACACAGTTCATGTGGTGTAGTCAGAGATGGCTGCTGCAGTCAGCCTAGCCTGTCACCCTGGGCTTATTCCTTCCCAGGGTGTTGTGTTTGATTGGTTGATGATGCAAGGCTACAAGGAACAATTTCCCGCCTCGATCTAACTGTTCCTGCTTTCCTGTGCCATAGCACTTAGAAAGTAGACAGGAGACAGAAATGAGCAAGCTGTGGGGGAAGAAAACTGGATGAGTAGTGAATCTGTGAACTACGATTTTCAGGTCATTCTTGTCAAACATTTAAGTGACTTCAGCGTTCAAAGCTGACAGATGTTTGGAAAAACAAGTCCTCTCAATAGACTTGGGAGAAAAAAAATAGTACAGACTTTTCTTAAGATTTATTTTTATTTCATGTACGTGGGTGTTTTGCCTGCACGTATGTCCATACACCATGTGTGTGCCTGGTACCTGTGGAGGCCAGAAGAGGGTGTTTGATTCCCTGGAACTGGAGTTACAGATAGTTGGTTGTGAGCCACCATGTAGGTGCTGGAACTGAATCCCAGGTCCTCTGTAAGGGCAGCCAGTGCTCTTAATCAGCCCCAGGAGGGCAGGCATTTTAAGGAGTAATTTAATACTTACAGCTTGAGGAATGCTGTTGGCTGCAAGTAACAAAAAACCAGCTGCAGCCTAAGCCAGCTTCTTCCTCACTACAAGTCTGGAGGTTGGCTGCTGGGGCTCATCAAGCAGCCCTAATGTTAGAGCCTCTTGACTCCCCACCCCCATCCTAGCTGCAACTCCTCCGGTTACCCTAGGTATCTTCAGGGTAGGAAAAGAGACCGAGCCAGTCACGGTTGCCCCTCTTACTTGGAAAGCCGACATTCCCAGGAACTGTCAGTAAACTTTTGTTCCTGTTTAATTGGCCAGAACTGGATCACATGGCCTCCGTTAGCCTCAAGCAAAATCAAGGAAATTAACTCTGCAGCATGTCTAGCCTGTGTAGAAAAGAGAGAAGACCAAAATAGACGGACCAGTGTCGTGCAGCGTTTACACCAGTTGTACTTGTGTCTCTGTCACGGAGGAGTCACCTCCTTTGCTGTCAGACTCAGGGCAATGATGTTGCTGCTGACTGCATGGTTTGCAATAGCATTTCCAGCCATCCTGTGTCAACTAGTGAATATGGCTGGACAGTGGGGCCTCAATCGTACAGAACAGAATGCTACCAGGCCGTTGGAACAGAGTTAAGTTACATCTGAACATACAGACACGTGACTTTCTGAGACATTTCAAAGTGAGAAATCTCAAGAATGACATAACAGTATGATCCTATCTTTTTTTTTTTTTTTTAAATTAAATACACAGAACTGGACAAATGTCTAGAAATACACACACACATAATCTGTGAGGAGACAAATACACGGAATGATTCCCTCTGGGGCGAAGGCTGAGCTACAATCAAGGCAACTTTGGCACCTTGTTTGAACATTGATGAAAATGTGCTGAAAAGACATTTCCCCTAGCTCTTTGGAAAGAAATCATTTAAAGGATTTGTATAGTAACAAAACAAACCCTGAGGAACCTCCATTAATATGCAGAAATGCCCAGGACACTTCAATGCTAGGTAAACAGTTGATTGCTCTGTGTTTGCAGGAGAGGCCGTAAGGCTGATGTGTTTGTACAGATATTTGGGCCCAAATGTTTGTGGCCTTAAGTCTTTTATAAATATTACTTTAAACTTTTGAAACTTTATTTTATGTGTATGGGTGTTTTAACTACATGTATGTGTATGTACCATGTGCATGCAGAGGCCAGAAGAGGGAGTCAGACCGAGATCTGGAGTTACAGTTGTACATTGCCATGTGGGTGTGTGGACTTGAACCTGGTTCTCTGGAAAAATAGCTTTTAGACATAACTAAGAGCCTCCAATCTTGGAGGTGCTGACAAATTACAGTTAAGAGAAGGTTCTATAAACAGTAAGCCATTCAGATGACAGGGTAGATTGAAAGAAAGTTCACATTAACATTTTGTAGAAGGAATGTGAGACAGGGTCTGGTGAAGTTCAGGCTGACAAATTGCTGAGATTGCAGTCATGCGTAGTGTGCCCAGTTAATTAAGTTTTTAAAAGTAAACTTTTTGTCAGTTGTGGTTGCTGTTGTTGAGGCAGAGTTTCTGTGTAGCCCTGTCTGGAGATCAGGGTCCACACAGGCTCAGAGATCCCCTGCCTCTGCTTCCCAGTCCTGGGATCAAAGGTGTGCACTCCGTGCCAGATTTAAAGGCCCCATGCCAGATTAAACTTTTATTTGGACATAACTGTAGATCAATATGTTGTTATAAGCAATCACCCGAGCCAGGTGTGGTGATGTGTACCTCCACACTCCAAACTCCGGAGACCGAGATTACAGATTGCAGGCCCATCTGTGGCCGGACCCTTGGAAGAGGAAGGTCGGTCACAGAGATCCTGGATCTCCTCTGCCCGGATCCCCTTCACTGTTACTACTGTGCAAGACTCACAGCCAGGATGTCGAGAATGACCTTTTCAAGGCAGAAGTTAAATTCCCAGGAGGCTCATCCTCTATACTCTGCCTAGTCAGTCCTTCTCCTCCCTTGCCCACCCCTCTCCTTAACACTGGCAGCCTCCACTCTGTTTTTCATTTCCAAAAGTTTGCATTTCAGAAATGCTAGCTAGGTGGGATCACACAGAATGTGGTCTTTTCCATTTGCTCTTTTCCCTCAGACTCTTTGTTCTACTGTTCATATCAATATTTGGGCTTTCCTTTTTCCTGGCCGTGTAATATTCAGTGGTGTGAACATAAGACAGTTTGATTGCTCATCCTCTGAAGAAAATCTGGGTTATTTCTAGACTTTGGGTGTTTTGAATAAAGCAGCTGCAAACACATATAGACGTTTTTATGAAAGTACAGTTACTGGGTCCTGTGATGGTCATAAGTTTATTCACATTTGTTAAATTTAAAATAAACTATTGTTTCCTTGAGTAAACATACCATTTTGCTTTCTTAATGGCAAGTAGAAGGCAACTCTTTCTCTAAAGCCTCTTGAGGATTTAATGTTGTCGTTTTTTTAAAAATTGTCATACTTGTGTACGTGGGTGGTGTATCTTACTTTGTCACTGTCTTGAGACAGGGTCTCTCACCAAACCAAGCCAGTGACGGAGTCTTCCTACCTCATGACTCTGTTGCACCCAGGACTGGGTTCCAGACTTGTACAGCCACATCTGGCTTTTTAGGTGGGTCCTGGGGGTTTAAACCTGGTCCTCATACTTGTACAGTAAGCACTCTCAGCCACCAAGCCATCACCCTAGTCCCGTCACCACATTCTTATAGACAGGGAATGGTCGGTCACTCATTGTATTTTAAGATTAAATGATGCAGGCTGAGAAAGAGTAAAATAGCATTAATTTTTCTTCTTCGGGCTGTATGCCTTTCATTTCTTTCTTTTTTTTCTTGCTTTATCACACTAACTAGAACATGGAACAGTGTATTAAATGACTGCTGGGGATGGTTAGATGTCTTTGCTTGTTCCTGTCTTGCTTATTTTTCTGTTGTGATAAAGCCATGACCAAGGCAATCTACAGAAGAGTCTATTTGGGCTTAATGGTTCCAGAGGGATAAGAGTCCCTGATGGTGGGGACACATGGTGGCAGGAACAGGAAGCTCACTCAGATCTTCAGCCACATGAAGGAAGTAGAAAGAGAGAGACGAGGGAAGTAGACATAGGACTTTTTATGCCAAAGCCCACTCACTCCCAGACATGTGCTTTCTTCCAGCCAGGCTGTATCATCCAAGCCTCCCCAGCTTCAGCAGAGTTCAAGTTTTCAGGGGCCAAGTGTTCAAATGCCTGAGACTATAGGAGATGTTTCCCATTCAAACCATGACAACGCCCAAGCTGAAGATGAACTCATTATCTTTCTTCACCAATAACTCTTCTATCAGTTGTCAGATTTGTTTTGTTTTTTGTTTTGAGACAGTTTTTCTGTGTAGCCCTGGTTGTTCTGGAACTCTACAAGCCTGTTGTTTGTAGATCAAGATGGCCTCAAACTCATAGAGATCCCCCTGCCTCTGCTTCCTGAAAGCTGGGATTAAAGGCATGTGCCACCACCTCGTGGCTCAGCTGTTAGAGTTTCGATTCATTGGTTTTCTGACTTTTATAGATACTGAAATTTTCCATAGTTTTTTTTTTTTTTTCCTGCATAAAGGAGCAGAATCATGCTAGTTACTATGGCAATACATACTGACTCCAACCCAACATCCAGACACTGTCTACAGTGTCACTTATTTATTTTAACTTATGTTGTCTTTTCCTGGTTTGATATCATCCTCATGAAATATGTCAGGGAGCTCTCTGTCCTAGGTTCTGGAAACGATTGTGTGGGATTACTGTGTTAATTTTCCACTGAAATCATCTAGGCCTGGAGATTCTTTGGGGGAAGTTTTTAGATCTCCAAATTCAATTTTTTCAGTAGTTGCAGAGCTATTTAAATAATCTCTTTCATATGGGAAGGCTTGTGATAAAGTGGGTTTCTTGAGCTTCGATACATTTCATTTAAGCTTACAATTGTCTGAGCATTGAGCCAGCGAGTATTTATCTCTGGACATCTTCCTGATGAGAACAGACCAGTGTGCAATGAAGGAGGTAGCCATTTGTAGCCCCTATTATTTTTTGCCAGTCTTGCTAGGGGTATCTCAATTTCCATGGTGTTTGTTCATTTTTTTCTGCTTTTTTTTCTGTGTTCAGTTTTATGATTTCTTTTTGCTACTTGGCTTGATTTGGGTTTGTTTTGCTGCCCTGACTTCTGTGTTTTTGGAGAGAAGTTTAGAGGCCTAGGTATGTTTTTGCTTTATTAATAAATGTGTTTGGTACCTCACACTTCTAAGTACTGCAGTAGCAGTATCCATAAATTTTGATATTTTTATTTTCATTCAATTCCATGTGATTGCTAAATGAACTTTAATGTTTAGAACAGCATCAGGTTCATGGTCAAATTGAGCAAAAAGCTGAACACAGCCTCCGGCACCAAGTGTGGGCATCCTCCCTCATTGCCAATATCCAGAGCGTGCGGTGATTACAGTTTTATGACCCTGTGTTGACTTATCATTATCACCCAGCACAAGAAGTACACATTAGGACTCTCTGTCACCATTGTTAGTTTGTGAGTTCAGATAAAGATGCAGTGATCTGTGTCCACCATTACAGCATCTAACAGGATGATTTCACAGCCCTAAAAACCTTCTGTGTCCAGTGATCCTTCCCATCCCACTGATCTGCCTCCCTGGGTTTGCCTTTTCTAGAAGACCATTTGGTTGGAGTCATAGGGCACATAGCCTTCGTAGATTGACTTTCTTCACTTAACATGCGTTTAGGTTTTCTTCATGTCTTCTCATGATTTAAAAACTAATTTGAGGGCTTAGAGAGATGAGCTAGGAATTAAGAGTGTTTATTACATTTTCAAAGGACCAGAATTTGGATCTAAGCATCCATTTCTGGTGGTTCACAAATGCCTGTAACTTCAGCTTCAAGGGATCTGCCTTCTTTTCTGGTCTCTGTGGTTCACGTGAGCCTGCCCTCCCACACACAGAGGGGGGATTATTTTATTTTATTTGTAATTATCCCCCCCTCTGTGTGTGTATGGGTGTGCATATGTGTGTGTGCAGGTGGATGTGAGGACCAGAAGTCTACATCAAGTGTCTTTCTTCAGGAGCTGTTCTCTTTGTTTTTTGAGACAGGGTCTTATTAACCAGTTAGGCTAGTCCATGGCCCCTGAATCCTAGGACTCTGTCCTCTGTCTACCCAGTGCTGGACATGCAAGCATGTAGCACCATGCTTGGCTCATTTTAATCTGGGTTCTGATGATCAACTCAGATGCTTGCATAGCAAACACTTCTCACCGATGCTCCCTTCGCCATTTCCTCACACCCATGTTTTCAGTGTTGAATAACACTGTGCTCTGTAAATGTACAACAGCTAATCATAATACACTTGCTGAAGAACAGCAATGTTGCCTCTGAGTTTTAACAAAATGAACAAGGTTGCTATAAACAACTAGGTGCACATCTTTAGTAGAGACGAGTTTTTTATTCATTTGGGTAAAATAACCAGATGTGATTGTTATGGTTTGAGTATTGAGGTTAGTTTTAAAGGAAACCATTGTGCTGTTTTCCAAAGCGGCTGTATAATCGTTAGTTTTCATTAGTTTAATTATGATGCATTTTGGCATGGATTTCTTTGTGTATTTCTGGATCATTTTGCTTCTTGAGTTTATGCCTTGCCAAATTTGAGAGGTTTTCAGCCATTATTTCCTGAGTCCTTTTTCAACACTGCCCATTCTTATTCCAGTGACACCAAGATCCTTTTTAAAAAATTTATTATTAAGATTTAGTAAAGGGGCTGGAGAGATGGCTCAGCGGTTAAGAGCACCCTCTGCTCTTCCAGAGGACCCGGGTTCGATTCCCAGCACCCACATGGCAGCTAACAACTGTCTGTAGTTCCAGTTCCAGGCAGACACCAAGGCGAATAAATAAATAAAGTTAAAAAAAAAAAAAAGATTTAGTAAAACACGATTCTAGTTGGAATTAATGAAAACTGAGAGCCAGGTATTGGGAAAAGCTGGACTGTCAGAGAGAAGAAACAGACCATAGTCAATTTTCACCCAGCCAACTTCCCAGAGTAAAAGCTATCTTTCAGAGTCCTCAGCCTGACTTGTGGCTTCTTCAGAATACCACACCATCTGCCTGCGCCTCCTTAAATATCTTCTTCACCCAGTTGTTTCACCTCCAGATTCAACTCTGCATCATAATTCTAGAGTTAGGATTAAAGGTGTGAGCTTCTCCTGTTTGGTAGTTAGGCCGTGAACTCACAGAAACACAGATCTCTGTCTCTGGAGTTAAGGGATTAAAGATGTAGGTCACCACTTGGTCTTTCCTGTGCTGGGATCAAAGTCATGAGTTACCACTCTTTGACCCTCATGACTTAACTGTGGGTAGATCTGTTCTCTGATATTCCAGGCGGATTTTATTAAATATAAAATAAATCACCACAATTTAGTTATTTTTATGTTATATTTTGCCTGTGTGTATCTGTGTGCATCACACATGTGCCTGGTACCTGTGGAGGTCACAAGAGGGCACGGGACCCTCTGGAGTTGGAAGTGTAGAGTATTGTGAGCCACCATGTGGCTGCTGGAAATGGAACCTGGGTCTTCTGCAAGAGCAGCACTGAAGTGCTGACCGGCCTCTCCAGCCTCCACGGTCACTTTTGTTTCTGTAGTTCTGAAGGTTAGTCAGTGCTGCCTGGTTGAGTTTTTCTTTCAGTCTCCTCTTGTTCAAACTGGGTAGTTTCTCTTATTCTTTCTTCAGGCTCTGTTGTAGAACCTATCCACTGGGATATTTTTTCTATGTGTGTGGCTGGTGTGGTGTGCACATGGGACATGAGGCTGACATCAGCTGTCTTCTTCACTTGCTCTCTCGAGGCAGGGTCTCTCACTTGAACCCACAGCTCCCTAGTTTTTCTAATCTAGCCAGCCATCTTACTCCAGGGAGCCCTTGCCTTCACCTCCTATACACTGGGATTGCAAAGATATCACCATGCCCACCTGGAATTTACGTGGCTGCTGAGGATCTGAACCCTTGTCTAGTGTGGCAGTTACCGGACCCAGTGAGCCATGCCCTAGGCCCCCAGCACATGCCCTTTAATTCCGTTTATCCTGTGTAATTTCTTCATCGCCAAGGCTCCCCGCTCCCCATTTGTTTCCAGCATGCTTCAGTTGCTTGATGAGGCGTTTTATCATGGCCGCTTTGAAGTCTTTGTCAAGTAGGCCTGTCATCTCTGTTTCCGTGCTATTTCTGTCCGCTCCTTGCTCCTTTTCCTTTGGTTTGAGATATCCTGGGTGTTACAAGGGAATTACAGTCAGAACCTAGAGCTCTTCATGCTGTGTCAAGACTCTGGGTCTAGTGTAAGCCTTAGTCTTAGTTAGCTTTCTCCCACTTGGCCCCAGCAAGAAAGAAAGGGGAGCCGGGTCTTGTTCCTCTGGTGATGTCTGCTAGGCAGGGGAGGGAATTCAGTGTCCACGTGGTCTTTAATAAGCTACAAAGAACTGACCTCATTATCTCCAGGGTGTTGGAAGCCCTGACTCTTCCCACGCCTCCTGTGATACCATCCTACTGAAGCAGGGAGTGTCTTACTGCTGGGTCAGGGTAGAAGTTCCCACTGGCCATGTGGTCTCTGGTCACCACTTACATCGCTGGGCTCATAGCCAACCCTGCTCTGTACTTGGCCTTCTTTGTCCCCACCAGGGCTAGTGACATAGTTTATTACACTGGATAAGAGCAGAGTTCTTAGTTGGTAGCCCTCAGCTATTTACTGGTGTTTATAGGGCAGGTCCACTGTGTGTGTGTGTGTGTCTGTGTGTGTGTCTGTGTGTGGTGTTTGGTTGCAAAACAGTGATTATTATTTATCTTGGTCTTTCCAGATTTTCTTTTCATCCTCTGGCCTCTGGGTTACAAAGAGAAGGCTTTTCTGGGCCACTTGTCTATAGACAACGCTTTTTTTCTTTCACATGCAACTTCTTAAGGGGCTGAAGGGGTCCTCAGGGAAAGAACTGTACTGTTATTCATGGCTCTTCTTTTCAAGGTTGGCTTGTTTGTGCCAGATACAAAGTCCAGAGAGTTAGTTGTGTTTAGTGGAAAGGAAAGGAAGTGAGTACATCTACTCCATTTTCCTGAAGTCCCTCAATTAACTTTTAGTCTCAGCCAAATTAAATATTGAATGTTAATTACACAATGGTTTTGACCAGGGTGTCACTCCATGCAACCATTCACAGACATGCACCACCGTGATGAGCCAAGTTAGATACTTTAAATACTGGAGTGGGAAAAGGTTCATTTTAAGGGTGGGTTAGATGACTGAGTGGGCAAAGATACCTTCCTCCAGCCTCCCAAGCTGAGTTTGATCCCCAGGACCTGTAAGTTAGGAGGTGAGGACCAACTCCTGGAGGTTGTCCCCTGACACATGTGCTGTGTGCCCACCCTTGAGATGAATAAATAAGATTTATTTTTAATTTATATGTATAGGTGTTTTGCCTGCGTGTATAGCTGTGTACCACTTGCATGCCTGATGCCCACAGAGGCCAGAAAGAGCGTCTTAGATCCCTGTCAGCTGGAGTTTGTGCTGATATATAAACTATATCATCACAGGAGTTACAGCTGCGTGTGGCTGCTGGGAATAGAACCTGGGTCCTCTACAAGAGCAGCCAGTGCTCTCAATCACCAAGCTTCCTCTTTAATCCCAGATATTTATGGTTTTTAAAAATAAAGATTCATTTCAATATTCTACTAGTGAACAATGTAAAATTCAAATTTTCTTAGTGCTTTCAACTTCTTAAAAATTCTTAGCTGGATACCCAAGCGTCTTAGCTAGTGGCTTTAATCTCAGCACTTGGGAGGCAAAGGCAGGCAGATCTCGGTGATTTTGAGACAGGCCTGTTCTACATAGCAGGTTCCAAGTCAGCCAGGGCAACATAGTTAGACACTGTTCATAAAAAAAAAAAAAAAAAAAAAAGAGCAGAAAGATAAGAATGAATTAAGTATAAAATCAAATCTAGATCAGTAGGACTGCTGGGAAACCAACAATTCAACCAGCCTTGAAAGGGTTAATTCATAAGCTTTGCATAAAAATTAAGCTCTGAGTTTCCCAGTGTCCTAATATAAAAAGTGTTTTTTAGCTGATGTTCTATTTCTCAGTTAAGAAACTCTCCGTTTAAGTAAACAGAAATACCTTCTTGGGGTAAACACAGAATAGCGGGCCTGGATTTAGTGCACATGGCTGTCAGACTGTGAACATCTGCCTCTGACTCTGACTGCCATGGAAGTGGGTCTGTCCACTCCAGAAACTTGTCTCAGGATGATTTGCTGGAGCACCTCCTTTTAGGGAAAGAAAAAAAAAAAAAACCAAGAACTTTTGAGACATCACTGCAGGGTTCTCAGAAAAGACCTCAGACCTTAGATTTTAATCCTCAGCCACAGGGCCCTCCCCTTTTTGTGCAGCAGAAAGGCAGGCAGTAGAGGAAGAGAGAGGGCCATGTGAAAGGTAGCAGGCCACTGGGCCTTCCAGCCAGCAAGTGGCAGAGAGTGGGAGAGACCTGAGTCTGCACATATGTGTATCCAGACATCGCTCTATCACTGGTCCAGAGGCCAGTCGTGTCTGCCTACTGGAAAGGATAATGAAAGAATTATTTTCTCTTGGGTAATACTGAAATTATAATGAACACCTTAGAACCTATTTTCCAAGTCTTAAATCCTTACTCATCAGATATTTAAAGTTAAGAATGGGGGGGGGTTGCTGGTTACATAAACTTGAGGGCCAAAGTCCTGATCCCCAGAACCCATGTCAGTGCCAAATGGGAGTGGTGGCTTGCTTCTAATTCCAGCAATCTAAAGGTGGAGACAGGATCCCAAGAGCAAACCCAGACTACCTGAGAAACCGTGCTGCACCAATGTCAGCTTCCGGTCTCCACACACATGCACACACATGAATATGAACCTCCTACACACATACACACCTTTTTCTCTTTAAATATGTCTTTCCTCTTTCTCAATCTTAAAAATGGGAACACATAAGTGATTCCATATGAAATGAAGCAACTATTTGTCTTCCTGGCTCTGTGCTAACAGCATACAGCAGAGCAAAGTCTCAAAGCCACTTAGAGCTCCAGGTTGGGATGTGGACATTTATGTTTGGAATCACAATTGCAAACACTAATGGTATAATACTCCTGAACCAGAGCCCAATCAAAAACCGTCTTTATGGTGCTTTAGGATTATGCAATTCCCTAACAATGCAGGTTCATTCTGAGTAGCTGTGTCAAATCAAAAACTGAAAGGTTTCTTTGTAATTATGATTCGTATTAAGGCTGTTTGCCAGAATGTTCCCAATCCTTATTCTGTAGAGCACTTTAAAAATTGAAGAGAAGTGGATGAACATTTGATGGCTGGAGCTAGTCTCACTTTTCAAAATTAGTAAGTAACCACAGACCTCAGGGTGATGATCAGCACCCGGAGGAGCACACTGCTTTATCTTGTTAGCATGGCTTCATAGTGTAGCCTTGTAGGGCCAGTAAGAAACAATACTGTGCTTCAATTTGTACTTCATGTATCCAAGCAAGATTTTACTGTCATGCTTGCCTGTAAGTTTGTTCTGAGTGTTAGGCTTGCTTAAGCCCAAGACAGAAGCCATTGACTTGGAGTCCAAAGACCTCAGTCAAGGAACATACTTTCTTTCTTCTTCTTTAGGAAGCAAAATATATTCACTTATGTTTTAATTACAGTAATTCATTTAATGGCAGTCATCAAGCAATTCTAAAATCTGTATTGCTGTAAACTTTGTCTAATGTATAAGCACCAGCAACTCTATGTGTGTGTGTGTTCACAGTGTTTCATGTGTATGCAGGTGTGTGTTTATATGTGTGCATGTACAGGTGTTTATGCATGTGTGTATGTATGTAGATACCAGGGATCACTCTTAGGGGTGCTTCCTCAGGTCCTAGCCACCTTGCTTTTTGAGACAGGCTTTCCTGCTTAGCCTGGCTGTGATGAGTTAAGCTGGACTGGCCAGACTGTTAACCTACCCAGCTTTGAGATGACAAACTCTGCTGCCATACCCAGCTCTTTGTGGGTGTGTGTGGAGGTCTCATTCCAGCCCTTGTTCTCCCAACACTTTACTAACTAACTTTACTAACTCCCATACTAGAGAATTAACTTTCTACTCCACAGGAGGCTTTAACACTGACTTAGGCCTGACTTCTTCCTTGATTGATTTTTGGACTTTTCCCCCTCTTTGAAACAGGGTCTCACTGTCTGGCCCAGGCTGGCCTGGAGCTTGCAATTCTGTTTCAGCCCCCAAGTGTTGAGATATAGGCATTCACTGTCACCCTTGATCTCCTTGATTTTACATTTAATGTATGTGTCAAGGTAAAGTTACAGAGAAGAAAAATACAAACTTACAAAGCTTTGTGAGTCTTGACAAACACAACCATGAAACAACCATCTCTGTGAAGATAAAATGTTTCCATTGGTCCCAAGATATTCTCCCTGGCTTCAGCTGTGATTCCCAGCAGCCATGTGACGGCCCCTTGATATGCTGCTTATCTGTCTTTGATATTGTCATTTCTTTTGAATGTCTAATGGCATCTTATCAGGCGTGGCTTTTTTGTTTTTTTGTTTTTATTGGCTCTTGAGACAGAAACCAAGGTTTGGTGCACGTTAAGCACACACTCTATAGTTGTACCAAGCCCGACATCCTAAATATGCTGAGAGTCTTATTTTAATTTTAAAATTTTTAACTAGGTTGTTTGATTTTTTATTATTGATACCTTTTAAATATACATTGAGATTCAAGCACTTTTTTCTATGTTTTTGCAAATATTTTTACCCAGTGTATGCAATGCTGGGGAGTAAGCCAGTGTCTTGCACATGCTGTATGCACCTCACACCCTCTGCCAGCCTACCCATGGTTTTCTTTTTCCCAGGGGGAGTATATGTGGTTAAGGGGACACACACACACACAGCACCAGCAGCCACCCCATCCCCACCACAGACTGAAGCAAAGGCTCAGCAGGTAAGAACATTCTCCATGCTTGCAGAGGCTCTGAGCCGGGATCCAGTGGGTCAGATGGCCTCTTTTGGCCTCTGTGGACACTGCATACATACAATGCACAGACACACATGCCAGCAAAATACTCATGCACATAAAATTAACATAAATAATTTTTTATATTAAAACCCCACACATAATGTAAAATTCTACCATTTTAAAGTTCATGGGTACCAAGCACATTACACAGCCATTACTCCATCCATCCCCATAATCCTTTCATATTCTAAAACTGAAAGTATCCGTTAAGCCGGCATTTCCCTCTCTTTATATCCCCTTGTCCACTGTCCTGTGTTGTCTCTCTGTCCTTTGCTGCTCCAACCTTCCTTTTATCTTTTGGGAACTGGTTTGTGTCACTTTAACAGAATGCCTTCCGGTTTCATCCCTAACTTAGATTATCAGAACTTCTTCCTGACACACAGTTACGTCAGGAGGCAATTATGAATATTATTCATTTTTATTTTAAAGGTGAATGGCATTCCCTTTCTGTATGTGCCTTCTTTGCTTTTCACTCATCTTTCTGTGGGCGCTTTGGCTTCTTCTGTGGTTTAGCTTTTGTGAATGCTGCTATAAACCTTCGGGTACAAACATTTTGAGTTCTTGCTTTGAGGTTCAGGATTCATACTTACATTTAGAATTGCTAGACCTTCTGCTGGTTCTATTTGGAATGTTTTGAGAACCCTCCATGCTGCTTTTCAAGGCATTCCAATAGCGCGAGGATCTCAGAGTGTTCACAACCTGAGCATGCTTGTTATTTTTCTGGGTTTGTTTGCTTGCCTCCTTGGAGTCAAGGAGAGTTGAGACAACCTTCCTCTAGTGTCCAGGCTTGAACTCTTGGTCCTCCTGCTCGGCCTGCCAGCATGCACCCACCAAGCCTGTCTTTTCTGGTTGAGTGCAGCTGGCGCCTGCCTCTCAAAAGTGAGGATTTGGATAAAATCTAGCTTGAGTCATGTTTACAGTGCCATATTGATGGCCTCCATAACCCAAGGTTATAAAGATTTTCTCCTGTAAGTTTTTTTTTGGGGGGTATTATAGTTTATATAATTCCATTTTAAAACTGTTTTAAATAAAATATATGGCATGGGTTGGGGTATATTTGTTTTCTTGAAGTTTTTTGTTTGTTTTGTTTTGTTTTGACATGGTTTCTCAGTGTAAACCTGGCTGTCCTGGAACTCACTCTATAGACCAGGCTGGCCTCGAAGTCACAGAAATCCTCCTGCCTTTGACTCCTGAGTACTGTGGTTAAAGGTATATGCCACCACCACCCAGCTCTTAAAGATACTTTAATATAGGTTAAGCACAAGTATTAGGAGAAAAAACATGCAGAAGAAAATACTCATATGTAAAGAAGGGAGAGTTATCCCCCCCTGGTTTTTGAGATAGCATCTTTCATCGACCTCATTAAATAGGCTAGACTGATACCCAGTAACCCCCAGTCCACACTCCCCAGCACTGGGATTTCAAGTGTGCACCACTAAACTGGGCTCACTTTCTCTCTCTCTCTCTCTCTCTCTCTCTCTCTCTCTCCCCCCCCCTCCTCTTTCTCTCTCTCTCAACATGGGCTTCTGGAGGTCAAATTAAAGTCTCTACCAACTGACCTCTCTCCAGTTGTTGGTTATCTTTGAGCCTTCCATTCACAGTAGTAAGAACCTTGCAGAGTTATTAAGAGGATTACATGATGTGTAAAAGGCATTTGCCAAATATATAAACATTTGATAAGCATGTCCTATATTAACCATTATAGTTATCTGATTACTGACTCAGTAAATATTTGTTGAGCAATGCTCTGTCCTGTTCAGCCTTAACAGGTGCCAGAATGCACTTGTGAATAGACCTAGCTGTTATATTTGACAAATTTTTATTAAATTGTGTGTGTGTGTGTAAGTGCATATGTGTGGAAGTCAGAGCACAGCGTGCAGGAATTGATCTCTCTACTTTGAGGGTCCCAAGGATCTACTGAGGTCATCAGGCTTAGTGTTAGTAAATGCCTTTGCTCACTGAGCCATGTCACTGGTTCTGCTTATTTTATTTGAGATGCTTAAGCATAGCGCTCTAGGGAAAGGCTGTACAAAGCGCCAGGGATGCTCTACTTTCATGACGGACCTGTGTGTCTTATTTCATGTCGCTTTAGAATGTCAGTATTACCCACCATATGGCAGAGGAAACCCAGTCTCAGAGGAGTTAAGTCACTCACCTCTGATGCAGCTGTACACCTACCCAATTAGAAAGCCAGGAGTTGTCTGTCTGGCCCTGATGTTAAAAGAAAACTTAAAAAAAAAAAAAATACATGGCGACTACTACAAGCCCTTTTGATTTCTGTCTTTCTTGAAAGACAGCAGTCACACTTCTCCAGAAGATGCCTATTCTTGCTCCTGCCACAGGCAGCATTTTTAATGGGGAACATTCCTTGGCTCACCCTCGATGACAGAGCACATTTTCATAGGATGTGGTTTCTTCTGTCTGTTATCTATATAATGAACTGTTTCCCTGATTCTTGCTGTTATCTCTCGACAGTCTTCAAGTTTTCTTATGAACCAGAAATGCTGGAAGTGAGAGACACTGAAATTTATCATAAAAATTAAGAATTCTGGAGCTGGAGAAATGGCTAGTTGGTAAGGTGCGAACACACAAGCTTGAGGACCTGTGTTCACTCCCCAGAACCATGTAAAAAGCCAGGCCTAGCAATGCACATCTCCTCAGAGAGGCAGAGACAAGAAAAGCCCTAAGACTTCCTCAGTTGGTATAGCCAAATTGGCTAGCACTAGGTTCAGTGAGAGAGAGACCCTGTCTCTTAAAACAAGGTAGAGCGTGATTAAGGAAGATACCTGAGGTCAACTTCTAGTCTTCTTATGCATGTACAAGTATGCACACATACATCACCTGTGAACATACACATACAATCCAATACCAATGATTTCTCAACCCATGAAGAAGTGATTTCCAGCCTTCATTTGTTCCTGCCACTTGATTCCTAGGTATATAATTAAATAGAAGAGGAGCTTTGAGGTGTTGTTGTTGAGACAAGGTCTCAGTATGTAGCTTTGGCTGTCCCGGAAGTCACTATATAGACCAGGCTGGCCTTGAACTCACAAAGATCTGCCTGTCTTTGCCTCCCAACTGCTGGGATTAAAGGTGCCAAAACACCTAGGTGGAATGTTTTCAATGGGAAACAACATGCTAAGGAGACACTTAAAGACAGTCAAGTCCCATCGCCCCATGGGTTAGAGTTCTTAATGTACCAACCACAGAATCCAACTATATTAGACACTTGTAGACACTCTGGATGGCCAGAAAATGTTCAGCTTCACAGGGAACTCTCTGAGGTACACCACAGACCACACCTACTCATGATTCAATTTAGGGTATCTCTATTACAATACTGGCATTGTCTGAAGTGAAATAATTTTATTATTAAAAATAAAAGAATGTGATTTCTCAGAATTCCATTGCTTTCTCTTTGGAGAAGAAGAGCTGAGATCTGGTTGGAAGAAATCATAGGAAAAAATTATAAAAAAACAAATTGAGGCATACCTAATGAGACAAAAATGGAATATATTAGACTCTCAATATTATCAACACAAAAGTATTTTATTGTCTATGATAGGTGTACATATGCACAGGCATATTTATGTATGCTGGTGTGAGTGAGCATTTTTGGAGGTCAGAAGACAACAGGCCTTGGTCCTTGACTCCTGCCTGAGCCAGGCTAGCTGGCCTGGGATTCTTTGTCCACCTCCGTTCTCTCTAGGAGTACTGCCCTACCTGCCTGCCTTTGTAAGTGTTCAAGACATTGAACATGGTCCTCATGTTTGCCGGCAAGCACATACCCACTGAACCATCTCGCCAGCCCTCTGGAATTTTTTTTTTAAACAAGTCCTCCCTTTTAAGGACAAATTTAACAAAACATTAAAATTCTCTAGAGATGGGTAGTTGGGTACACAGTTCCAATATGTATTTGCTAAATTTATTCCTCTTATTTCTGAAAGGTCTAAAGTTTTCATAATGAGAAAAGATTAATCCTGGACTCTAGTTGAAGATTAGCATCATTTTTTAAAGCTATTACCTCTGTACATGGAAATGAATTCCAAAAAGTGGGGAAGATGTAGTCAGGGCATTAGTTGATTCTTCTCCCGGAAGGAAAGTGTCCAAGAAGATTGTCAGAAATGTAGGATGATCTTTCCCTCAGGGCCTTAAATGCCCGGCTTACTGAGCTGTCCCAGGCTACACACTGGACCCCATCAACCATCTGGAAGTCTGGACCTTCCAAAGGGTGTTGTAAGGGTTTGGTGTGTGGCTCAACTTTGTGTCAAGCACCAGCTACAAAAATGCCTTGAATGTCCTGTTTACAGATGTGCAATCAGATGGTCTGCGTGTGTTCTCAAAGGCTGGATTGCCTAATATGCTGGTTCCACACTCTCATCTCAGGGATTTATTTTAGGAATAAAGGACTTGAAATGTTCAGTTAATTTCTTTATATTAAGAAAAGCAAAAAAAGTTATAGAGAACAAAGACATGTGAAATAAAAAGCCAAGACAACCCCCTTCAAACTGGAGCCCCACCTTCCTAATGGTGTGACAGGTCCTTGTGCTGTGATCTTCAACCATAACATTTTGTTACTACTTCATTACTGTAGTTTTGCTACTGTTATGAATTGTAATGTAAATATTTGATATGTGTGATATCCGACATACCACCCCTGAGGGGGACCCATAAGTTGAGAACCACCGTCTTACAAAAGCAATCCAGCCAAAGAAACCCATCCTGTTTGAAGACCCTTAATGTCCATAGCACAGATGTGCCCTCTGTGACTCACCTGGTCACCTGTCTGGACTAGGGCTCTGGTTCCCCAGTGGCCTAGGTTACATCTAGCCCTGTTTCTTTAGGGCAGGAATTTTTAATCTGGAGTACACAGATTTCCCCCAACTAGCCCAGGAGCCAAAAATTTCGGGATTCTGTGAATTTGAGTGGAAAGTGGGCAACTGTTGATCAATTAGGGAAAATCCTAACTGCTCTTATAATAAAAACCTGGAGCCAAATATTGGGGAAAAGCTAAAAGAACAGAGGGACAGAGGAACAAGCCACAGCCACTTGTCACCCAGCCACTCCTCAGAAAAGAGAAGATTCTGTCTCCACGAATCCTCAGACTGAATGGGGAAGAGAAAGGTACCGAGAAGAGTCTGTCTCTTCCCACCTTATATCCCTTTCTCTGCCCAGCCATATCTCTTCCTGTCTCAAATGTCCCAGTGCTGGGATTAAAGGTGTGTGCCACTACTACCTGGCTCCATTTAGTCTTGAACTCACAGACATCCAGATCTCTGATGAATATCTGCCTCTGCCTCCTGAGTGCTGGGATTGAAGGTTTGTGTCACTGCTGCCTGACCTCATGGCTAACCCTATGTCCAGCTTTGTCCTGTGATCTTCAGGCAAACTATTAGATACACAATATATCACCACAGGCAACAACCCAATGTAGTGTGTAACAATGCTGGTGACCTTTCATCTGTTCAGAAGAGGTCACTATGGGGGTTTTCTCTTGTTGAAAGTCCTTGTGGGGTTTTGGTATCAAGATCATCCTGGGCCTCAAAAAACATGTTTGGGAATTTTATTCTTTGGAAAAATTTGTGTGAAGTCAGTGCTATTTCTGTTTTTAAACTGAATTTTGTATGTATTCATGTGCACATGTTTGTGTGTATATGTGTCCAGGTGTACACATATGTTATGTGTGTACATGCGGAAGCCAGATGTTTTCCTTAGATGTTCTTTTTCTTGTTTTTTGAGGCAGGCTCCCACTATAGCTGGAACTTGCCAGGTGGGCTGGACTACCTGGCCAGCACCCTAGGGATCCTCCTGCCTCTGCCTTCCCATTGCTGGGATAACAGTTCTATACAACCACACCTGGCATTTTAGTGTGCTTTCTGGAGGAGCAAACTCAGATTCTCTCACTAAGTCATCTCCCCAGACATCTCATAAATAGCAGAGTGCATTTGCAAAGCCCTGGTCCTGGGGTTTCTTTGTAAGCCAGGTTTTCCATGTAGATTTAATTTAACTGATGGATACCAGCCTAGCCAAGCAATGCAATTCTTATATCAGTTTCAGCAAGTTGCTTCTTCCTAGGAATGTGTTCCCCAAATGATGGGTGATAGAACAGGGCACAATGGCGCACACCTTTTAAACCCAGCTCTCCAGAAGCAGAGGCAGGCTGATCAGAGTTCCAGACCAGCCTAATCTGAAAACAAAGTGAACAGACTATTTAGCCATTCATCTACACAATCCTTTGGGGTTGGGGGGATGGTTCAGGGGTTAAGAGCACTGGCTGCTCTTGCAGAGGCCCTGGGCTTGGATCCCAGCACCCACATGGCAGCTAACAGTTGTAACTTGAGCTTCAGGGATCTAACACTCTTCAGGCACACATGTGTCACACACACATACATGTAGGCAAAACACCTACAACATAAAGTTTTAAAGTAATTTTTTAGAAAATGAGGAATGTAATACTCGGGAGGCACAGGCAGACAGATCTCTATAAGTTCAAGGACAGCCAAGGCTACATAGAGAAACCCTGTCTCAAAAAACCAAAATTAATTAATTAAAATAAAAATGGAGAGTATGAGTTGTCCATGTTACTTTAATGAGTACAAGATTATTTCTCATTTTTGATATTAGTAATAAAAATGAAACAATGGGCTTCAGGATCTGTATTGATGGGAGGTATAAGACCAACCAACCCAGACACTGTTTACAGCGTATAGAAAGCATAAACTGCGGGTAGACTTAATCTGTCAATTTCTTTTAAGAAATCTGCCAGTGAGTAAAGGCATTTATCACCAGGCCTGGACTTGAGTTCAGTCTCCAGGACTCACATGGTGGAAGGCGAGAATCAACTCCCTCAAGTTACCTTCGGACCTTCACAGCCTATCATGGCACTCCAGTTCACACATAGACTCCTGGCATGCCAGCATACACACATACTACACACATACACATACACATACACACACACACACACTAAAAATGTCCTAAAATAATTAAAAAAAATACATTTTCCAGAAATAATCGCCTTGACACAGAAATAATGGGCACAGCGTGGTAAGCTTATCAGTAGGGACAGGGAAGCAATTATGTTATAAGCTCCCCAGAATTTCTCACAGCTGCAAAGTGCAAAGCATTGACTCCAAAGAGGGCTAGGGGGGCACTGGGTCTACAAAACACCAGTCATATACTGTCAGGTACCCCAAAGTCTCTGCTCAGTTAAACCTTACGTATCCCTCTGCATGTGACTGTGTATTAGCTTGTGCTGTGATAAAAACACCATGACCAAAAGTAATGTGGGGGAAAAAGGATTATTGGATTTATGTGTCCTGAGTATTTCCCATCAGTAAGGGAAACCAAGGCAGGAGTTGATTTAGAGGCCATGAAGGAAGGCTGCTTACCTGTAGGCTTGCTTGCTCTCTGTGGTTCACGATGCTCCCTTTCTTATCCACCCAGAACCACCTGTCCCGAGTCACTGCCTACAGCAGACTGCTCCCTCCTACATTAATCATTGTTTGTTTGTTGTTTGTTTTGGTTTTTCTTTTTTTTTTTTTTAAAAAAAAAAAACTTTATTCATTTATTCATTTTCCTTGGTGTTTGCCTGGAACTGGAACTACAGACAGTTGTTAGCTGCCATGTGGGTGCTGGGAATCGAACCCGGGTCCTCTGGAAGAGCAGTGGGTGCTCTTAACCACTGAGCCATCTCTCCAGCCCCTTGTTTTGGTTTTTCATGACAGGGCTTCTTTGTGTAGTTTTGACTGCCCTGGAACTTGACCTGTAGACCAGGCTGGCCTCAAACCTCTGTCTGTCTCTCCCTCCCAAGTGCTGGGATTAAAAGGGTGTGTCCTGGTCCACATCAATCATAAAAGCAAACAAATAAAAAAGCCTCCATCTGCTTGCCTACAGATCTGATGGGGCATGTTCTCCACTAAGGTTCCCTCTTCCCAGACGACTCTAGTTGTCTCATGCTGACAAGTTAACAGCACATATGCACAGGCAATAGTTTGAGGCACATTATCTCTGGGTGCTGAGATGCTGGAGGATAGTTATTTTCTTCCTGATCTTCTGTATTATTTAAAATGTTTTGCATGAGCACGCATCATTCTTGCAAAAAATAGCAAAACTTTCTAAGGAGCTTGGCAGGAACACGATGAGAGGGTGGGAGGCAAGGAGTGTGTGCGGGCATTTTTTTGTTTGTCTTAGGGAACAGCTAGGGAAGGAGAATTTGAAGCTTTGAGAAAAGAGTGAAGAAGACTTAGGACCTTGTCTCCAGCAGAGAAGTCAGCCTTAAAGGGACAGGACACCCTCTTCATGAAGGAAGCAGATAAAGATGCTAGGAACTCCAGAGCTGCAGGGAGTGAGAAAGGAGAGTATGTACAACCCATGGCTTCCAGTTTCTTGGTGTACTGTGAGAAAAACATTTTCTAAGAATGGGAACAGTAGGATCAGAAATAAGGGTGTCTCTAGTGGGTGTGGCCAGCTGGACTGTGGGGTCTTGCTTGGAGCTATAAACACCACATTGGCGAGGACTCCCAACAGTATGGCTGGCCAGGCTTTCTCTGGAGGAAGTGGATGCTTGGATCTGGCTGTTGGGGGAGAGACAGGGTTAGCAGAGCCTCCCAGGAGAACATTGAGAACACTCAGGAGAGACATGGAAATGACTGACCTTTGAATCAGGATGTTAGGAAAAAGTGAATTACAGAAACGCTTCCTTGGAATTTGGAGTATGTATCCAAGAAGCCAAAGGGGCATGATGCAAGATGGGCTTTAGAAACCAACGTATTATAGGAGTTCCTGAGGACACAAGCAGCTAGTGTAGGGCTGGTGAGGTTGAAGGTCACTGCCATGATACTGGGAGACTCAGTGGTCTTCGTCAAGCATGGGGCCATTTCCAGATGAGCTTTGGCCTTTTAGAGAGGAAAACTGCAATTTGGAGCTAGGAGAGTAGGTCCAGGGATGAAAAGAAGGACGGATCCTCAGAGAAGGCACTGAGTCCACTGTCTCCTTCAGTGGCGGGGCTCTCTGGGGTCTCCTTTAAAGGCTGGGTTTACCAGGTGGGGGAGGGCAGAAGAATGGTCTCATAAGGGAAAGTACTGTACTCTATGGAAGACTCTTACAGACGAGGGAGGTGAGTAAGGGAGTGTGCAGAGGCAGAATTGGGGACAGGATTGAACAGGAGGGCTCTTCACACATTTCCAGAGAAAATGCTGACCTGGGTATTTCCTCTTTGCTATCACAAAGCACTGTCTGCTCTCTTCAGGAGAAATCAGACTAGCAAAGGTTGGAAGAAGTAAACAGGAGAGCCAAAGAACTACCCATAATTCCAGCGTGTGGGAGCTTTTCCCATTGGTGAGATCCTCCACTGCAGCTTCCACTGGCACAGCTTTGGATCTCACAATCAGCCTGACCTCTGTCTAGCTCATTACCTCTCTCTAGCTGAGCCTGGGTGCCTGCCACAACCATGCTCCCAGCCTCTGTCCTGTGTGGGTGGTCCCAGTCATTCTCCCCAGGACCCACTTTCCAGGTCAGTTCTCTGCCTCCGTCCTGCCATTACGGGTCCCTCTCTGGCTCCCAATGTCATGTGTAGCAGGAGTCCTCTGCCTTCTCTGATCCCAGGCCTGCCCATTTCCACTGAGGTACTGATGTCCTTCCTGTCAATTCCCCACAGCCTCATGCTGGGCTCTGCCCTTAGGAATGATGTAATGAGACCCTACAACCTCCTCCAGCCTGTTCTGACCTTTGCTATTCTGAGTTCTCTGCCCATCCCTCCTTCTGGGGACTTGCATCCATTTACCACCTGGGTAGGAAGTACAGGCCTCAGAGTCTACTGGAACCTGATCTCCTGATCCTACCGC
Organism: Sigmodon hispidus; assembly: GCA_004025045.1. Classification (NCBI taxonomy): domain Eukaryota; kingdom Metazoa; phylum Chordata; class Mammalia; order Rodentia; family Cricetidae; genus Sigmodon; species Sigmodon hispidus. The sequence continues at coordinate 87,822 of PVIH01002530.1, forward strand.
TAAGAACTCTGAGAGGCCAAAGAATGTCCCAAAGTCAACCAGCAAGTTAAGGCTTAAGTCCCATTTCAGACCTGCTATATTGGAAGTTATCTTTGTAATCCTTTTTTTTTTTCCCTTAATGCCTAATCAGGAAGTCTTAGAGGCCCAAAGCAATGGCTATCACCATTTGGCAAATATCAGAATGACTAGGAACAATTTCTGTCAGTCTAGACCTATACATCTTGGTACACATCCCCACCTAGCACAGGTATAACTGGCCTATGGCTATGCAGAGATTCTGTCTTTGCCTCCTGTCTGTCTGTAGGTGCACTGAGATTACAGATGCCTGCACTGCCCCATCAGGCTTCTGGGGATCTAAAATCACATCCTTACGCTCATACAGCAGCGTTTTACCCACTGAACTGACTTCTTAGCCCCTAATATTTCTGAGACTGATTGGTTCCCCTAGGTGATACTGATAGAGCTAGCCATTATCTTCGGTTTTATACCTCTTTCTAGATCCTTATTACTGAATCTCAGAGACATTTTATCACAGAAGCAGCCCTGGCCTATTGCATGAATTCTACTTAGTCTTATAATTAAAAACCTGGAGCCAGATATTGGAGAAAACTGAAAGACAGAGAGGAAACAGCCGCAGCCACTGCTCACAAACCCTCACTGAAGGCCTCTCACTCAGAGTTGTAAGCAAAGGGCTGAGTCCTGCCTCTGCCTCCTCCCACCTTATCTTCCTTTCTCCACCCAACTATCTCACTTTCTGCTTCAACCTTCCCAGTGCTGGGATTAATGACTGTGCCACCACTGCCTGGCTCTGTTTGGCCTGGAACTCAGAGATCCAGAGGATTGTTGCTGTCAGGGAATGCTGGGATTGAAGGTGTGGGTCACCACTCCCTAACCTCTTGGCTAACTAACTCTGTGGGTGGCTCTGTCCTGATTTTCAGACAGATTTTATTAGATACACAATATATCACCATACTGGAGACTCCACAACCAGATTCCTGTTCAGATGTGACAGCCATCACCCAGGGCCACACTTGTAGACCTTCTCAGGCTTACACTGTCCTGCCTTCAATATTTTACCCACTTCCTGATATACCAGGGGGTGGGAAAAAGACCAAATTGTTTGCCAGAGTACTTAGGCATAATCTAGCAAATACTGAGTAGAGTTCTTGATGATTCCGTGTGTGTGTGTGTGTGTGTGTGTGTGTGTGTGTGTGTGTGTGTGTGTATAGTATGCATATATATATGCTGGTGCGCCAGGAGTCTACAGCCCAGGATAGCCAAATCAACCAGACCTGGCCTAGGCAGTCTTGACCAGTTAGAGGAGTGCTGTGATTGTGAACTGTGAGTTTATATCCCAAAGCCCCTATTTGACCTCCATCTAACTCTTTCCTCATTTATAAAATGAGAATAGAACTCATTAAAAATTATATTATAAAATTAAAAAGAGTCCCTTCCTGCATGGGATAGAATATCAGATCCACACAGGTAAGGTACTTGAAGTGGCATTAGGTATGTAGCAAGTGATCCATGAGGGTTTGCTGCTATGATTATCTCACAAAAACTGTGCGGAATGAGGAGACTCCAGAGAGCACTGTGCTGCACACGAACTGGTTGGGAAGTTATCAGTCCCTACCTCATTGCATGAGCATACATCAGAGGAATGACTAGCGATGAGGTAACAGCTCTTCACAGTGTTTTGGACCGTTGAAGGCAAACATGCTAGGTATTTGCCGAGGAGAAGGTCAAGCCGTGCATAATTTAAGAAATACACAGCCATTCTGCACTCCAGGGCTTTGATAAGGTGGCAGTTACATAACCGGCTGCAACCATGCAGATGAGCAGAGACAAAGGTGGGGGTCTGGGTGCTCCAAAAAGCAGGGTGCATGCCAGGGAAGAGGTGTCGTACAGCGTGGGTCCAAGGAGATCTGTGTGCTTCCCATGCTGTTGTATGTGTTACTGTGCTAGCAGGACAGACTGCCTGATGATCCTTGCCAGGCTGATATCAACAGGAGGATTGGAAGTTGGCCTTAGATGTATAGATCACCATTGCTTCCTACTTCCTTGTTAATATTTGTAAGCTAAAGTCATCGCATCAGTGTGTCCCATGACAGGGTGCGAGTGGCTTGGGTTTCCTGTCACACACCTAGAAATCTCTGGAACGAGGGAATCTCAGTTGAGGAATTACACCCATCAGATTGCCTGTGAGCAGGTTTGTGGAGCATTTTCTCACAGTGGGCAATGCCACCCCTGGGCAAGTAGTCTTGGGATATGTATGAAAGCAAACTGAAGAAGCCATGAGGAGCAAGCCAGTAATCAGTGTCCTGAAAGGCCTCCAGTCCCTGCTTCGGGTTCCTGCCCTGACTTCCCTTCATGATGAACTGTGAGCTCTAAGGTAAAATAAACCTCCTCCCCAGGTTGCTTTTCATTGTGGTGTTTATCACAGCATTATAAACCCAACTAGGAAATTCACAAAAGTCAATCTTGAAAATATGAGGGGCTAAGAAGACAGCTCAGTGTGGGAAAAGCCTGCACAAGCCTCAAGACATGAGCTTGGACCTCTAGAGTCCATTTAGTCTCTGTGTTCCTGTGGAGAGAGAGAAAAGATAGACAGGTGAGCCTGGAAAGTCGCAGACCAGCTAGCCTGGTGTACACAACAGTAAGGAGACACTGTCTCAAGATGGAAAGAAGGATGGATACCTAAAGGTTGCCCTCTGACCTCCACACACCATGGCACATGTATTCCTACACTCACGTGAACATGCACACATACACATACTTATAACACACACACACAAGGCTCTATGACACTCCTATAAAACCACACTTAGATTGGTATCAAAGCTCAGCCTTTCTGTATCTCCTGGTTTCCTTTGATGCCGCCTGATTCCAAGCATGGATGACTCCGAGATGTTGGGAACCAGACTGCAGTGGCTTATTTCCATTTGGGAGCAGAAGATGTGAGCCTGTGAGCACTTACCAAGTGGTCCCATGTGTTAATCACAGAATGCTTAGCCCTCCCTGTGTGAGTCATCCGGTACCTTTTCAGAGGGGAACTGAATGGTTTAGATAAACTGTTAGTCATACCATGAAGCCCAAAATTTCAGAAACCAGAGAGCTAGTTTATTTCTAGAACCATCTGTAGGGTAAGCATCAACCTCATATCCAAGGAGTTGCCAGAGTAGCTCTGCTATTGCCAGGCTTTTGGAAGCCATACCCAGACAAGGAGGTTTGTGAACTCAGGGTAGAGTGAGTGAGGGGGCTTAGCCCACCAGGCCATGCTGGAAGCTCCGTTCTGCCTCAGCATGACATAACCTGCCATCCCCCTTAGCAAGAAGCTACTGAAGAATTCATTAGTCCCTGGGAGCTCGGAGGCCCAAAAAAGCTCCATTGGTTTGAATCCATCCTATTAAATTGGGTGTGGTGGTGCATGCCTGTGAACCCCAGAACTTGAGGCTAAGGCAGGAGGATTGTGAGTTACATGGTAGCCTGAACTCTATAGAGCAATCCCTGTCCCAAAAGGAAGGAGCAAGGTGGATGTGTGTGTGGTGGTGGTGGTGGTGGGGGATCTGGAATGTTCCTCTGTCATTTTTCAAATATTTGTAAACTTTTATTTGTTACGTGTTTCTGTGTATGTGATGAAGTGGGTTGAGGTGACTGGGCAACTTTAGGGTGTCTTTGGCTGCTTCCATGATCTCCGGGGATTGAATTCTGGTTGTTAGGTTGTGGCTACTCAGCCATCTCACCAGCCCTAAATGAACAATTTTAATATTTGTGAGTGAGAGCAGAATTTGGAATCTTTTTTTTTTCACTGCCATCCGATGGAGTTTTGTGAGAGATGGGGAGGCTGGCTTGTAGGCCAGAAGGAGGCAGCGAGCCTGGAGCCTTAGCTAGCACCAGTCTCTATTTAATTATAGTGCAGGGAATGGACCCCACTGCTATAAAGAACAGTGGCTCAAACAGCCTCACTCACTGAAAGTTTTCATGATGAAGTTTTAAAAAGTGACAGCATATCTGAGGACAAGAAGTACATTTCAGGAGATAAAAATATAACTAACCACTTTAGAAATGTAAAGGCTGGATATGAAATCAGAGTTTCCAAAACACAAGAAGAGTATGGCCAGCCATGGTAGCACAAGCCTTTACCCCTTCAGTACTGGGAGGAAGGGGATCGGAGTGGAGTTCCACTGGCCAGCCATTCTAGCCAGTTGCTGAGCACAGGGCTCAGTGAGAGAGATCCTGCCTCAGACTATGAGGTGGAGAGCAATCAAAGACACATGAAGGTCATAGCTGGCCTCCCCAGGCAATGGAGTGCACATGCGCAGATGAGGTACAAAATTAGACACAATGTTAGTTATGTAAGTAAATTTAAACAAGATGTACAGGTTTAGTATCTGACTAGCAAGAGTTCTAATGCAGAAGAACATTAAAAATAAGAAAAGGGGCTGGAGAGATGGCTCAGTGGTTAGAGCACTTGCTGTTTTTACCCAGGTTTGGTTTCTAACATCCATCTGATGGCTCATATCCACCTGTAACTCCAGTTCTAGGTGATCTGACACCTTCTTCTGGGTTCTGTGGGCAACAGGGCACACATTGGGGTCCATAGACATATGCAAATGCATAGGCAAAATACTTATACACATAAAATATAAGTTTATTTTTAAAAGGAAAATAACAAAAATATGGAAAATTTCAGAAGTGGAATTTTGTCAAGGCACTATTTTGAAAGCCACCACCCCCATCTTACTATGTAGGCCAAGCTGGCCTTGAACTCCCGACCCTCCTTTTTTAACCTCTAGCATGCTAGCATGATAAACACACACTGTCACATCAGGTCACAAAAGGTGCTTTCAATGTAGAGCTCGAAAAAATTAGTGTGAAATAGTCACTTAATGTAAGCATAGGGCATTATGAGCAACATTAAAAATTAGAAACAGGGGCTGGAAAGATGGCTCAGTGTAGCCCGAATTTTCTGCGCCTCCCACCCCCGTGCTAGCCCCAAGGACCAGACCCACTGTCCCGAAGCTGCTTAGTCCCAAATAATCACACAAAGGCTTATTATATTAATTACAGATTGTTCAGCCTGTGGTTCAGGCTCATTACCAGCTAGCACTTACAACTTAATTCAGCCCATTTTATTAATCTATGTATTGTCACATGGCTATGTGACTTTTACTGCATACATCTTGCTCTCTGGCCAGGAGCCTGTAGCTTCTCCCCGACTCTGCCTTCCTTTGTTTTTATCGCTGCTTAGAGTTCTCACCTGCCTCTAAGCTGCCTTGCCATAGGTCAGAACAGTTTCACAGCATAAAGACACCATCTCACATTGCTCAGTGATTAGTGCACTAGCTGTTCTTCCAATGGATCCAGGTTCTTTTCTCAGCACCCACATGGCAGCTCCCAACTATCTGTAACTCCAAATCCAGGACACCAGATGCTCTCTTCTAGCCTGTGTGGGCACAGCACACATGTGTTGCACAGATACACATACATGCTAGATAAACATACACATAAAATAATTAAGTCTCAAAAAATTAAAAATAAAGACTAGAAGTGATGAATGAGTTATAAAAGCTCCCCCCAATAATTATATTGTGTCACTATGACAAAAGTCCTTACAGGGGTGAAGATTTTGGTTTAGCAAATGGCTTCAGGGGTTTCAGTCTGTCACGGTGGGAAAGACCAGATGGAAGGCATGTCAGAGTGCATAGGTGGAAATGGAAGGTAGGGTCTGCTCACGCCACTGGCAGAGCAGGAGCGGGAAGGAGGCTGAGGGAGGTACCACCTTTATGGGGGCACTATCTTCAGGTGGGGCAACACCTTCAGGGGGCATCACCTTGGTGGACACTGTTTTGGGGGCACCAATTTCGGGAGTGCATCCCACTTCTACAGACCCACTTGAGGCAGCTTGCCTCTAATTCCTAAAAGTTCTGTAACCTTCCAAACTAGCAACCCACCAGTAGAAGCCAGGCATTCCACGCTGAGCCTCTGACACTTCAGATTCAAACCATAGCACTTCAGAAACGGGGGAAACATGTCAGAAGCAAAAATAAATGGAAACCAGGACGCCGCTGATCATAAACATCTGTGCCAGAAGCAAAGAGACAAACTCAGCTGAGTTCTAGGGCAGAATTATTTTCCATCCAGAATTCTCCACTCCACTGAAACTTCAATCAAGTATGAAGATAGAAAAAAGATGTTTTTAAATCCTTTTCTGGGAAACAAACAGAACAAGAACTTCAGCAAAACAAAAAAATAAAAAAATAAAAACAGAAACAGAACCCAGGAGGCATAGAACAATCCATCAAAGAAAAGCAGGCAGAACACGCCTAGTGTTTTGTAAAATAGACTCAACTATAAAATGCCTGCTTAGTGTTTGAGAAATAATAAAAATATGAGAGTATTTGGAAAAGGTGAATAGAGGTGCATGGAAAAGTAAGCAAGGGGAATTAAAAGAGGAAAGGTTAACTAAGAAAAATAAAAGTCCTTTGGTTTTAGTAAACAATTATAATGTAAGGGGCAGGGAGATGTATATAGTTTAAAAGAGATAAAATATAAATGATTATGATAAGATATAAATAGATAAATTAAGAAATGAATGTAAGGCATGGGCTGGGGTCCACATCAGTGCCTCCCTCGACCCTCACACTCTTCTGGCAATGGATGGGAACTCACAGACCACACCTGGGCATGTGCAGAGAGTGAGAGCAACCCCTATGCTCAAGGCTGGAGGAGCTCTGTAGGAGAGGGGGTGGGAAGGAAGCTTCCAGACACACAACAGGACTGATTATATGAACTCATAGAAACTGGCGCCTGCACAAGACCTGCACAGGTCACAGCAGACAGACCCCAGCACTGAGAAGGCAAAGTAGACACAGAGGCCCAGCCTAACTCAGAAGAAGCTGTTTGCAGTTGGTACCTGCTGGGAGAGGGAAAAGCAGTTTCCTCCAATCACTGAGCTATCAACTGCTACACTGCAGGGTAGGCTGCATGCCAGGGAATGGTTCATCAGGAGAAAATGGACTCCATGGGGGCTCGTGGGTTCTTATTTTGGTTGGGTTGGGTTTAGTTTTGAGAAAGGAGAGCAAATGGACATGGAGTTGAGGGGCATGATCAAAATATATTGTATAAAAAGCATTTTTAATAGCTTTTTAAAGAAAGGGCTGGCTGGAAGGGCTGACAAGATGGCCTGGTGGGTAAAAGTGCTGGCTGCCAATCATGATGGCCTGAGTCTGATTCCCAGGATCCACGTGGCAAAGGAGAAAATGGACTCCCTCCTAGAAGATGTCCTCTGAGCCCCTGACACATCATGGCATGTGCACACTCTCACATAAACACACCTTCACACACAAAATAAACAAATATAGGAAGCAGAAAAGGAAATGACAATATCAGAATATTATTTTGTTTACATAAAACCAAAAGAATGTTCAAGGAGGATAAGCACTTTTATTTTTGAATAGTTTGATGTAAAAACATGGTTTTCTCTGATTAAAAAAATGAAGACAGGGCCTGAAGAAATAGTTCAGTGGTTAAGAGCACTGGCTGCTCTTCCAGAGGATGCAGGTTCAATTCTCAGCACCCACATGACAGCTCAGAACTGTATCTACAGTTCCAGGGGATCCAGCACATACAAAGCACCAATGTATATAAAAACAACCGAAAGTTTTTTTTTTTTTTTTTTTTTTTTTTAAACTATTTATTTATTATTTATTTGCCTTGGTGTTTGCCTGGAACTGGAACTACAGACAGTTGTTAGCTGCCATGTGGGTGCTGGGAATTGAACCCGGGTCCTCTGGAAGAGCAGACGGTACTCTTAACCGCTGAGCCATCTCTCCAGCCCCCCAACCGAAAGTTTTAAAATGAAGAAAAATTATAAAAGGTTGAAGCTTTGTTAATAGGAGACTCAACTCAAGGTTGTTTCATCCAATGACATTTGCCACTAGAGGAATCCACAGCACATGACCAGAGTCTTCCTCAGGTCTCAGCTTTCTGTCTCAAGGTCCTCTGTCACAGGATGTCCTTTGGCAGGTGGCCAGGCTATCACCTGCCGGAGTCATACCAAGTTCACATGAGGTTATAATTCTGTGCAGGGTTATATTCTTCATAACAGGAAGCAAGGGACGAGGAAGTAGGAAGGAAGGGGACAGTCCCCTTTATAGGTGGATTTAGAAAAGGATTTGCCACTTTGTGTTTAAGACTGGTCCAGGGAAATCCTTCTGAAACACAACCTGTAACCATGGCACCGCTTAGCCATTCCATGCCTACATCTTCGGAGGCTTGCCTGTCTGACCCAACAGTATGTCCTTACGCCTGCCCCAGATACAGAATTAACCATTCCTGTCCCTGCTGCACATTGGGACCTATGCATTGGCTCGGGCTACACAGAATGGACCAGATTTTCTTCTCTCCCTACCCCTCACCCAGAGGTGACTTTCTCTCAGTCCATCACCAGTGCTGTGCCTTTTCATAGCCCAGACAAGACTAATCCATGCCTGGGCTTATTGATCCCAGTTCTGATTGACTCTAGAAGTCAATTGTTTGCCTCTCAACTCATGCTGTCTGAAAGAGGTGGTTGTAGAGAAGGGCCTTTGGGCTCCTTCACACAGTTGTGAAAACTGGGACACAGCTGTTTGTCCAGACATTGTCTTAAAGCTCTGACTGTCCTGCTTAAGAGTGACAGTTCATGTCAGACTCTTGTACTGAACTCCTGGTGGGGGAAGACACCCTGCACCTTTACTAGTCCCTTAACATGTCACGAAAGTATTTTCTTTTGAAAAGAGCATGTTTCTTTTTAGCTTTATGAGTAGTATGAGACTTAAAAACTTTTTTACCTGTTCATTACAGAAATAATGCATAGCCAGGCATTGGCAGTGTATGTTTGGCATTCTAGCATGTGAGAGACTGAGGCAGGAAGATTATGGAGGTCTAGAAGTGAGCCTAGAGTGTTGTGGCTTGAGACATGGTTTTCCTTTTGGCCTGGCTTTCCTGATGGAGATAGAGTGGCTAGTCAGCCAGCCCTGGCCGGCTCCCTCCTTCCTTTCTGTAGTGTTGGCATTTATGGGTACCGGCCACTACACCAAGCTTTCCCACATGGATTCTGGGGACCAAACTCAGATCCTTGTGCCTTTTACTGACCCAGCCATCCCCCCATCCCAGTGTCTTGACTTTAAGGTCCCCAGAATAGAAAGACCTCTAAACTTGAGTCGTTCTTGTGGTGTCAAAGGGTGACCATAAGCAACTCATATAATTGACCAACTGCAGCTCCCCTGCCTGTATGGTGTGTAAGGAGGGGTTGTCCTTTCCAAGAAGGAGGGCGAGTACAAAAACCCTAGATGAATGTAAGTGTGTTCACTTGCAAGGCACATTTTACCCTAACCCTGATCCTTTGCCGTGACAGCATTGCCAGTGGCAGCTCTTAGATACCCTCGATGAAGGAGTGTGTGTGGGAACAAAAGCAGCTCTGAGTGTGCAGGATGAAGGCTAAGGCTGTGCTTCCTGGGCAGGACCAGTGAAGAGCAGCCGGGAGGAGGAAAGGGAGTTGGGGGACACTCTGTTCTGTTGTGCCACCAGCCGTGGAGCGGACTTGCTGCTGCAGGACACAGCTGACCTTTGGAGAGTCCTTGGGTGAGGCTGCCCTTTCTCAGGACAGAACACAGCTGTTGTTTAGATGTTGGAGGCTAGTTCATAACTGAGCTTGGCAGTCCGCTCAGGATGTTAACAGTTTGGAAAACAGTCCTCCTGTAGGTTTACAGAGGCCAGAACAGTATGAAGGGAATCTTTGTGTTCCCAACAGGTTGTTTCCTAATCCTTCTTTGCAGAAAAATTAGCACTTAGCAGATGCTTTTAGAAAGAATTAAAAGAATGCAGGAAGGTCAGAGGTCACCTTTCCTGACTGAAGACAGGGACCACTCCTGAACCAACAAATAGACTGATTCGGGCTGAGATTTCTACCACAAATATTGACTTCATCTCAGACCTTCAAGTTACTTCTCCAACCTGAATGTAACCCTCCAGGATAGCCCAGGCTGTTTTTTTTTTTTTTTCTTCATAACTTTAAAACATGTATTTAAAGGTTTGTATGAATCGGTTTGCAGAGTACCACATGACTAGCCATTGTTTAGTATAATATCCAAAGGTACTGGGGTAGGGAGATGGCCCCATCTGTAAAGTGCTTGCCACATAAGCATTCAGATTCCAGCACCCAAGCAAAAAACTACTGCACCTGTAATCCCAGCCCTGGGGAGGCAGAGAGGAGATTTGCTGGTCAGCTGGCCAGCCTAGCTGAATTGGTGAGCTCTGAGTTCAGTGATAGAGTAGCTGAGGAAGGCACCCCCATCATCCTTTGCCCCCTCACATGCTTGTGCTTACATACCTACTTACCTAAAAGATACAACCGCTGGGCATGGTGGTGCATGCCTGTAATCTCAGCACTTGGAAGACAGACAGATGCAGGAGGATCAGGGTTGAGGGCCAATGCCTGCCACATAGTGAGTTCAAGGCCAGCCTGAGCTATAAGAGACCTTGCCTCAAAGTCATTAAGATTTAAAAGTGTGGCAAAAGTGGTGCATATTTATTTATCTTCATCCTCGAGGACACTTTCACTGGGTATAAAATTTCAGCTGAAGGTTTTTGCCAGCAATCCTGGTCTGTGACAATAATTTTCATAGTTGCCATAGCCCTTGCTGTGTCTGTGTTATTTGCAATTTTTTTTCCTCTGGGTACCTTTGAGATCTCTGTAGTTTTTCTTTCCTCTGGTTTCTTTGTTTATCCTTGGGCTTCATGAATCTGTAGATTTGTTAAGTTTCTTAAACCCATAAAATCAAAGACTTTCCAGCCATTATCTTTTCAATTCTTATTTTGTCTTGACCTCTCTCTCACTCTCCTTCTGGAGCTCCAATTACAGTTAAGGTTTTTTGAAATCCTTCAGCTCTGAAATACTCTTCATCTTTAATAATTTTTTTCCTTACTCTTCTTCAGATGAGAAATTTTCTACTGGTCCTAAAGTTCACCGACCTTGTCTATAGTCCAAATTGTGTTGCCCTTACATGCTTATTTTTTCCCACATATAATAGGTTTGTTTTGTTGTTTGTTTTGTTGTTTGTTTGTTTGATACCATTCTGTGTCTGTGGCTGGCCTCAAAGTCACAGAGATTGGTCTGCCTCTGCCTCTCCAGTGCCAAGATTAAAGGTGTGCACCATCATACCTATGCATATAGTACAGACTTTAAGTCTAGAATTTCCACCCGGGGCTCCTACATAGTTTTTATGTCTGTGCAAAATTTTACCACACATCTCATTATCTTTTCCATATGCCAGTGAGCATGACCATAAGAGCTGCTCTAAAGACACTCACCCATTCATTGTAACTTGGGGAATATGTTGGGGTCTCTCTTGATGATCTCTCATTGAATTTTCCTATTTAGTCACCAAATAATTTGCTTTTTGGGGGGAAGTGGAATATAGTGATATATTCTGTGACGAAGAGCCTGGACTCTCTGCTGTTCTTCTGAGGAGTTATATTGAACCACGAGAGGTTGTTTGTTTGTTCTAGGTACCAGTGATTAACTTGGTTAAACTCAAACCACAAGCCCTGACTCTTGGGCAGTTCATCATTTCCCAGGTATTTTGTTTGGAGTCTGCTGCATGCATGTGTGATTCAGGGTCAGCCAGAGGTGTGGGTGGTTTTTACCCTGAATGCACGTCTTTTCTGGCCCTTTGCTGTCTGGATTGCTGCTGCAGTTTCCATTGGCTGTGGTTAGCTGGAAATGTCCAGAGAGCCCGTGGTCTCCTGCTGGGGTTTTAGCATTATACCAGCTGCAGCTTCCACAAGACTCAAAGACACCAGACTGTAAAATACATCTGCATCTTTCCTATCTCCTAGGTGTCAACTCCTCCAGAATATACCTACTTTTTGTCTCATAATTTGTCTTGCGTGTACATAAAGTTATTATATATTATAATTTTTGTCCTGAGCTCTTAATTGTTTTGTCTAGGAAATCCATCTAGTATCAAAAACAATAGTGGTGGGGGAGTGAAGATCAAAACAGTAACCCCCGTGAGGAGTAGGGCTACTCTAACGTATACAATGGGCAGCACTCATTGAGTGTACACTTAAGATTTGGGCTTGACACTGAGGAGATAATTCAATGCCGGTCAGAGTGCTTACTGCACAGACATAGGAACTTGAATCTAAATCCCTAGAAACCACATAAAAGCTGGGTACTAAAGTGCATTCCTGTAACCCAGAGATAGGCACAGACAGTTTGTCCAAAATGGCAAGATTCCGGTGAGAATTCCAGTTCAGTGAGAGAGTCTTTCTCAATGCAACAAACCAGAGGACAATAGAGAAAGATACCCAGTATCTTACTCTGCCTTCCACATGGATGTGCATTGGCACACACAGAGAAACTTGCACATGCATGCACACATAGATTTGGGCACAAAAAATTAATACTAAACTAAAGCTAATTTAATCAGGTGTACCGGGTTATTCAAGGAAAATAAAATAGTATCTAATTATTTTGAAACGTGTCAGGGAAACTAGATTGATGAGCAATAGAAGAATAGCTGTGTGGGTAGATGAAGGCAAAGCAACCGTGGCAGAACGTAGTGGTCAAATCCAAGTGGCCTTTGGAACTTTGCTGGGCTTGAGTTTTTTCATTCAGGATGCTGAGATGTGAGAGGTGGGGTGCTGCTTCGGCTGTCCAAAGACTCCCTCCTTCCCGAGGATCTGCTTTTGTAAACAGACAAGAAAAATGTGACACAGACACACTTGTTCTCAGTTGCTTGAGTGCTGCCACATAACAAGGGACTGTGGGATAAGGAATTAATACAAATCAAATGTGTCCTTCCTCCTGGAAGACAGTCAGAGGAAGCATAAAAATGAGCCTGCGAAGAGTTGAAATCGGGCATGCTGCATCCTCTCATAGAGGTGCAGACAGTCTGGGTGTTCAGGGAGTGAGGCTGCATGGGAGGGGTAAGGGCTAGGAAGGATCAACAGGACTTGGGGAGCCCAGATGCACAAAGAAGCCTGTGTAACTGGAGTGAGCTGAGATGGAGCTAGAAGGAAGGACCAGAGAGAGCCCTTAAGACTAGCTTGGGTTCTCTTCAAAGCAGAGGAGACTGTGTGTCTTCAAGTAACATAGGAAATGAATACCCTAACATGCAGTTGTCTATCCGGTACCCAAAAGTGCAGGGCACTCAGATGCAGCCAGCCCCCACCATCCCTGTGGTACTTCATTCCCTTCTATACATTTGGAAGAGTGTCCAGGCCACCTGTGAGTTATAGTGGCACCTGAGGGTTCCACAGGCCCTCCAACCGTGGTGTCCTGTGACTGGATGGATGTCTGCTTGAAACCAATGCTTCTGAAGCAGATAAAGCTTCTGTAATAACGCTTTGCTCTGTCAGCCAACACATCCCCTAAAGACTGGACTGTTCTGTTAAGCGATTATTAATTCTACATCCAGAGCTTGCACCATGCCTAGTCTCTGACTCCTTCCTCTGTGCAGTGAGGTAACCACTGGCTGTGTTGTTAGAGAAGATGGGATCATAAGGAAACTTGCAAGCTCTCTCATATGGAGTCCATGTGACTGCACATGTCACGGTGTAATCCCGTCATAAGACTATTCTCTTTAAAGAATTCCTAGATGAACACCTTGGTAATTCTCAATGAAGAGAAGTAGACTTTGAAGCTACACTGAACAGCAACAGCTTCCTTTCTCCAAAAGAGAAGGTTAGGGTGAAGAGATGGCTCAGTGGTTAAGAGCCCTGGCTGTTCTTCCAGAGGAATTGGATTTTATTCCCAGCACCCACACAGTGTCTCACAACAGGCTATAACTCCACTTCCAGGGGATCCAATGCCCGCTTCTGGCCCTCTTGTATACTGGCGTACACATGGTGGGTGGACACATAAGTGAAACATCCAAACATATAAAAAAATTTAAAGTGTCTATTGTGTACATGTTTGGTGGTTGCTCTATTATACCTGGCAAGGCAACTGTTTTGATCTTTTTTACCCTAAAAATTAAAGTTTCAAGCAATGTATCGAGACATTGAGTGGTAAGTGATATTTTTCATCTCTAGGTATCTGGGTCTTGGTGATATCCCAATACACCAAGAATGAATGCCAAGGTTTGAGAACACTGATATTTTTTATCAGTTGTTAGGTTGTTGGGTCAGGTATTGTGGTGAGCATAAGTGAGAATGCCCCTATAGGCCCATACATTTGAACGTTTGCTCAAAGGATTATGAGATGTGGCCTTGTTGGAGGATGTGTGTCACAGGAAGTGAGTGGGCTTTGAGGTTTAAAACGCCCAGGCCATTCCCAGATAGCGGTCTCTGGTGCTTGTCCTGCCTTGACTGTCTGCCTGCTGAGTTGCCTTGGTCACAGTGCTTTGTCCCAACAGTGGAAAAGGAACTGAGACAGGTGTCCAGTGTGAGAGTGGCATTGATAGGCTGACAGAATTGTGCAGTGTGTAAGTGCCAGACATCAAGAGAACAGCAGCGGTAACTCTCGGGCACTCCTGTCTGTGAGGTTTCTGTCACTGTACTGTTTGAGGCCTCAGTAATTGCAATGACTTAAGGTTAGTGATGGCATGGCAATTAGAAGCAAGCTCTGCTACAGAGAAGACATGTTTTTGGCTTCAATTCACCTCACCCCAGCCTCGTAGGAACCACTCAGACGCAATAAGACAGTTCTCCAAATCCCTCACATATCTGTTCTCTGAGAAGCGGACAGAGATGGTACAAATCCACATTCACTAATGCAGGTAGTCCATAGGAACCTTTTAATGAAGAGAGTCTTCTCTCAGGGGACCCCAGAAGAGGGGGGATTCTCTGCCCCAAGTTGTCTGGAAGAGAAGAGAATGTGTCTCTAGCACTAGACTCAGTGAAGAGGGAAACACATCATTAACCCCGCTGGGAAATGGAGGCTGCAGCAGAGGCTTCGTGACCAGTGCTCTAAAGTGATCTTTCCGACTGAGCAGACAACGTGGCTTCAAGCCACATAACCTATCTAAACAGTGATCATAATGTTGAGTTAGACCGTCCGAAGCTACTGTTCTGTGGGCAGAGTTCAGATGTGAACAGTTTCATATAGCAAAGCCTGGTGGCTTCTGCTGCCTGTCTCCACTCACTCTGCACCGTGCCCAGAACCTCACCCAAATGCTTTTACTTATGCTGGTTGTATTAAATGTCACTGGCTGCTAGCTTGACTCACAATCCATTTGGTCATTAAGCAGCATTTACCAAGGATCTGCTGTGTGCCAAATAATGCACATTAACCAACAGGACAGAGTTTTTGTTCTCATAGACTCAAGGAGGCTCACAGGGAGAGCAGATAACAACAAATAGTGAACAGCCTGTGAGATGGTGCATCAGGTCACACAAGGCTGACAGCCTGGATTGGTCACCAGATCCCACAGCAAAAGGAGAAAACTGATTACCAGAAGTTGTCCTCTGACACACACACACACACACCATGACACAAACATGTGCCTTCTCTCACACACATGCAGCAGTAATTGCTTTATTCCAAGAGAGTTTCTCTGTGTAGCCCTGGCTGTCCTAGAACGCACTCCATAGACCAGGCTGGCTTCATAATCACAGAGATCTGCCTGCTTCTGTCTCCTGAATGCTGAGATTAAAGATGTGCAACGCCACACCTAGTTATAAATTTAGGGTTGGTTAATCCATTAATTGCAGAGGACAATAGGTATAGGAAGACAGGAAATTGGTCTCGTAGTTTCTTCTTTGCTGCTGTGATGAAATGCTCTGACAACAAGCAATGTAGAGGCGAAAGGGTTTGTTGTGCTTCATAATTCTAGGGGACAGACCATCACAGAGATGTTCAGGAAGCAAGAACTTCAAGCAGCCTGTCACATTACACCGGCAGTCAAAAGTAGAGAGAAATGCGTGCATGCATGCCTCTTGCTTGCATGCGCCTGATCAGCCTGGTTTCTCCATAGTTCAGGAGCCTCTGAATAGTGAATGGTGATGCCCACCACAGTTCCCCATAGACATGTCCACAGGCCAACCCAATGTAGACAGTCCCTCACTGAGGCATTCTTACCAGCTGGTTCTAGGTTGTGTCAAGTGGACAACCCACTGTACAGTTGGTATCTGTGGTAAAATGCACTAGGGTAAGCCTGGTTTTGTCAGTGGTTGGAGAAGTCTCATAAAGGACTGCGGTGGCAAAGAAAACAGCAAGTGCTAAACTCCTGCCGTAAGCAAAGCTTGACACAACCCAGTAGCCAATGAAACCTCAGTGTATAAAGTGGTCAGGTGACAGAGGGTGTGCTGTGGGGGTCTTCTGTCTTCGACACATGGAAGGAGAGATATCAGAGAAATTTACAGAAAGAGTTCCTGGGGAGGCAGTAATGTCCTGGGCTGGAGTCCAAAACAATGGTCTTGGCTAGAGATGTACATTTGAAACCCACCAGTATAAGTAATATTTCAATTCACATCGAAACAGTACAGGAGCTGACCTAAAGATCAAAGGTCAGCAGCAGCCTTAGTGAGACTACAAAGTGATGCCAAGCCTTCCATATAGAGGCCCTGCTTCTTCACCCCTGTGGATGAAGGTCTCTACACTGATCCTATATCCCAGAACCACTCCAACCCATGTCCTCAACTGTAGCTGTCCTGTGGTCTGAGGTCATCAGCTGCTTCCTCTGGTGTCTGGCATTAGGTATCCGATGCAATAGTGAGTGGATGCTGCAATGAGTGTAAGTCAAGAAAAAGTCAAAGGACAAGTAGCCAAAGGAATGAGGGCCAGAGATGATTATGGAGACAGCCAGGGCTTCACAGAGGCCTTAGGGAACCCTGAATCCCAAATACTGTTCACTCCTGGTCTCCCGAGTGGCCATAGACAATTGTAGTATTAAAAACTAAGGTTCACATTTTTAAAATGTCTTTTCTTAGCTTTGCTACTTTTTCTCTAAGTGGCCCCAGTGAGTTACTCAGTGCCTCTGGGCCTCCGCTTACTTATCTGTAAAACTGCCTGTAAGAATGTCAGCTATGGCTGACACGTAGTAAATGCTCAAATGTTTTTTTTTAAAGAATTTATGGAATCTTGGGACTGTTTTCAGAGATTACCATGTGCATCTGCACGTACTGCTCTTGCTGAGGACCAAGGTTTGATTCCCAGCACTCATGTCGCATCTACCTGTACGTCCTGTTCCAGCATAATGGAGCTGATGTTCTCGTTTGGCTTTAGCAGGCAGTGTACTCATCTGCACAAGCCTATACACAGGCATACATGCATAGACATACTCATGTAAATGATTCTGATTTAAAATTTAAAAATGGTTAATAAATTTAAAATTTTAAAAATGAAAGTGAATCATTTTGGGAAAGAACTTGATGAATCTCTCCGACCCATATAGTTAGTTCTGAGACTAAGGTGGGCTGTGTTCCTTCCTGTCCATCAGTGAGAAGACAGAGAGACTCAGAGAGAAAACTCAGCATAGAGAACTAAGCCTTTCACCATGGTGACATCACACTCCTATGAAAACAAGAGAGCGTTGCCTGGGAGTGAGGTCACAGAACTGTGCCTTGGGTTAGAAGCAGCAAAGCACGTCGTCCCAGGGAATGAGGCTAAAGAGAATGGCAAGGCAATGGAGCTGGGGGCCACATGACAGGGATGTTACACGTCTGCTCTGGTTGTGCAAGCTGTCTGGGGTCAGCATGAGAAGGAATGGAGGGTGCAGACACCAAGCCAAGGAGTGTCTGACAGGAAGGCTCCAGGTAGCCCTTAAACCCATGTTATGTTTGGAGATACCGTTTACCAGTGGAAGCAAGGGTTACTTTTGACGGTGGAGGAAACAGCTTCTGCTGCTGAGGGACCCAAAGGAAGAAAGGCAATGACAGGAATTGTGACATTGCTTTTGAAACATAAAGGACCTTCCTTATGGTTTTGTAGAATGTTGTGAACATCTCGTAGGTTGGAGGTAAGTATTTTGCCTGTATATGCATATGTGCACCACATTCATGCCTGGTACCTGTGGAGGTCAGAAGGTAACATCGGGTCCCCAGGAACTGAGGTTAGGGATTATGAGACACCCATGGCTGCTGGGAGCCAAACTCAGGTCCTCTACAAGAGCAACAGGCACTCTCAGCTGCTGAACATCTCCCCTGGCCCCTTTGTTAGTTACCTTTGCAGGACACTGACTACAATACAACATCTCAAGGGATGGGATTGTTCTGTCTCACAGGGTCGGAGGCCACTAGCCTGCTCTGGCAGAGGAGGCATGGTGGTGGGAGGATATGGGAGTTTGCTCATATCACAAGAGACCATGAAGCAGAGAACAAGGTTGGAAGCAGAGGCCAGGCTATAAAGACCCACCCCTAGTGAGCCCCCCTCCTAAAGGTTTCACAGCTGGTAGTCTGAGCAGGAACAAAGACAGGAAAGCTGAGGCACTGGTTCTAACAGTCCTTTCTGAGGCATTTCCTCTAGTGGCCAAAAGATCTCCCACTAGACCCTACCTCTTAAAGGGGCCACCATCTCTTGTATTGCCACACTAAAATCCAAGCTTGTAGCACATGAACTCAGAAGGGGACAGACATACCCAAACATAACAATTAACCTAAACAAGTAATTTCTGACATGATGAAAAAGCTAGAGAGACTGTCTGGGGCTCATAGGGTACATTGGCGACCCAATCCGATATTGTCCTACCTGTGTGGATCTTGGCAATGGCTTTTATCCTTGTGGGCACAACACAGCTCTGTCTTTTCTCTGAATGAGTTGAGTGGGAAGAGGAAGAGAAAAGGGAGACACCTATGTCATGACAGCAAAGCCTTTTTCAAGACTCTTTGGTCAGTCCTGTGTCCCACGGTCACCCGACTGTTAAGCCAGGGAGAAGTCTTAGCTGGGCACATTGCCATCCCTAAAGATATGGAGAATTCTGTTTCAAGGGAGAAGAGGAAGGTGTTTGATGGGTAAGCAGCCATCAGTGTCTGTATCAACAGGTCCTTTCACCCCTTTGAGACTCAGTTTCATCCAGTTTCGTGTCCTGTTCTAGCCTCTCTCTTTCAGCTTATCAGAGTGATGCCTCATTTGTCTCTGGGATGTGAACACTTCATGAAGATCTCTAGGGATTAGGGAAAACCTGGCATACACCACAGCACACTGTCCGTTCCTCACTGGTCTCTGTGGCTCTAGTGGCCTCTTGGGTAGCTCATTGTGTGCAAGGAGTTATGGGGCCACCCTAACGTAGCATTTTAGAGTTTGACACCTGTAGCCCCCCCCTTGGGATTCTTCCATATGACTTTGCCCACTGTGTCTTCTTGCCCCTCTACTCCGAGTGTATTATCCCAGATGTTTCTGCTGCACATCCCCTTTAAAGGAGATACCTTGGACCAGACAGTGGTCACTATGAAGACACGTTACAGCTGAGCAGAGTCTTACACCAGGCTGTCCTGTGGCCACAGGGCATAGCAGGCCGCTTTTCTACATAGAGACCTGTTGTCATGACAATTGCTACTAGCACCCACATCCTTCTCAGTGAGTTACCTCAGTCTTAGAGGCACAGCATTGTACATCTCAGGAGAGTACCATCCATCATGAGGCCTGTGTGGGTTGGGCTTCAGGAACTATCAGGTCCCTGAAGTTAAGTAACATCATTTTGGACAAGGGTGGGATAGTTTGAGAAGGTGGAGGACAAATTGTACTCTTAATCTATCAAGAGCCAAGCACAAACCTAAACCAAGCAACTGGTCTACCAACCACAGGACCTAGTAGAAAATATGGGTTCTTTGCAAAAATGGAATGTTCACCACCACTAGCCATCGGAGAAATGCATATAAAGATTACAGTGGACTATTGCATTGTGATCAGAACAGTTCAAAAGCAACATACCAAGGAGAATGGGAACAAACAAGTACACTAATACACTCTTATGAGAATATAAACTAGCCACTGTGGAAATCAATATAGACAAAAGCAAGGACTAGCAACACACCTTCTGTATGTTCAGTATTGACCCAAAAGACTCTAAGTCAGCACACCCCAAGATTCTTGCACCTCAAGGTTGACTGCAGCACCATTCACAATATCTGAGTTAGAGGACCAGCCTAAGTGCCCACCATCTGAGGACTGGATAAAGAAAATAGGTTTATACATACAATGGAAAGTTTTTTCAGACATAAAGAAGGAATTTAGATCTTTTTTGGAAAGTGGATACAACTGGAGATCCTCATATCAAGTAAATCTAACCTAACTTAGAAAGGCAAATATCACATTTTCTCTCATTTGTGGGTCCTAGCTTTTAAAGATACATAGAATTGTTTGTACTGATGATATGAAAGTAGAGATAAATCCTAGAAGTGAAAGTTAGTGCTTTCAACTTGACAGAAGACTCTAGAATCACCTGGGAGGAGTCCTCTATGGCTGACTATGATTGTGAGGGATCGTCTGGTTGAGGTAGAGAGACCCATCTTTACTATTGGCAAAAATAGTTCCTCATCAGAGGATCCTGGACTGTATGTAATGAAAAAAAGGGATCTGGGCATTCATAGCCATTTTGTTTCTTGACTGTAGATGCCATGTGGCCGGGGTCCTGCTACTTTGGCTTCCTATCTTGACTTTAACTGAACCAGAACAAATTCTCTCTTAAGGTGATAATGTCAGGGTATTTTTTTTCACAGCAACAGGAAAACTAAGACATTAGTGAACAAAAGGATGAGAAGAGGAAGGGTAATATGGGGAGAGAGAGATGCACAGATGACTTACGTAATTCTGTGATGGCAATGGTGGTGATGCTGGCGGTGCTGTGGTGCTGCTGGAAGTGATGCTGGCGGTGCTGTGGTGCTGCTGGAAGTTAGGTCATTTTCTGTGATGGCAATGGTGGTGATGCTGGCAGTGCTGCTGGTGCTGCTGGAAGTTAGGTCATTTTCTGTGATGGCAATGGTGGTGATGCTGGCAGTGCTGTGGTGCTGCTGGAAGTTAGGTCATTTTCTGTGATGGCAATGGTGGTGATGCTGGCAGTGCTGTGGTGCTGCTGGAAGTTAGGTCATTTTCTGTGATGGCAATGGTGGTGATGCTGGCAGTGCTGTGGTGCTGCTGGAAGTTAGGTCATTTTCTGTGATGGCAATGGTGGTGATGCTGGCAGTGCTGCTGCTGCTGCTGGAAGTTAGGTCATTTTCTGTGATGGCAATGGTGGTGATGCTGCTGCTGCTGCTGCTGGTGGTGCTGCTGGAAGTGATGATAGTAAGAGGCAAGGACTTGGGGAAAAGCAGCGAGAGATCCTGCTGGCCTCCTGAGGCAAACCTTTTCCTTAGCCTGAGAAGCTGCTGCTGGTGCTCCGTCTTCAGCTGCTGAGAGGTAAGGGACAGTTTTGGGGACTGGTGAGGGAATACATGTGATTTTGAAATGGTGCCTCATATAAAGACCTTTGGGGTCAAAAGCTAAAAACAAGCAAGAATATTCTTATCACAAGCCTGTCTAAGCATCTCACTTAGCAAATGATATGTCACATCCTGACATAGTCCCACCAGACATCTCCTCATGTGGACTGAGGTGGCTTCACCTCTGAGCCAGGTACAAGCTCAGTCTCGTCCTGTGAAAGCCAGGTAGCTCCTCTTACTCACACTCCTCTATAGAGAAGTCACCGTTGAGCCAGAGTGCTGTCCAACTCCAGGTGCTATAGCTTCTGGCTGGTGCCACATTCCCAAGCCTGCCATCCCAGCCACTAGGTTGCCTCAAGCTATCTTTACAAGAGTTTTTACAGTTTAGGCACAGAGTAAGCAAGGGACACAGCCTTCCTCACTAGATCCCTGCCTCACACTCCTGTGGCCTTCAGGCTACCTCAGTCTGTCCAGGGCTGGAGGACTGTTGGCTCCGTAGCCTGGATGACCACTAGCAGGACAGCCCTTCATGTGACCACATTTGCATCTTAGGCAGAAAAGAAAGACAGATTGAGACAAGCCACACTGTGTGTGTGTGTGTGTGTGTGTGTGTGTGTGTGTGTATCCCTGTGTATGCAAAGGTGAAAGCCTGAAGTCCACATCAAGTGCCTTCCTCTCTCAGCTCTCCACTTTTCTTTTTAGGGGGGCAGGTCTCTTACTGAACCTTGAACTCACTGATTGACTAGACCAGCTAGCCAGTGCCTCCCCAGTCCTGGGACTACAGCATGTGTCATCATGCCCATTTTTTTTTTTTTTTCATGGTTTCCGGGGCTTGAACTTGATTCCTCATGCTGTGTAACATTAACCAACTGAGGCATCTCACCAACCCCTCTCTTTAAAGTTTGAATATAAATTCCTTTTAGAGGAACATCCCATGCTTTGCTGCCTCTGAAGCATCAGGAGGAATAAAGCATTCCTCAGGCTTCAGAGGAAAGCACAGACACCAGAGTTCTGGTCTCCCCAGACTTGAGAAGGAACCTTTGTGAAGAAATGTGCAGAAGGAGAGATAGTTTGTCAGGGAGAGATGGCCCACCAGAGCAAAAGCAGAGTCTCAGCAGGACGGATTCTGCTTTTGTATATGTGTGTGTACCTGTAGCCTGATGTTTCTGGTTTGTCTGACCTGTGGTCCAGACCTGCAGTCCCACAGCCGCTAAGCTCCAAATAATCATACAAAGGTTTGCATTAATTACAAACTGTTCGGCCTATGGCTTAGGCGTCTTGCTAGCTAGCTCTTGCATCTTAACTCAGCCCATTTCTACTAATCTATGTTTTGGCACATGGCTCCTGACTTACCTGTACTTTTATGTCTTGTCTTCTTTTAGACGCAGCATGCAGCATCTCCCTCTGACTCCGCCCTCCTTCCCCTTTATCTATGCTTAGATTTCCCACCTGCCTATAAGCTGCTTTGCCATAGGCCAAAACAGTTCCTTTATTATTCATTGGTAATTACACAGTGTACAGTGTAATTCACAGACGTCCCACATCATGTCCCGATATGTACGCACATGCAGATGTGCGTACATATATGTGAAAACCAGAGAGAAACCTGGGGTGTTATTTCTTAGTCACCTGTCCCCCTTGCATTTTGAGACAAGGCCTCTCACTGGGATCTAGGCTCAGTAGTCAGTAGGCAGCAATAGGGGTCAGCCTGTCTCTGCCTTTCCAGTGCCCAGATAACAAGCATGTGCCACCATGCTCAACTTTTTACATGTGTTCTGAGGTCACAAGCATGTCCTCATGCACCACAAGCGCATTACCAAATGGGCTATCTCCAGCCTCAGGAGGTTATTTTTCTGTCTTTGGTTACATGCAGACTGCAGGATCAAAACAGCCTCTTCACTCAGCTTCCTGACTCTGGATCCTCCTCCTCCTCTTCCTCTTCCTTCCTTCCCTTCCTCCTCACCACCACTGTCTTGTCATTGACTTATCAGACACCATGTAGTCTAGCCCATCCCCTGCTCCCAAGCCCTCAGAGGCACTCTCTACTGCCTGCAGAAAACAGGAAATGGTGGGAGAACCTTTCTCTGTTGTTTGCCCCCACCTAGGGCTCCCAAGTCTCATGACCTTGTTCTGGATGTTAGAGATGAGATGAATGAAAATTAAAATTAGGATGCCCAATGGGAATTCTCTGGAGCACTGTTTCATCGATACAGAGCTGTGGCGATATCTGATGGCAGTGATTGTGGCCATTGCTGCTCTTATTGATACAGACTTGTTATTCAGAGAGTTAGGGAGCTCATCTCGCTCCATGAGGGATAAGGCTGATAGAATTTCTAAAGGAAACTGAGACTCAAGTAACATTTTGATCTTTCACTTTGAACTCTTAGTGCAGATAACGCCTGCATAAAGGATCTCAGCGATGTGTTCTTTTTTTAGCCAGTCACTTCTCTAGTCAAGTTTTGAAAGGCTTGGGAGAACATGTGATTTTTTTAAAATATCCTGGAGTATTTTTCCAGGCCTGGGCAGCTCGTGGGTCAATGCACAGCTATTTCCGTATGTGGGTAGGGTGGGAGAGCATGGTTAGGTCACCAAGGGCCAGGGCCTGGCTCTCTGAGCTGGTGGTTGCACGGAAATCCTCCTTCCCTTCCTCCCCCTGCTGCTCCTCATATTCTCTGGAGAGATGCGGATTCATCTGCCAGACCCACTTGTGTCTACATGCCTCTACCTGCAGCATGGTATTTATTCTGAGCTCCAATCCCTTTAAATTGTGAAAGCCTGGACTTCTCATACCAGCGTGCAACAGGCAGGTGTGAACCACCAGGCATTTGGGGAGTAGTTCAGAGGAATGTGTACTGTACCAGGAAGGGGTGGTTTAGAATGTACCATCCAGAACCCTGCAGCCCCAACTGACATGAAAGCCTGTTGTTTCCCAAGGCTTGAGTTATAGAGAAGCATACCTGTATGTAGGAAGGTGTCCTTGAGTCACACAGAGCAGTGTGGGCTGGCAGGCGGGTGAGTTCATAGCCCAGCTCTGCCACTACCTGCTGCTTTCCATCCATGCTTCGCTTTCCAGGCGCAGAACTTTTCAAGTCAGAGGGTGAGTGAGTTAGTTCTTGGGCCACGTGTTCTGTGTCCCTCCCCACAGCTCTTTCCCACCCTGACTGTACCCTGGATGCTCACCCTGGGCTCCCTAGCTTCCTGACATCCTCTTGTCTCTTCGCTCAATGGGGAGCAGTGGGAGATAGAAGCACATATTGATTCTCCTAGCCCCACCCTGTGACATCGCCAAAGATCTGGGCTCCTGGCACTATGTCTAGTTCCAGAGACCTTGACCCTTCCCTCTTAATGGCTTAAGTGTGCCACCGAGACTGGTCCCAGAGCCCTGAATAAATGGGTCCCCTTATTAAATGCCTCTCATTAATCATTTTGAGAGCTATGTCTGTTTCTTGCCAGAAGCTTGGTGGATAAGATTCCTAAGATCCTTTCAGATTCGAAGTGCTGAGCGCACACAGGAAACAGGCAGTGCCCCCTCCCCAGTGGTTCCCTGTGATCCTGAGAGACAAAGCCTGGTCAAAACAGACCTTAGAGCAAAAGTTCCCAGAATGGGGGGGTCACTGGAACCCTAATAGGCACAGACTATTGGAATTTGAATTCCAAAGAATGCATTGAGGAATGTTGCCACTGTGGTAAAGAGAGAGCATTGAGGACCACCCTGCTAGGCTGGCTTGCAACCCACTCCCTTGGGACCTCAACTTAACCACTGAACTTTCCTTTTGCTTCCAATCCAAAACTGCTCCTACCCTGGTTCCCATGATGGCTCCTGTGCCTTCTATGTGAAATTTGTAGTCTGTGTGTACCTGCCTGGTGCGGACAGCATAGGAGAATTGCAATCGTAAACTTTTCTCATTGTGACAGTGTCATAGGTAGAGCCTATGGCCAAGTGGGTCATCAGCTCTGTCCTGTCCCGTTGAACTTCCTGTCCTCTTCTCTGGAATGCGTATTACTCAGACGTGAAGCATGATCTCAGAGACATCAGCTTATATAATTATGCCGTCAAACAGCAGCGTCAAACAGCAGTGGTATCCTTCTGACAGAGCTGGAATTTGCGTTCTGCCCTTGGGGGTCTTCGGATCCTCACACTCCACCCTTCTGAGAACAGCTGCTTCAAAATGGGTTCTAGGGAGAAGGGTGGAAATTAAGAATTAAAAAAAAAATCATATACTCATAATGTATTATATATTATATATCATAAATTATTAAAGTTAGCTTTTTTTTTTCAAAAAAGAGAACTATGTTCTTTAAAACTATGACACATACAGCTTTCTCTTTAAAATAAAGACTTAAGGACATTTGTGCTACCCACTTGTCCCTGTTGATAGTATGCCGGGCCTTATGCACGTGTTCTTATATGCTATGAATGTAGGATGACCAGAGAAGCTGAAGGAGACAAGGACGGGGTGATAGCCAGGCCTGGAAGAGACACACCATTAAATGCCATGAGGGGCACATACTGTCCTGCTTTCACTTCCTGGTGCTGTGATAAAATCCCCTGCAAGGCAGTGTAAGGGGGAAAGAAAAAGTGTCGCCGTTCCAGGTGACAGTCCATGAGAGCAGAGAGGTCACAGGGACAGGGGCTTGAGGAAACTGGTCCCATCACATTCATAGCCAGGAGCAGAAAGCGAGGAGTCTGTGCTTGTTTGCTGTTCAGCGCTCTTTCTCTTTTATACAGTCCAGGACTCAAGCCCAAGGAATGATGCCGCCCACAGTGGGCGAGTCATCTTATATCCATTACTGTAATTCTTCACAGATATGCCTCCCACACACCAACCTGATTTACTCAGTTCCTCATTGAGACTCTTTCCAGGAGCATAAGGATTGTGTCACTTTGACAGTTAAAACCCACTGTGACATAACACCAAGGGACATTTATCTAACAGACGTTGGGCCTGATACACATAGCATTATGAGTGTTTTGAGCAATGCTTAGTGGAGAAAGTAAGAATGAACTATGTAAAGTAACTTTTCCATAAGCTAAACATAGGTGCTCATAAACATGCAGTGCACATTTTGGGAGTATGGACACAAGCATTAAATTCACTATGAGCACATAATAAAGTTTTCCTGTGGGTTGAGGGAAATGGAAGTTAGCCTACGTGGCCTATAGGGAAGCTTGTATACACAGAGGGCCTTTTGCATGGCATCAGCCATATAGCGCATGGTAAATGGAGCCCTCTGTTCTTACGGTAGAAAACAAAGTCCCCAGCATGTTTCTGAAGAAGTCTGAAAGCCTGCATGTCGTCCCTATGACCGTGCAGCAGCAAACCACATGTGGCTAATCGAACAGAAGTTCCTTTTTTAGGGTCAGAACACAAACAGCACATAAGCACTGCCTAGAAACCACATGAAAGGAGGGGTGCTGAGAGCCGGCCTCCAGGCTCGCTGCTAAAACATATCACCTGGCAGCTCCCGCCAAGTGAGTGAGTGCCCGTCACTGCATGCTGGAGTACTCCAAATGTGGCTGTCTGTTACAAACTGCCTGATAGGGCATGAGCCCATGCAGATACATGCAAACCCATAAGAAAAGGATGCTTGCACTCTCTTTATCTTCCAGCCCCTGCAAACCGTGAAGTGGCATCACGTGTCGCTATGACCACATTTCACCTAAGCTATACCTCTATATCTTTATCTTTGTTATTCCTATTTCTTGGTTGTGCGTGTTTGCATAGTGTGTGTGTATATATGAATGTACATGCAGATATGTGCACAGTGCATGGGGAGGGCAGAGATTCAACACTGAGTGACTTCTACTGTTGGTCCACCTTATATTTGGAAGGTAAGATCTTTCACCAGTGCTCACTGTATGGCTAGACTGGCTGATCACCATGCTTCAAGGAAATCACTTGTATACACACACACACACACACACACACACATGCACACACACATGCACATCCTGCTTCCTATCCAGCACAAGACCATTTTATAGGAGTACTAGATCCTCATTCTTGGCACTTTACACACTAAGTCATGCTCCCAGAACCCCAATTATTTTTTCCTAATGTTTCAATGAACTGTGCTTTCATTTTGCTATAAAGACAGTGTCAGTGGGGCTGAGGGGGTGGCTCAGTGCCGTTAGCACTGGCTGCTCTTCCAGAAGCTCCTAGTTTAATTCCCAGCACCCATGTGGCAACTCAACTATCTGCAACAACAATCCCAAGGGACAGAGTCCCTTCTGGCCTCTATAAGCATTGCATGTGCCTGGTATACATACATGCATGCCAGTGAAGCACCCATATACAAAATAAAGTGAAAAAGAAAATCTCTTAAAAAAATTATACCCATTAGTTTTACAGGCGGGGTAGTATTTTATTGAGTAAATACATTGCAATTGCTACTTTTTGTCCCTTTGTCACATTTAGCTGCTTCCCACTTGTTTCACTTGTAATAACTCTGCAGAAGGTACCCGTGCATAGAGCTTCTTCATATTTTAACTGAAACCCTTGGATACTTAGGACTTGGGATTATAGAGTAAAATCATATACAATAGCATCAGTGGGCCATCGTACAAACACACACCTTTGATCCCAACACTCCAAAGCAGAGGCAGGTGGATCTCAGTTTGAGGCCAGTCTGGTCAATAAAGCAAGTTCAAAGTCAGACAGAACTAGACAATGAGCCACTGTCTTAGAAAGGAGGGGAGGGGAGGGAAGGAAACCTTCCACTCTTGGGATAGGCTACTAAATTGTTCTCCAAAAGAATACTAGCAGCCTATCCTTTCTCTAGAGCTGTTATACTAGCAATTTTTGACATTTTATATTGTGATGTTGCCCTTTGTCATTGACGGGCTGCTGCTTACTTAAGTAGCTAGCTGGCTAGCTTGTTAAAACATACGCCCAAGCTAACTTGAAGCTCACTTTGTAGCTTCAGTACCCACCACACACACACACACACACACACACACAAACACACACACACACACACACACACACACACACACACAGAGCTTTTGGTGATCTTTTTCACTTAGCCCCTGAAGGCTGGAATTCCGAGCATGAGCCACCATACCTGAATAAATGTTTTTCTTTATGAAGAAACTGATGCTTACTTACTGGCTTCTCTGTTTGTTTTGATTTGACAAATAAAATGCAAGATACCCTTTTTTGGCCAACTTTAGGAAATTTCACAGCATTCAGTAATAAAAACCACATCAAACTGGGGGCCTTGAAACTAGGCCAGCCTTGGGTCCTGTGCTGTGAGGTCCTGGGCAAACACTCTCCTGAGCATTGTGTTCTCTGCATCTGTGCTTTGCAAACAGTGAGACCCACCTTCTAGGGGCAGGACTGAGACCAAATGGACACCTACATGGAGACATTGTTACTCCTAGCAGTCTGTAGGCCAGGACTGAGCAGGGAAATTGAATGGCTGCTTTAGGGAAAGTCCTTTCCCAAGACTGCCTGTGGCCTCCCAGCACAGCCCTAAGGCTGGCTGCTGGCTTCCAGGCAGGGCCCCTGCACAGGCAGCGTCTGCCTCCTGCCAGGAGCTAGGAACAGTGTGGCTGTTGTTCTGGGATATCTGGAAACCAGCTTCCTGTTTTTCCTGGTACAGTGCTGGTGTTTTAATCAGCAGCAGGAGGGAAGAAACAGTCCTGGGTGGGTAGCCTGTGTCCCACAACCCTGCAGTGGGAAGCCTACCCCTTTTCCTCCAGAGATTCCGAGACTCCGAGGATCCGAGTCACAGAGCTCTGTGACCTTGAACAGGGTCGTGAAGTCAGAGGTAAGGAGAGGTTGCTGCTCAAGGACAGGACAGCACTGAGGCTTGTAAATTAGGATCATAGTACCTTGAGAGTTGATGTGGTGCCTTTAAGATGTAAGGCCGGTTAAACATTAAGCTTCCACTTCCTCCAAAGTCAATGCAGCACACATTCCTGTTCACTTCACATTCTTGGACAAGCCAGACTCCTGGGTTCACTCACCAGCCACAGAAGAGCTCCAGACAAAACTCTAGACGAACTTAACTTTGCTATGTCTCCATCTACAGAATGCCTAGCTGCATCACTGGGTTACTGTGACATATAAATCAGGTCGTAATAGTTTGGGTCCCACATTAGCCATGCAGTACTTAACATAAAGTCTAGAAATGTTACTTATTTGCTAAACACTGAAGCCCTGATTCAGAGGCTAAACTTCAGCGACCTGGCAATCAGCTGTGATGGCACACTCCTTAATCCCAGAACTTAGGAGGCAGAGGTAGGTAGATCTCTGAGTTCAAGGCCAGCCTGGCCTGCAGCATGAGTTTCAGGACAGCCAGAACTACAGAGAAACTCTGTCTTAAAAAACAAAAAACAAACAAACAGACAAACCAAAGAATCCTCAGGACTCTATCAGATGTGTCTCTAAATGTTAGTTATACAATAAAAATATCTCTTCCTACCTGCTTTGGTTTATAAAATTCAGGGGAAAACAAAATTAAATTGGCCTGGTGCTGACTGATTGGTGTCTCTTGGCTGTAGGAAGAAATGGGCTGCCTTTTTCCCCTCCATGGGGTAGGGCTGGCAGAGGAGGGTGTGAGCTCACCATTTGTGGACATGGTCCCTGCTGTCTAGGGGGTAGATTCACAGTTACATTAATTCCAAGGTTGGGGACTTCTGCTCTGGGATACCGGGCTGTCCTGTCTTGTGGCTGGAAGTGGGTTTGATAGGTGTAATATTGGGCCTGTATCATTTAAGGATGCGAATTGGATACATATGGCCATTTAAATCACAGAATACCCTTACTGTTTTGCAAAGCATGTTCACATGGGCGAGTGGTGTGATGTGGCCGTCAGAGCCAAACACCAGGATGAGCCCTGGATAAGGTTGCAGAGCCTGCTGCTTGAACTTGTGCAGGCGGTTTGCTCAGTCACCAAGAGCAGACTAGCACACAGCATTCTCTGGTTTTACAAGTGGATGGAAATAATAACACAGCAGCACTCCACAGCACATCTGACACTTCAGAATGGAGTCAGGACTGCAGAAGAGTGATGTCCCTTTGTTTGATGATTTTTATTTCTTTGACAATGTCACACTTCTAAACCATGTATGCTGATCATATCCATCCACCACCACTGTTCTTAACTTCCTCGAATGCCCCCCACCCAGCCTACCTTCCCACTTCCTACCTCCCCAATTGTTTGAGACAAAGTCTCCCTATGCAGATAAGGCTGGCCTTGAACTCACTGAAATCCACCCACCTCTGCCTGCTGAGTTCTAAGATTAAAGACGTGCTTTAAAGACAAGACACCATGTCTGGCTTATCTTTTTTTTTGCTGTCATTAGTAAAGCCACAGTCCAGTTAGTATGGCTCATAAGCACATGGGTATGGGGCTGTCCACTGGAGTACAGACAACCTACCAGGGGCCATATTATCCCCAAGGAAAAGTGGCTCTGAGCAGCCATCAACTACAAATAGGTCTTCCACCATGGGCGGGGCTTTGGGGCTCCTCCCCCATAATGATGGACTTTCCCTGGCTTGATCTTGTGCTGACAAGCTCACCATGTCCAGAAGCCATCATTTCACATCCCTTTTGCTCTTCTACCCTTTCCTCCCCCTTCCTATCATATCCCCTGAGCTTTGGGTGGACGGAAGTTAATATAGTTGGTTAATCCACAGCTGAGAATTCACAGTTATTTATCAGCTATCTGCAATAGCCACTGCCAGGAGGGCACTAGAGAAAGTTAACAAGAGAAAAGTGTTTCTTCTGGTTGGTTTGGTTTAACATAGTAGAGTTCCCAAGGCAGGTTTAAGAGTCTCTCTGAGAAAAGCAGGAGAAAGGGTAACAGCAAGAATCAGAAGGTGGTTCAAATCCCCGTGCAACCTCACACACTTCTCTACAGAGAGAAGAGAAGGTCTTGGTGTGCTGATGGTGGAAGTCTAGTTAAATTCACTGGGTCACACACCAAAGAAGGCATAGTAGTAGGAGGGGACTTGGGGACAGAGTTTGACAGGGGTAATGAGAATGACTAAAGCTTATTACACACACACACACACACACTAAAACACTATCAAAGGGGAAAAAAATTTTCCATCCTAAAGCAAAGCTCTCGAGTTAATTATGCTTTATTATATTCACCTGTGCCTTCAAAAATGTCTTGAATGGTGTCTTTGGCAGGATCAAGCATGGGCTTTGACAGCTCCGGGTGGAGCCCGGTAGTGCAGGGAGGCCTGGTCCCCTCTGCAGTTACCAGCCTGGCTCCTCACCTTCGATGCAGGCACTGTCGGGCCTAAATTGCAAATCTGTAATAGGACTTGGAACAGAGAACCTTGGCTTTGGTTGGCTTTAAAGACCATTTCTTATAGGCAGTTATGAACTAAAGAGTCTTTGTGTAAGAAACAGGCCCATGAAACGAATAAGTATTAACCAGGTTGTAAGCTACCCCAGCCAAAGATAAAGGGTTGCTGTGTATTCATGTAAAGGAAAGAATGTTAGACTGTGTGTGTGAGAGAAAGATGGGAGTGGGAGGTATGCACATGATCTCTCCAGTAACAGTGTAGAGCAGAAATGTATTAGGTATTTATCTTCCTTCCAAAGAAGGGGACAGAAGGGGACCTCGTCAGTAGACTTGGTGAGTTAACACTGTCCCCAGTCCACAGATGCTTTCCGACCATCGCTCACCAGGTGATAGCTGACACACATAGTTCGTTACTTCCTGCCTGTCTTCAGTGGCACCGTAGCCAGCATCTGGTTAAGTGTATTGCCTTTAGTAGGTTCTAGTCACTAAATACTTGTATGAGCTGGACTCTTCTAAGTGCTTGATAGGCAGGGTGAACTCTGCCTCCGTGGCTTTCCTCTCACAGGTATGGGCCCCAAGGCTCTAAGAAAGACTTAGTCAGAAACTTCACAAGCATGTAAGTGAGCACCAAGTGGTGGTCAGCCTATAATCCCAGCACTTAGAACATGGAAACAGGAGAATCACAAGTTCAAGGAAAACCTGATGAATATATGAAGTTCCCGGCCAAGGTTATATGAGATCCTATGTAAAAAGAAAAAAATTAGCCTAGTGTTGGTGGCACAGGCCTTTAATCTCAATACTTGAGTGGCAGAGGCAGTTGTTTACAGAGCGAGTTCCAGTACAGCCAGAGCTGCACAGAGAAATCCTGCCTTGAAAAACCAGAAGAATAAGAAAGTACACATAAGTGAAAAATACTGTTTTAAACCTAGGTCTATCTAACATCTACTGTGTTATTGTAAACCTCCCCCCTTTTCTTCCGAAGACAGGATCTTACTGTGTAGTCCCAGCTGGCCTGGAACCTGCTTTGTGGACCCAGGCTAGCCTTGAACTCACAGAGACTGCCTCTGCCTCCATAGAGCCCGCATCACTGTGCCTGGCTTATATGCCTTCTAACTGGACCATCAAGTAGCCTATACCCTAGACTGCCTGGACCATTTGGGGCTATAGGGGCACAAGTCCAAAATCCCAGGCTTTACACCTACTCTCCCCATCCCCCTTGCAAAATGTTGTCTGGTTTCATGGAAATTTATTTTGTTTGTGGGTAGAAGCATGAACTAGATCTTTATGTCACTTAATTCTGATTTCAAATCTGAATTTCGTGACCTGATCCAGGTGTTTGATAGATGAGGAAGTTGTGGTCCACAGAGGATAATGAGCTTTACCCAAAATTACACAGAGAGAAAGGATGCTCTCTCTCTAGGAGCCCAGCCCAGAGTCTCTTCTGTGAACAACTTGGTACTCTAGGCATTTTCTGGGCATTTTTAGTCTGTTGTTTAATTTATTAGTTCTTTGGCCCAAGTCACCTTTCTCTGTTTGCTGCTGAGCAGGAGCCTTTAAAAACATAAGTTCCAATAGCCATTGGGACAGATCTTAATGCCATTTACATTTCTGCATAAGCTTTTAAATCAGCTTGACTTCCCAGTCTCCAGAAAATGAATAAGACTTATTCTGTTTTTATTGAAATAGCATCAAATCTGTAGTAGATCAGTTTGTAAATATTTTCTACAATATTGAACCTTAAAATTAACAAATATGATATATCTTCCCATGTATTTATAGGCTTAAAATTCCTGTAGATAGATAGCATTTGAATTTTTTTATGGAGAAGTCTAACATGTCTCTGATTTACTTTTACATATTTTATATTTTTGATGTTAGCATATGTTACAACTTTGATTTTCTTTCCTTTTCTAAATGTTTTCTATTCTCTTATTGTAGCAGTGATCTGTATGTGGTATATGTGTATATGTGGTATATGTGTGTATGTGTGTGGTATATATGTATATATGATATACATGTGTGTGGTATGTGTGTATTGGTATATGTATGTAGTATACATGTATATGTAGTCTACATGTGCATGCAGTACATGCATGTGTGTGTGTTTACATGTGTATGTGCTGTAGTGTGCATTCTAATTGGTAAATGATGAAAAACCAGAGAGACCAAGAAGTCAGCCACAAGTTTCTCTAGCAACCTCTTCTATCCAATACTGAAGACCGGAGCAGAGCCCCTGTCTCCTCCTGCCTTACAGTCCTCTCTCCACTCAGCCATATCACTTCTTGGCTCCACCTCCCAAGTACTAGAATCAGACACATGAGATCCCAAATACTGAGATTAAAGGTGGGCACCATCACCACCTGGCTCTAATTCTTTTTTTGACTGGATCAATCTCTAGTAGCCCAGGTGGCCTTGAACTCCTGATATTCCTGTTTCCTCCTCCCAAGTGCTGAGATTAAAGGTGTATACCACCACTGTTTGGCCTCTTTGGTTAACTAGCAGCTGGTTCTGCCCTCTGATCTCCAGGCAAACTTTATTTGTTAGAGCACAAACAAAGTATCACCACAGTATGATCTGCTCTATCACTCTGTCTTGCTTCCCTGATTAAGGGAACCTGGGGCTGGGTTGGCAGCCAGCAAGCCCCAGTGATTCTACCACCTTTTGCCCCCATCCCCCACCCCAGTGCTGGGGTTAGTATAAGTGGGACCACATCAGCTTTTTATTTATATGCCGGGGATTTGAACTCAGGTCCTTCTGCTTGCAGAGCAAGTGTTCTCACCGCTGAGCATCTCCTCAGCCCTACATGTTTACTCTTTTTTAAAACGAACCTTCTGTCTCCCAACTAAATGTATGTGAAGATTCTCTTAGATCATCAATATGCAACGTCTAAACATCTGAACAAACGCCACATGCACATTTCTTATAACGCTCCCACCAACGTGATGCTTCATCCAGGCAACGACAGCTTCCTTGTCTTGTCCTTGATCTCGGCAGGAAGCCTTCAGTATTTCAGCAGAGTGATGAGTGTGAGAGTTATTTATAGATGTCACTTATCAGACTCAGGAAGATTGTATCTCTCTACTCTTCCTTTGCAGGAGTTGGCGTTCATCACATTTTTTCCCTCTGAATCTGTGAATGTGGTCATTTGGATTTCCTCCTTTATTTGAATGTGATGGTATGGATTCATGGGCTCAGGTCCTAGCTTCGTTTGACTCAGAAAGTAAATTTGTTCTTGATTTCTGGAAGGGTGTGTGTACAAGATGACTGTTACTTCTTTGGAAAGAGTTTATGTAACATCAATTCTTTTTGATTCTTTAAACATTTGGATATTTTCTTTCCCTTCTACTGGCATCCTTTCATTAGGAAATCAACTGTTGGGCCAGGCATGGAGGTGCACTCAGGAGGCAGAGACCAGCCTGGTGTACAGAGTGAATTCCAGGCCACAGCAAAACAAAATCGGCAATATTATTGTTACTTTGGAAATAACCTGAGCTGCCCTCCCTGGCTGCTCTTAAGGCTTTTCTCTTTGTTTTTTGAGTAGTTTCCTATTTACCTGGGTATTGTCTTATTTTCTAAGCTCACAGGGGCTTAAAGCTGTGCTTAAAACTTCAGTTTTAAAAGTTCTTGGGGTGCTGCTTCTTTTCTTTAATTGTTGCATTTACTTTGTGTGTACACACAAGCATGCCTGTGTATAGAGGCCAGAGCACAGCTTATGGGAGTCGGTATTGCCCTACCCATGAGGGTCCTGACGAGGAAACTCAGTGGACATTGAGCCACCCCACTGTCCTCCCTGCCTTCCATTGGTTCTAACCTATTGCTTCTTTGTCTTTTGACTTTAGTCACAGGCCTGTCTGTCCTCCCACAAAACTCCCTCTATCTTTCTGTCTCCTTTGTTTGAGATAGGGTCTCTTGTATCCCAGGCTGGTCTTGAACTCATGATCCTCTGTCTTCCACCTCCCCAGCTCTCTGATTTAGGCCTGTACAATCCCGGCTATTTCTCTATATATCTTCCTGGCTCCCCTTTGCATTCATTCTACCCTTCCATTCCCAGGTTTAAAACAGATTCTGCCTTTCAACCTCTTCAGTTCCCTGATTTGCTCTTCTCGCTGAATTTCAAGTGCTGCATCCTTGGTTTTAGTTTTTTGGTTTTTTTTATTTTGTTTTTTGTTTGGTTGGTTTTTTAACGGTCTATAATTTCTACATGTAGAAATGTTAGCTTGTTCTCTTTCTGGTTTCCCTGGAAACTGTCTTTTCCCTCCTTTAATTCTTTTAAATGTATTTTCTCTTAAAATTTTTTATCTGTGTGTGAGAGTATATGCATGTGTGCTGGCTCACCTGTGCAGGTGAATGTAGAAGCACTGGGGATAGGTGTTGGAAATGTCCTGCTCACTTGCATCTCAGTGTTTGCCTGTTTGCTAGTTCTTTGAGGCAGGATCTCTTACTGAACCTGAGCTCACCATTTCAGCTACACGGGCTGACCAGTGAACCCCAGATCCTCCTGCCTCCACCCTTGGCTTTACATGAGTGCTGGGATCCAAACTCAGCACCTCATCCTCGCACAACAAGAACTCTACCCACCTAGCTGCTTTCCCAGCCCCAAGCGTAATTTTTAAAAATCCCCGACTGTTAATACTTAAATTTGTCTTCTTTAAATGCTGTTTCTGTTGCCCATGGCTATACACAACATATATTTATATTGTCCCATTGTCTTAGTTATCCTCCATTAAATGTCAGACATCGTAGATAAGACTTTATAGAAATAACCAGAACCTTTGGTTGATGCTGCCCTTCTTCAGGGGATCTGTCACTGCAGTCTGGATTCAGGGCTTCAGGGGGCTGCTATGCCAGTGAGAAGCACACTGCCCAGGGTACGGAGAGTCTGTAGTCTGTTCAGTTCCACAGGATGTCCAAAGTGCTGCCCTTACTCTCCTCATCCAGAAGTGGCAGGCATTCTTAGGGAATCGTCACCCAGCACCATGCACCTCTGCATTTCTCCTGAGTTTTGGCTCTGTAGTTCTTTACTAACTGCTAATTTACCCTATCTCAGAGGAAGGGCTTTTACCTTTATTGTTTATGTGGGGGAGGGTGTGCATGTGTGATGTAGCAGCACTCTTGAGGAAAAAGGACAACTTGCAATAGTTAGTTCTCTTTTCAACATACATGTCCTGGGAATCTAACTCGGGCCATTGGGCTTGGTGGTGGCATCTTCACCCACTTTGCAAGAAAAGTTTATAACATAGTTTTCCAGCGTTTCTCACTTCAGTAGGTGGGTTAGTCCAAGTTACCTAAGCTGGTATTTCCTAGTTGGGTTTTAAGTGACCCATTTACTCGTGGTATTTGTGAGTTGAAATATGACCTGCAAAAATATGTACAGATGTCCTAGCCCCCAGCATTTCCTAAGGTCTCCTCATTTGAAAAAGGGTCACTGCAGATATAAGTGGTTAAGGAAAGGTCAAATGGGAGGAGTGTGACACTTGTCCTTGGATGAAGAGGAGCAGAGACAGGGCCATGGGGAAAGGAGAGAGTCTGAGATTGGAGTGATGTCTGTTAGCCAGGGACAGGAGTCTCAGCTAAACCATGGAAGCTAGTACAGTCAAGGAAGAGGTAGTGGCCCCATTGGCCTGGCAGCAGACACTCTCAGAACTACAAGACTGTAAATTCAAGTCACTCGTGTGGTGCTTTGATGTGACCACCCCAAGAAATAGACTCAGAACCTTAGAGTCTACTGAGTACATCCCACAAGCCACCTTGTTAGGTCCAGATACCCTCATGATAACAGGGGAGGGGCAACTGGTACCTGAGAGAATCGTGTTAGAGACGTGTGTGTGTGTGTGTGTGTGTGTGTGTGTGTCTGTGTGTGTCTGTCTGTGTCTGTGTCTGTGGCCACACTGAGTATTGTGTGAGAATGTGTGTGTCTGTGTGGAGGCCATAGGCTGACATCAGGCCATCCTCCATAGCTTGTTATATGCTGAGTCAGGGTCTTTCACTTGAAACCAGAGCTTGCTGGCACACCAATACTAACTGGCTGGCTTGCTCTAGGGATCCTAAGTCTCTACTTTCCAAGGGCTGAAATCACAGGCTGTCATGCCCACCCAATATTCATGTGAGTGCTGAGGATCCACACTCTGCTGGACCAAACCTGCTGAGGCATCCAACACAGATAGAGTTTAGCAACATATTAATAATGCCATTAATTCAGAGTGAGTTTTCCCCTGGGTTTGAAAAAGTAAGAAAGCATTTGTATGTACTTTTTAATAATTATGGCACATCATTTCCCTAAAGTGTTAGATACTTTCATTATAATTATTCAGAAAATTGACTAATGATAAGTTGCCCTAAATTATATCCCCACATAGATGAATAAATTTAGACCTTACAAAGTTGATGTCATCTAAATTGAAACATGGTCCCACCCTGAAATAGCAGACCACAGACTACCAAACAGCTTTACTAATAAATGTTTTTATTTAGTGCACAGTAAACTGAGTCATCAAATGCTTAGGACTCTCAAAGTGGTCTAAGGCCATTCCTGCAGCCAAGCCTTTCTTTAACAAGCCTTAACTGAAGCGCCCAGGCATCTAGGTTGTGGTATTAAATAACACGGATGAGGAGGTGCTGTTGTGTGTGACAGCAGATATCCAGAAAATAGCTAGGTGAGCCCAGAGAGGTTGGGAACTGAGAAAGATGTGTATGGACTGAGGGTTTTAGAAAAGAACTTTCAGGTTCAAAAGCTAAGAAGTTGGGAGGGCGTAGTGAGGCTTGGGGGTGCTGATTGAGGGAAGTTGGGGAAAGGGTGCAGAACTGGGGAAGACAGAAACATACAAAATGGTGCTTTGGGGGAGCTTGCTTAGTGTACACCATAGCATCCATGGACCAAAGGAACAAATTTCAGTGTCTGGATTGAAGTTGCAGTCTTTCATCTGGTGCTAACCAAGTCTTATGCCATCAGGCCATCTCATTGTCCTGTACAATGATCTCATTGAGGAATCCATCTGCATCAGAAAATGCCAAAGTCTGCAGTCCTAAGAGCCTCTACCCATTGTGACTCTGAGATGGCTTGAGCAACAATGTCCCCTCCCCCGTGAGCTCATATATTTGAAAACTTAGTCATTGAAAAGTGGCAGTATTTGAAAGGATTAGGAGGTGTGACCTTGTTAGAGTAGGCATGGCCTTGTTAGAGGAAGTATGTCATTGGGGGTAGGCTTTGAGGTTTTAAAAGCCAAAGCCAGGCCCAGTGGCATTCTCTTCCTGCTGCCTTTGGATCTGAATGTAGAACTCTCAGCTACTATGCTTGCATGCTACCATGCTCCCCACCATGATGATAATGGACTAAACCTCTGAACTGTAAGCAAGTCACCCCAGTTAAATGCTTGCCATAGGTGTGATGTCACTTCACAGAAATAGAACACTGACTAAGACGAGCCCCATTGCATATCTGATCAAACTAGCTGAGATCTTTATGGCTTTGTGTGGGCTATTTCCTAGGGCTTTTCAAATTTAGTGTGTCTCTTGGAACCTTTAACCTACAAAACTTATCTGTCACAGACTGTCACCTGGATGGGTGTGTCTGAGATCTCGTTTCTATTCACATCCCATATTCTTATCAGTCATTCTTCTCAGTGACTTCTGTCTCCTCTTGATTTACCATAATCAAAACTTTGATTGACATTCACCGACTCGGAGGAGTTGTATTCTTTACTTGTAGTAGGATTTTGCACTTTAATGTGGCCAGCACATGAACTTTCTGTCATCTAGGCTCTGCTGGTGATGGGGCCACCATTAAAAAAAAAAAAAATGGCATCATCTGCTGCAGGACAGCCTCAGTGCTGCAGAGGAATCAGACCCTGTTCAATGGCAGAGCTGAGAGTTGAGCACCTGGATCTGTGGAGAATAGCGCGACCTTTAATTATGATCCTCCTGCCTCTGCCTCTTTACCATATACTACTGACATATATCCCCATGGACAGAGTGGGACCTTAAATTGTAATGGAATTTGTGGCTCTGGGATTATTCATTATTAGAATGATATGTACTATCAGAAATCAATTCAGTGTCCAGGCACAGCTGCCCTTCCTCGACAACACACAGCAATTCCTCTCAGCATTTAGGGTTTGACATCAAGTGTCCTTTAGGCTTCTGTTTTTAAAAGTTTACCGGTGATATTTTAAACATCTGAAATCTGTTCTTTCCCATAGCAGATTTTCTATCATCCTTGGAATATTTAGGGTCTTTGGGAGGTCCCAAGTCTTCAAGCATCTGCAGAATACTTTCCACAACATAGAAGCAAATACTTTCCCTCTCTGGAAAAACAGCATTGGAATTTTGCCTGGAGTTGATAGCACATGACGGGACTGAGTTTCTGAATATATTCTCACCTCCATCTTTATTTTAAAAGTGACTTGTGAAGTAGAAACCAGACTAGGAAATCAGTGTGGCAAGAAGTGGGAGCCACTTTCAGGAGGGATTATTTAAGGACACTGTGTTTTCTGGCTGAGAGCCAGGTCCTGAAGAAGCCGTGGGACTGGGAGGCTGTGGTTTGGAGGGCTGAAGAAAGAGTGGGTTATCCAGTGAGAGTCTGCAGCTGAAGAGGCCTAGGGTTCCCTGCCTCGGGAGAGTGGAGTGTGTCCGTGGTGCTCTGCAGAACCCTGTGGAAAACTGAGATAGAGGTCTAGCTTGTTTGTATGAACCAAGTGCCCACAAAAGTGTTCCAGAGCCACATAGGAACTGAGTAGAGCAGTCAGGGCCCAGAGAGAGCTAACTTGAGGGTAGAAGTTATAGGGGTACAGACTCCTCTCTGTCTTGATGGGAGCTTATATTTACTCTGGCTGCTAAAAAAAAGGAAAGGAAGGAAGGGAAAAGAAAAGAAAAATACAAATCACACACTTCATGCTTAAGGCAACACAGATTTATTCCCCTACAGACTTGGAGGTCAAAATTCAAGTAATCTCACTAGGTTAAGGATGAGATGGTACGGACAGGTGGCCTCCGGGAAGTCTACATCCTTTCCTCCCTAGCTTCTGGAGGCCGCCAGCAGTCTTTGGCGTCTGGCCTCCCTCCCATCATCTCATTCTCTTCTTTCTTTGACCTTCACTTCCTTACAGAACCTGTGTGAGTTGTGCTC
This sequence comes from Sigmodon hispidus, assembly GCA_004025045.1. Classification (NCBI taxonomy): domain Eukaryota; kingdom Metazoa; phylum Chordata; class Mammalia; order Rodentia; family Cricetidae; genus Sigmodon; species Sigmodon hispidus. The sequence continues at coordinate 128,555 of PVIH01002530.1, forward strand.
GGTGTTCAAGGGTGCTTGCATTACTGGGTCTTAGGGCTGGGGTCTTTCCCAGGAACTGCAGTGTAACAATTTTAACTTAGAAAGTCAGGGATTCATGATGTCCACTGAGTCTTGGGGTTGTGGTTGGGTATCCAGTCTCAAGGCTGTGCTGGCCTGGCGTGTTGCCATTGGTCACCAGATTGCCCTTCCCTTCAGTCGGCTGCTCCTCCCTGGCCTGAGTCCAACAAGACTGAGTACTGGGGGCCAGCTGTCCACAGTGGAAACAGGGCCAGGCATGCCTGCGTTGGCTACTTATGATGGATGCGCGCGCGCGCACACACACACACTCCTCCAGTTAATTGGAAAGCTTAGTTGTCTGTAGCTTGCTTCCTGCTTCCATTTCTCCAGGCTACACAGTACCTGCCCGATTGGTTCCTATGGGTGCTGAATATTCTCTTCCAGGTGCCCTGCAAAAGCACAAGACTCTATTACCCTCTCCCACCAGAGCCTGTGGATAGTAGCAGCCAGGAGCTAAGGAATTTGCAGTTTAGAACCATCTTCTTCAAGGGTAGGATTTTTGGGCTGGGCATGATGGTACATATAGAATCACTTGGTAAACTGAGGCAGGAAGGTCATGAGTTTGATGCTGGCCTGTTGTGAAGGAAGGGAGGGAGGGAGGTAGAGAGAGAGAAAAATGGTGAGAGCAGAGGAGAGATGATGGAGGGGGAGGAAGAAGCAGGAGGAAGAAGAAAAACTCCAGGTATATAGTGGCTTCTGTGAGCCCAAGCCAGCCTGATCTATACAGTGAAACCCTGTCCCAAAAAGCAGAGGAGCAAACGAGGAAGGAGACCTTTGGTCAGGGAAGAAAAGCACCAGGTTTTAGACCATGGATCCATGTGACTTATCATCCCCTCACTCCGCCGTCCCTTCTCTGCAGAGCTTTTTAGAACTCTCAGGGGGTCAGTGTGCTGCATTCACAGACTGTGGAATAAGGTGAATGGTCTGCTCTGGTGCTCTGGTGACTTAGAGATCTGGTGTCTCTAAGTGTTAGAGCAATCTAATAACTGCCCGCTTCTGGCCTCATCCCCTCCCGTGTGCCTCCCTCAAGACCCTCCCACCCACTTCCTCTCTCCTGAGGGTCAGGGTCTCTGCCATCTATGGAGTTGAACCAGTGCCCTGTGATCCTCACCAACCCACTGTCTTCAGGGCATGTCTGGGCAGAGCCAGCGGAAATTACAAGGCCACTGTCCTCCACCTGTGGTACCCGCCTGAGGATGGAGACATTGCTTTATTTGAGGCCCTGAAGTCTCTCCCTTTGGTAAGGAGGCAGCTGACCCACAGGAAAGTGGTTCTTACACTTTCCCACATCCTGGAACAAGATAAAAACTGCGGTTTCCTCTCTGGCCTTGGCTTGTGCAGGGTCATGTGTGCCTGAAGACTTCATACCAGGTCATGGGGATAAGGACCTCAGCTTGATGGAGGAATTAGCTGAGGCTACTGTAATAGCCCCTGGAAGCAAGCTGCTCTCTGGGTTTCAGTCTCAAATGCTTTACTCCAAGTGAAGTCCTGTAATGCAGCATGTGAAGGTGGGCTTGGTCTGAGAAGCAGTTTCCTGGGGCTCAGAAAGCTGGGGTGGCACTGACTGTGAGATTCCTTTAGGGAATGGCCTAGAGCTCTGGCTGCTTGGGCCTGTGGGAAGGAGGATGGTGTTACTTCATTAAAGAAACCAGCAGGCCTTCTCCAAGCAGGTGCTAGATGAGCCTTGAAATAGATTATTGCTACTCCTCCTTGCCTGTGGCTTTGTTGAGTTAGGAACTAATCAGCCTAGGGTCCAACAGGAGTTACTCTTTATCACATGATGTTGATGGAAAATAGTATTCCATGTTTCAAACAGGAGGTGTGTGCACACAGCCCACTGATAGCAGAGACCTGCTCCTCTCCGCTCCAAGCCCTGTTCTCCCTGAGGACTTCCTCTAGTCCCATGCTCAGCCTGCAGACCTGGCAGCAGTTCTGGTGGTATTTCCATCACAGATGCTGAAGGCTGAGTTCACCAAGCATCCTTCTAAACCTCTGTTGCCTCATCTTGCACAACACTACAACAGCTCAGAGCCATGGAAAGCCACCCGAGGAGCTGTGAACAGGAAGAGAGCCAGCCACAGCCGGATTTCAGGATAATCACTGCAAGCGTTGGGGAGGGGAGACCCCTGCAAGTCTCAGGGATACAGGAACCAGCGCGCACTGGGAGCCTGCTGAGCACTAGAAACCAGGCTCTGGTAGCAAATGGAGGGGGTGCAGGCAAAAATACAGGAAATGCTCGAGCCTTGAGTTCTTTGGGGAACCCCTGAAAATGGCTTGAAGACTTCCAGAGAGCTGCCATCCCAACCAGTTCAAGTGTATCTTAAAATACCTGATCTCAGCCGAGTGGAGGGCTGTGTAGGAAGAACCACGTGCTAGCTCTCATTCCATGTTCAATCCCCAATGTTTTTCATTTATGAAAGTTAAGAAAATTCATGTTAAGGAACAAATACCTTCATAAATTCTTTAAATTATCTCTTTACAAGTCACAGCCGCCAGGAGGTTGTGGTGTACACCTAGGCAGAGGCAGACAGATCTGAGTTCTAGGCCAGCTTGTGTATAGATCAAGTTCCAGGACAGCCAGAGCTACACAGAGAGACCCTGTCTAGGGGAAAAAGAAAGTCATGCTTACGGAAATTTGAACTGGATAATTAAAAATTGTAAGCCATCAAAGGTGACATTCTGACATGCACATTTTGTGAGAATTGCTAAACTGTTAGTGAAGTGATATAAGCCACAGTATGCCTTGCTTCCTGTTGATCTATTGTCTATCTGAAAATAAAACACTATGCTTGTAAGCCCACATAGTATCCAACAGTGTTAAATCACAGGGCTATCAGAAAAATCTGGTGCCAGGAAGGGAAAACACAAGCTACCCATTTGATGGTGTCTGCCAAGCCCGTGTGAAACATTAGTGTGTGCTCCTGAAGGTGATGCCCCACATGGACCAAAAGCTTACAAGCGGCTACTCCCCTGTCGCAGGGTCAGAGAGATGCCCAAGCAAGTAAAGGCACTCTGGCCAAGCCTCACAACCTGAGTCCCATCGCAGTACCCACAGACACTTCTCCCTGACCCTCATAGATTGCCCTCTGACCTCTGTACTCATGCTGTGGCATATGCACACACAAACACAACACACATTCATGCACATACATGCTAAATAAATAAATAAATATAAAAACAGCATAAAGAAATTTTCCTATTCCACTTTTCACCTTAAAACTAAAAAGGGGAGAATTTTTCATGTTTTAAAACTTGGAAAAAAGACAAGTGACTGTGCATGGGTTGAAGCAGGTTCACATGTATGTACCGTGATAATCTCCTATGCAGTACATGTGGAGGCCAGAGATTGATGTCTGCTGCAGTCCTTATTCATCTTATTTTTGAGACAGGGTCTCTCACTGGATCTGGAGCTCACCATTTTGACTAGACTGCCTAGTCACAGAGTCCCCAGGCTGCCTGTCTTTGCTCTCCGGTACTGGGGTTACAGACACATATCTGTATGATATGCACTCACCTGAGTGCTGGGGTGGGGGGCCCTGACCTCAGACCTTCCTATTATATAGCTGTCACTTTTCCCACGGGGCCATCTTCCCACCCTCCAGAGTTTCTTTTGACATTCAAACTGTGTGTTTTGTTTTGGGTTTTTTGGGAGGTTTATTTGGTTTGTGGTCTTGCAGTTTTTGTTCATTTCAAATTATTGAGGTAAGAAAATTGATAAAAATTCAAAGTAAGGCTATTTCATAATTTGGCCTACAGAGAGGAAAGTACTACATGTCCTGTTTGTAAGATAAAAATAAATTTCTCTAGGCGCACATGTGCTCCTTTGTCTGTTTTGGTCACTGCCCCATGATTAGAATTGTTTACCCATATAAAAAAGGAAGTTGAGAGGACTGTGAGGTCCAGAAGTGGTAGACCATGAGAGACTGGATCTGGAGCCAACAGCCTTTATATCCACTTTGTTGTTGCCAGCCTTTGCAGGGAGAATGTCCAAGAGGGTACCCTAAGGAATGGCCCCACAGTGGGCAGCATGTAAGATGTCCCCAGCTTGTGTTGATCTTCCTCTCTGTGCAAATCAATAATAATGACAAAAGTAAATATTTGGAACCAGGTTTATTTTGGTCAGACGCATTCCAGCCTGCTTTCTAAAATTAGGGAGTCTGTGGGATGCACGTGGCTCGGGGCATCCTGCTGGAGAAGTTTGTCTCGGAGATATTTGATTCTCTTCCTTACTGTTGCTGGCTTGGGAAAAGCACATCTGAACATTCTCTCATGTCTGCCCATCTGTGCAGACCTAGGGCTGGTAGTAGAAGGCTCTAAGAGCCTACCCTCACCAGCTGATGCAGAATTGAGCTGCATTCTTCTGTCCATCCCTCACACCTACCAGATCTGCCTTCTAAGGACAGCTTTCGTCCTGTCCGGCCCCTCCCTCCCGGGAGCACTCACTGACCACCTTCCCACTGTCTTTCCCCTGGTCATACTGGACAACCTGACAAGTTAGAGTGGGCCTCACCTCCTGGACACACTGTAACTCTACATTTCTTCCATGTAAGTGCCCTTCTTATCCACCCTCTCCATTTCACTTCTGTGGGCAGGCCGCCCAGCCCAGGAGGAAGCCTTGGCTGACTATTAGCTATGACATCTCATCGCTATCTCTTTCCGTCCATACCTAGCACAAAGGAAGTTCAGAAGATGTTTCTGTTTCTCCCTCCCAGAGTTGCCCTTGCCTGGGAAAGTCAGCCGTCTGCAGGCTCCTAGGTCCTACAGCCCCTTTGTAGCATGCAGCAGAAATAGTTGCTAGCCTCTGTCTTCCACAGGGGATATTGGGGGAGACCTACAGACAGGACCTCACCCTGCCCTGCCTGCCCTTCACTGGGCTGGCTTTGTGGCCTTGTGTCTTGTGCCCTCAGAGAGTTCCTTGTTTTAAGACTCTCCTGCCACAATCCTGAAAGTTTCTTAGTTTTTGAACTTTGTACTAAGCTATACAAATTACATCCCCAGTTCTAGGAGCAGAGAAAGTGCTGGCAGTGAGAGGTAGGTAGGACCAGGGATGTGGCTCTGTAAAGTGCCCTGCAAGCAAGTGAGCAAACCTGAGTTCAGATCCCTAGCATTTACAGAAAAGTGGGGCATGGCAGCATGTCCCTGGAACTCCAGTGCTAGAGTCAGGGGAAATAAGCAGAATCCCAAGACTTCCAAATGAGCTGAATCGATGAACCCCTGGCTCTGAAAAACCCTGTCTCAGACAGAGACGGACAGACAGATCCCAAACTCTGAACAACCACATGCATGCACAGGCAAGCAGACACTACACACACACACACACACACACACACACACGCACACGCACACGCACACGCACACGTACACAACAGAGTAGGAGACAGCACAGAAGGTAGCCTGTGGGGTTGGACACGGAGGTGCAGGACAGACAGCAGTCTGGGAGAAGTAGAAGCATCTCGAAATGAAGCACCTTTCTTGGAGCTGGAACAATGCTCTGATACAGAAATCCAGGGCACTCCTCATCAGTGGTGACTCTGGGACCTATGTTAAGCACTGCCTTACTGCAGTTGGGCAATAGGCAGCCATTTTACTTCCCATGACACTTGAAGGAAAAGCCACTTCAGTGGCCCACAAGACCTAACTAACTTGTTCTTCGCCACTGACCCCTCCTTCCACAACTTCCTTTATTTCTCTGCTCTGGCCATCCATACCTGCTACTGGTTTTGAATATATGTTGTACCTTAGAGAGACACCCTAACCTCTAATGTTTCTTTCACCGTTCTAACTTTGGGCTTTGCTTATTCTTTTTTTCTAATTTCTTGGCATGTAAAGATAGGTTGTTAGTTTGATAACTTTTTTTGTAAAATTTGTGTATTTTGGTGTTTTGCCTGCTTGTCTGTCTGTGCACCCTGTGTGTGTCTTATGCCTGCAGAGGCCAGAAGAGGGCTTCAGATCCCCTGGGACTGGAGTTATGGGCAGTTTTGAGCTATGAGCTGCTGGGAATCGAACCTGGGTCCTCTGGAAAAGCAGCCAGTATTCTTAACTGCTGAGCCATCTCTCTAGACCATGTCTTTCTCCTGTTTTCATGTAGCATTTATAGCTGCAAGCTTCTCAGTACCACCTCTGCTGCCTATGTCTTGGGATGCTGTGGTTTTGTTTGTTTCAAGATCTAATTCTGTTGAGCACTTCTTTGGGCCACTGGATGTTGAAGAGTGCATTGCTTGGCTGTGTGCGGTTCTCCAGTTCTTCTGCTGTAGATTCTTAGTTTAATTCCACTATGGTTAGAGAAGATCCCTGCTGTGATTCCCCCTCTCCTTAACATTTCAAGACTTGTTCTGTGGCATCCTATCATCTGTCCTGAAGAACACTCTGGGTGTACTTGAGAAGAATGTGTGCCCCGTGGTGTCTGGAATGTTCTTTCTGTGTCTCCTAGGTTTATCTGCTCTCACTGTTCAGTCCTTTGTTTTCATATTGGTGTTCTATTAATTCAGAATAGGATTTTGAAATATTGTGATGTTGTCTGCTCTTCAATTTTGTCAGCCTTGGCTTGTCTCTCACCCTCAGATGTCAGGAACTCAAGTAATTATTGTATCTTCCTACTGAATTTACAGTGTGTGTATATGGGGGCCTGCATGTGAGTGTGTGCAGGTGTGCATGCCCATACAAATGCATGCAGAGACCACAGGAAGACATTGGATGTCTTCTGTGAAAGCTCTCTCTCTCTCTCTCTCTCTCTCTCTCTCTCTCTCTCTCTCTCTCTCTCTCTCTGTGTGTGTGTGTGTGTGTGTGTGTGTGTGTGTGTGTGTGCGTGTGTTTAAATTGCCTTTCAAGGATCTCTCACTGACCATTTGGTCCAGGATAGCTGACCAATGAGCCTCAGGTTCTCCCATCTCTAACCTTTAAGTGCTGGCTAGAGTTCTAGGCAGGCACAGCCATGCCCAGCTTTTACAGGGGTGCTGGGAATTTGAACTCAGGTCTTCCCCTCACACAATGAGCATGACTGAGCCATCTCCCCAGTCCCTTTTATCATATGTTGTCATCTGTCTTCTGTGACACTGGACTTAAGTCTGTGTTGTTCACCCCACTCTAGTTTGATCCTGTTGGCATGGAAACATCTCCCATTCTTTTGTTCTTAGCCTGTGTATACTCTTCCAGGGATGCTGAGTGAGTCTCATGTGATTGGATCTTGATATTTTGTTCTGAGTTCAGCCACTTTACATATTGTGGTTGGAGTTTAATCTATTAAACTTAAAGTAATTATTGATAAAAAATAAATTGTTAATTTTTTCCTGTTTTTTTTTTATCTTGTATAAGTTTGTCTGCTCCTCTGTCTGTCTTTGTGTCTCATTGTCTTTTGTGTCCTGACTTGATTCAATTCCTTTTTACTTCTTTAGTTTCTCTTCTATACGGATTATCTTTATGGTTACCATGGAGATTACAGAAAACCTTATTCAGTATTATTAATCTATTTTAGGCTGGTAGAAGATGCCACTCAACCTTAGCATAGTTTTTAGGCATATTATAACAAAAGTGACTTTTAAAAACTTTTTTCACTTTAACCTTAATTTATAATTTCAAATAGAATTAACTAGAATTGGCGGATATGTATCTTATGAATCTAAGGCAACTAATTCCCAGTGGTATTTTGTTTTAGAATTTGGGAAGTAACTCTGACATTTGTCTGGAAGCATAAAAGGTTAGGCCGCCAGGATATTTTCAAATAAAAATTTCAAAGCTGGGGGGGGCACTACCCCTGTGAAATATAAAATAGTAAATCTATGCTCACAAAGCTGCATTTACTGGCACATGGGGAGAAACAGATTAGACTGGAATATAGAGCAACAGGCTGAGTAAGGATACGAATAGACAATAGAATATTGCATTAGTCTTTGGGAGAAAATGGCTCATTAGTATCTTCTGAAAACCAGAGAAAAACCCCAGACAAAGAAAATGTGTACTTTAAAAAAATAATAGCAGAAAAAAAATAGTGTATCATATTGGAGTTGACAAGAACGTCTCTAAACACTTGTCCGATTTAGGGGCAGGGGTTTAGCTCAGCAGGAAAATGAAAACACTCCCAGGTGAGACCCTGAGTTTGATCCCTAGTGCTTGGAAAACAAAGGGGAAAATGAAGAAAGACAATGTGTTAGAGTTGACTCTCTGGAAACAAATTTCTGCCTATCCATAGCTACTCTCACCCAATTTTAGAAGCCCTAAAACAGATGCTATTTCCAACACAGTCAGCATGACGAAGGAACCCATGATATAATGTCATGTCATCCCCAATATGAGAAAGGGAAAAATAAGTAGAAACAGGCTACCCCCAAAGTATAGTTCCCCCGCCTCACCATGATTCTCAAAAGAAATAGAAATACCCAAAAAGCGGGATATAGAGCTTGAATAACAAAAAAGTGCCAATTACATTCAAAGCAAGTTGCCCTTGGTGTCTGTCCGACAGGCAGAGGCTGTGTGCTCACCACACCAGCATCAAGGCGTGGACACCCCACAGGTGAAGGAGTACATCACCCTCCCTGTCCCACTGGTAGATTAGCTACAAGCATCAAGGACAGTTTTGTAGTCCATTCTTTCCTTTCTCAGTGGATTCTGGGAATCAAACTCAAGTCTTTGGGCTCATAGGGCAAATGATGTTACCTACTGTGCCATCTCTCCAGTCCATAATATTTTAAAAAGCTAGTGTACACATAAAGACTATATACTGCATAGTTTTCACAGTACTTTTTCTGTGTTCTTATCACAGTTGTTATTTTAATATATAAAATTCTACGATACTACGAACAATGAAAAATTCTTCTCTCTCTTTCCTTCTCACCATCCTTCATTCTCCTGATTTTTCTTTCAGAGGACATTTGGTTCTTTACAAAACCTTCCAAGGATGCTCTTGGAAGAACATGAACACGTGTGTGCATTTTATCTGGAAGTGTATGCAAGTGGACTGGAGAGATGGCTCAGTGGTTAACGGCACTTGTCTACCAACCTGCGTTTGACCTAGGGAGCTCGCGTGGTGGAAGGGCTCCTAGAACATGTCCTCTGACCCCCACATGAGAACCTGCACCACTAACCACTGTAATGGTGGAATTTTTTGAAGTGTATGATAGTGTACCATGTGCAACATATGTATTCTGCTTTTCTTATTTGGGGGATCCCCAATACTCCATCATGGCAGGCGGTACAGGACAAGGAGATCACTTAGGTTTGAGTAACCTGTCATTTCCCTCCCTTGTCATCTTCTTGGGAAAATTCCTTAACTTTTTTAGGATGTAGAAGATGGCCCATCAACCCTAACCCTAACCCATCAAAATGAGGTTATAAAAGGATCAGTTTTATGAACTGGATACTAACATTTTAAGTAATATTTACTACATTTTTTTATAATAAGTATAGTATAGATTGTGGTCATTTAGAAATGATAGCACAGTATCAAGAATATATACTCCAGTCCTGTGAGCCAGAGGGCATTTAACATACTGGTGAGTTTTACATAAGCTTGTATTAATTATTTTATAGGAAGCAGACATTACTATCTTTGCTAAAAAAACACTGGAGAGGAGGGAGATAGCTCAATGGGTAAGGTGCTTGTCACACGATCAAGAGGATTACTGTGGACCCCTATGCAAAGCTAGTGAGCATGGTGGGCCCTAATGCTCAAGAGGTGAAAACAGGGAATCCACAGAGCAAGCTGACCCTCCAGACTAAATGCAAGGTGAGCTCCAGTAGCAGTAGGAGAATGTGCTTCAATGAATAAGGGGAAGAGAGACCAAGAACACACAGAGTTATCCATTAGCCTCCACATGCATGCACAACACCACACACACACACATACACACACACACACTCCACAAATAAACATGTCAAGAAAGTATCAGGGAACTGTGATGGGAAACTGACCAAATATGGGTGGTATGGACAAGTGCATAGAGGACTGGCTTGCCATGGACCAGAATGACCCTCCACTAAGTGGTACTGTTTGACCCAGCTTTTCTGACAGACTTCAGGAGCTCTGACTGCTTCCATTGCTCTGTGCTTTGGTCTATCCATCTGTTCATTGGCATCTGAGTCTCCCATAGGCTCAGGCATTTGAGCACCTGGTCCCTAGTTGGTGGTATTTGGGGAGGGTTAGAAGGTGCAGACTTGGAGGAAGAACTCCACTGTGGGGAAACTGGGTGGGGTTCACAGCTAAAATCCTCGTGACACTTTACTTGGTGTCTCTTTGCTTCATGTGTATGGTTGGAAGATATGAGCTGTCAACTTCCTGCTCCGGCTGCTGTCTTTACTCCACTGTCATAGACTTTTATCCCTCTGAACTGAAGCCCAAATAAACTCTCTTCCCTGAGTTGCCTTAGTCATGGACTTTGAGCCTGGGCTAAAGCAACGATGAGGGTAATTAGTTGAACGTCTGCTCTGGCAGGCCTGTGGTAGGTAGGCCAGCATGTGCCTAAGTGTGGGGATGTGAACAAGATTGGTAAAGTTCCCATGCCCCCATTGCCCACACTTCCAGAGCCTGTTCAGCCCATGCTGCTGATATAGGCAGGGCTGGAACAGGTCTGACATGGTTGTCAGTAGTAACCATACACATCTCATGAAGAAGGTTCACTGCTCTTGGAGGCACAGGGCTTTCTCAAGCTGCCATGTGTGGATATGACTGACAGCTGCAGCAATAGCTACTCTGTTGCTCCTCCACATTGTTTGCACTTTTTCTGTTCTAGCCTCTTCTAGCCTCTTGTCTGTCGCTGTGATAAAACACCCTGACAGAAAGCAACCTTTGGAAGAAAGGGCTTGTTTTAGCTCTCAGAGCCAAGTTCCAGCTTATCATGGCAGAGATGTCAATGCACAGGAAGCTGGAAGGACAGTCCCATCCACAGTCAGAGGAGAGAGAGAATGGATGCATGTGTGCCTGCTCCACCTGCTCCACTCTAACATGGTCCAGGACCCACCCACAGAACGGTGCCACCCACTTTCAGGCTGGGTCCTCCCAGATCAGTTAGGGCAGTCAACACACACATACCCACGGGCCAAGCTGACCTAGACAGTCCTCCAGTGAGACTCTTCCCACTCAACTGTGGCAAATTGACAGTTGAACTAATTACCACAAACACCTCCCGGCATATGATGTGTTCCTCTCCTGCTTTTCAAACAGGTTGTTGCCAGTTACAGAGTGGGCAGTGTGTGAATGGATGGGTCTATGCCTCCCAAGCTCACCTCTGTTTCCTGGATGGCTCATCTTTGTCCAAGTTCATAAGCACAAAAGGGGGACTTGTTTGTTAAACACCGTTTATTTGATTACTGTTAAATTTTAACCTGTTTCCTCTTCAGTGCATCAGCTACTCAAATCCCATATGCTGTTAGGTATTATGACTCTCACTGTAAAAAAAAAAAAAAAAAAGCGCTGTACACAGTGATGGCTCAGAGCTTGTTTAACCAGCTCTGCTGCTAGGAACTTAGTGTGGTCCCTGCTCGCCAGGGCCAGGGAAACTGCTGAGGCAAGGAGGGGTGTTCCTTGTAGAGCGGGGCTCCCAGGCATCATCGCTGAAAGGCTGTGCCCTGGCTACATCGAGGGCACAGGGTTCCACCCACTGTTTGGCTTCCTAGGAACACCTGGTCTCTTTGTGTTCCATATGTCCTGAGTCTGCAGTGACAGTAGAGACTGAAGGCTCACACCGGGCGATGTCTCTGGACATGAGACCCAGCATGCTGGCAGAGTGCTAGGAATCTGGGTGTCTGTTCTCGTGGGGAAATGGGCTGGTTATGATGATGCTACACACCATGAAGAGCAGAGATAACATACAAAACACAGCAAATGTAAGACAGGGAACCCAGCTGTCATCTCAGAAGGAAGTAGTCAGCTCTCTGCTGAGGAGCCTTTGTGTCTCCAGAGATGGCTCTTTCAGACTGTCCTATGGAATTCCCTGGGGAAGTTTATCTCAGGGAAATAAAATAGGCACCGACTGGATATCTTGAAAAGTGGCTCTTTTCTTGACTAAATCTTTTTCTCTAGATGTTTGGGTTCCCTTGAACTGTGTGGTCTACAGCCTCTCTCCACTCTGAACACTATCAACAGAGGGGAAGTCCTGTTTGTTGACTGCTCTTTTTCAGGACTGATTAAAGAATATAATGATGTATGCATACACTGCCCAGAATTTCCTGTGAGACACACATTCTAAACCACAGCCTGGGAGGTGGTCCAGAGATAGGAGTCCATTCTAGGAGGGAAGAAATGGTACATTCATTCCTGGGTTGGCCTCCGGAAAGGGCTCACCCTCGCCCTCCTTTTAAGAGGGCATTTAGCTTTCACTAGCATGATGTAGTTGTGAATTCAGCAGTATGGTCTCTTTAGAACTGTAATTAATGTACTCTGCTCTAACATTCCTGTGTGTAACACAGCAGCCTTACCTTAAAACACATTTTATGTTTCATTCCGTAGCAGTAGCAGCATGGACGGAATGTAGCACATCCTGTGTCACATTCAATGTTTTATTCTGTAGCCATAGCAGCATGGATGCATGGGCCGCATGGATGGAATGTGGAATGTAGCAGCATGGATGGAATGTAGCACATCCTGTAGCCTGTTTGATGTTTCATTCTATAGCTGAAGCAGCATGAACATCCACAAGGATGCTGTACATAAGGCTTATTGTTATAAATCTGCTCTGGATCACTCCTGTGTGTGTGTGGGGGGGTATCCAGGTTCACACTCCTCCCTTGAGAATGTTGAGTTTTCTCCTCTGCCACCATCTGTCCCATTCACTTGAGACAGGGTCTGAGTCTGAAGCTGAGCTAACAGCCAGCAAGGCTCAGCAAGCCTTCTGTCTCCATCCCTCCTAGTGCTGGGGTTACAGTCGCTTGTGAAATGGGAGCTGGGTGTGCAAACTGATACACTCATGCTTGTACAGTAAGTGCCCGCCCCATTGGGCCATGCCGTCTTCCCAGCCCCCAGATTATTGAAGTGTGGTTAAAAAAAAAAAATTCACTTTGTACGGCAATTGTTGTTGCTCTGCCACATACCAGACGAATGGGTACATTGTTGGGGGAACTGGATCTGGATAGTTGTAAATGGCAAAGAGATTGCATTCTGGACTGTTGCACGGGGGGAAGAGGCCTCAGTCTAGATCCGTGGTGGAATTTGATGTAGGATGGACAAGTGGTGTTTATATGAGCCAAGAGGAGGTCATGGGCGGACAGTTACGGTGGGTGAGGTGTTGTCAAGAGTTAGGAAAGCTCTGGCTAACCAGCTTTCAGGATTCTTTGTATGTGTGGGGGGGCATAGCAAGAGGGGGGGAGCGAACTCATGCCAGGCGTGGCTGATTGCCTCTACTGGTTGGTCCACCTCTCAGCCCACCTATCAGGATTCTTGATGAAGATCTGAAGAAGGGTGGATATTGGATATGTTTCTTCAGGGACTTTTGTTAAAGTCACCTCATAGCTCCTTGATAAATTTGGGCTTTATAAAGAAATGCACAGGTGGACCTAGGAACCTCTCTACTGTCAGAGTACATGAAGGTTCCTTGTTGGTGATGTTTGTTTTCTTCTGGACTGTGCTGTCTTGGGTGATCTAGCCCCGGTGCCAGGGAGAAGCAAGCCTCACAATAGGAAAATAAAACCGACTTTTCTGTCCACTGCTGCTAAGATGTTTTTACTGGGGAGAGACCTGAATATTAGAGATATTTACATTGAGTGGCAGGGTCAGCTCACTACTCTTTATCCTGAACTCCTTATTTTTAATTAGACTTTTTTCTGACCTTTTCACCCATCTCCCTACCATCTCTACCACAAATCTCTCTCATGTTTATTCATTTGGTTTTGTCACCCACTGAGACAAACCTGTGTCATCTGTGTGGCCATGGGTTTGGAGGGACCTGGTGGGGTCACAGCTGGACAGTGATTCCTTTTCTCCAGAATCTATTTATCACCAGTCATTCTGAGGTCATGCCCTGAGAACCATTCCTTGGTGGTGCAGAGGTATCAAAGCTAAGGAATGTGAGTCAGAGCAGAGGGGAGGGTGGGACATAGCCCATGTGGAAGCTATTCTCAGGATGGTTAGCACACAAAGCCTGAGTCAGTGTGAACCCCAAAAGTTTAGGTCCTGAAGACTGGGTGGGTGGTCCCAAAGCTTCTTTACCTCCTGACTAAACCATATCCAGTCTACAAAAAAAATGAAAGCTTAATGATTATATGGCATGGTCTGAGGACATCTCAACATTTCCGGAAACTGCAAGGAAGCAAGGTGATCAGGAAACATAAGTTAGTGACAGAAATTGTCCTCTCCCTGTGAAGATGCCATTCCAGTATAGTCTCTCCCGATGGCATAAACTCAGCCAAGAATCTAGTCATGTGATCTTTAGACTAGACTCCTTGGGCCACTGGAGAACCAAACCCCAGAGTCAGCCTTGGTGAACTTCCTTCTGGACACTTCACATCTTTGATTACATATACTTTCTAACCACATTTCATATGTGATTTCCTAGAAGGGCCCTAAGGCCAAGGCCTGACACTAAGCCTCACATAGGGAGATGGTTTTCCTCATTGCCTTTGTTATATTGGTATTTGTGTATACAGAAATGTTCTCTGCATTGGGGGTAAAACTTGAAAGGGCCACTTAATGTTCTAAGTTTAGAATTCACATCACCCAAACCAAAATGGCTCTGCCTACATGTTTTCTTATAAAGCCAGGCTGTCTATGTGAGCAAGGCTGTCTGGGTACATGCTGAGTTCTCCCTGTGCTCAGTGAGACACTGCAAAGAGCCCAAGTCAGGTGCCATTCTTACTCTGCTTTAAGTTGCTGGTGGGTTTTGCTCTTCTGTGAATACACAGGCTTTGCTGCAGGCATGATGCTATGGGAGTGTCGTTCTTTGTCTACTGTTGAGTTTAGGTAGATGAAGTCACGCAGCTAACAAGAGAGGGCTGAAGCAAGCTCAGGAGCATCTCCTACACCCTCCTCCTCAGTACCTGACAAGTGCTTTCCATTTGAAGGAGGTTTATTGTTAATCTGTTTTCTTACATGCCCGTCTGTGTGTTCATGTATTCACAAGTGTGTGTGTACAGATCAGAGGTCGATGTCAGACGTCAGACTCAACCAATTTTCTACCCTAGTATTTCAGTCTCTTATTGAACCTAGAGCTCACCAGTTTGACTAGATCCAGGGTCCTCCTGCTCTGCCTCCCCAGCACAGGGAATGCAAGCATGTACCACCACACACTGGGGACTCAAACTCATGTATCCACAATTATAGAACCACCAGACACTTTACCAACTTAGCCATCTCCCAGTCCACAGATGCTTTTAAAAAGTTATGGGGGGGTGGTGTGCACACAGCCCATGTAAAAGTCAGAGAAAAAAATCTAAGGACTTGTCTCTCCTTCCATCTTGTTGAGGTAGAGTCTATTATTTCTAACATAGTGCATTCTCCAAGCTATCTGGTCTGCAAGCTTCTAAGCCCATGATTCTCAATCTGTGGGACTTGAACCCCAAAGACCATCAGGAAACAGATATTTACATTATGATTCAAAACTATAGTTATGAAGTAGCAATAAAACTATTACAGTTGGAGGTCAGCACAGCATGAGAAACTGTACTAAAGGGTAGCAGGGTTAAGAAGGTTGAGAACTGCTGATCTAAGCAGTTTTATTATTCTCGCCTACCGTCTCTCAGCAGTGTGCTAGCATGATAGATTCACACCACTGCACCCAGCTTTACTATGTGCTCCCAGGGATAAGCTTGGGGGTGTGGCTTGTACAGTGAGTTCTCTTACTAGCGGATACACCTGCTTTTAAGTAAGTCAACTTCTAAGGAAGGACTTCCACTCTGGGCTCTTAAATAGCCCTGGGTCTGGTTTGCAAATATCTTAGATCTTTGCTGCAAATTGATAGCCCGTGTTAGTAACTTAAAATTTAATCTCAGTCATTCCAATTACAGAGACAAAGCAAAGGCATGTGTGATACTGATAACATGTTTCCCTTCAACATGCTAAATGGTCCAGTCTGACTCATAGGGATGTTGGACCTTTGTCCTTACCTCATCTCACACTCCTCACTGCTTCCCTTTGCCTCTTCCTCATTCCCTGTGCCTGTGTGCCTGTGTGCGTGTATGTGTGTGGCATGCATATGTGCACGTGCATGTTTGGGTGTGCATGTCTGTGGAGGCCCAATGTTGATGTCAGGAGTCATCTTCCTTCAGTCTTCTACCTCAATCCCTGAAGCAGGGCCTCTCCAGCCCAGAGCTCACCTGTATGACCAGTCTCACTGGCCAGCTGCTCTAACGATTGCCTGCCTCCACCTTCTTAGACTGGAATTACTGGTGTTTATGTGGGCTCTGAGGACCCCAATTCTAATCCCTGTTCTTGCCTAGCAAACACTTATCCACTAAGCCATCCCCGGCCCGCCTTCAACTCTGTTGTTGTCTTATGATCTCCCGCATTAGACCCTTCCCTAATCTCATTTCCCTGCTCTCTTCATAGCCATTTTATATAACTCTTATCTGTGGTGATATATTGTATATTTAATAAGATCAGCTGTGAAGGTCAGAGAGTGGTGACCCACATCTTTAATCCCAACCAACACTCAGGAGAGAGATCTTTCTGGATTTCTGTGAGTTTAAGGCCTAACAGCCACACAGTAGTAGCTCACACCCTTAATCCTAACTCTAGGATTATGATGCAGAGTTGAAGTGAAACAGCTGGGCAGGGAAGATATTAAGGCAGGAGAAGGCAGAAATTGACATTCTGTAGAAGCGACCAGTCAGGCTGAGGACACTTGAAGACAGCACTTACCCTGTCCAACCTGAGAAGTTGGCTGGGTGAGAATTGACTGTGGTCTGTTTCCTCTCTCTGATATTCCAGCTGATTTTATTAAATATACAATCTATCACATACTCATCCCTTCTCAGAAACTTCCTATCCTGGCTTGGTGACACACATTCATACTGGAGAGGAAAGCAAGGTGATCGCCACAGGTGTGAGGCTAACCTGTCCTATGTAGAGAATCCAGGTTAGCCAGGGCTGCGTGGCAAACCTATGTCAGCAACAACAACAAAGAAAGAAAGGAAGGAAGGAAGGAAGGAAGGAAGGAAAGGAGCAAATCCAGTTTCTTTTACCCTGGGCTCCAGCTCACCCACATCAAAGCCTAGCTCTTTATTTAGACTTTGCATTGAAATTCAGATACCTCTCAGTAGCCAGACACCCCTCAGGCTGTAAGGATAGTGCCTCAGACACCTGCTGGGCTCTGCACTGCCTAACTTGAGCATTTCCATTCCCAGAACTGAGTGCAGCCAGTGAAAATCATGTAAACCCAGCTTAGATTAGCTCAGGGCTGAAGGGCATCTGTGGTCCTTACATAACTAAACATCCCACAAGGCTCTGCTCTTGACACTCCTGATGGTTCTCTCGGGAGCTCTCCCAGCGTTTGTGTACCAGTGCCAAGGGTGTCTATAGCTCCTGGCTTCTTGGGAACCCAGTGAAAAAGAGGACACCTTCTTTGACAGTTCCAGCAGAAATCCCAGGCCAGACCCTTCTGGACCACGTTCAGCCGTGTGAACTGAAAATTGGTGAAATGGAAGAACATGAAGGAAAGAAAGGGACCTCTTACCAGACAGCTTAGTGGGGTTTCTGGCGGGGAACTGTCAGATGTACGCCACATTCCCCTTTAATGATTCTAATTAGTTAATGACTTTATGATGTCACTTCCTGCTTCTTCCCAGAGAGACCAGAAGATATTCTGGAAGTTTCCTTATCCTGTAGGATAAGAGACTCGTTGCCACTGTGTTGACTTGGAACCTTATCTGTAGATGCTTCCAGAAGTCCCTAGTGATTGAGTAGAAGCCCAATCTCTCCCTCCCCAGACCCCACCCCTTGGAAGGCCATCAAACAGTAGCCCCCTCCCCTAGAGTTCCTGTTCTAGACCCTGCCCCTGAGAAAGCCCCCCAAAAGTAAGCCTTTCCCTGAGGCTGCTCAAGATCACACCTGCGGTTACTTAAGGCCAGGTAGCCATATCTGCCATGTGACTCTCCTCTTGCCTTTCCAGAGATCACTCAGGATTGCTTTGCTCTGTACCCATTAAACCTGGGCTATTTCTGATCTGGTCTGAATTGTATTGTTGCGTGAGTGGAGAGGCTTCTTGGTGTATAGAAACCTATCACTAGCTCTGGCAGAAGAGAGAGGGCCACATCCAGGAGCAGGAAGCGGGTCTTACGTTTTCACATTAATATCTAAAA
This sequence comes from Sigmodon hispidus, assembly GCA_004025045.1. Taxonomy (NCBI): domain Eukaryota; kingdom Metazoa; phylum Chordata; class Mammalia; order Rodentia; family Cricetidae; genus Sigmodon; species Sigmodon hispidus. Next base: position 146,828 of record PVIH01002530.1, read on the forward strand.
AGAAGCAGTAGGACTTGCCCAGAGAAACGGCCCTGTATCTGTTTTCTTCTGTGTCACCTTCCTCCAGGAGACCCAGACCGTCCTCCAGCACTCACCCCTGTAACTTCTACTCATGTGTGTTCTGGGAACTGCATCTGCCAAGAGTCTCCCTTTATCCACCCATGGCCTAGCCATCGGGTGGAGATAATGACAGCTACTAGGCTCAGCCATGGGCATGGCCTCATGGTCATGGCAAAGGAAGAGATAGAGGGTGGTCCTTTCTGGCCTCCACTGTCCTGAACCCTGGGGAAATGGCAGTCATGGTGGTAGGGAACCTAAGTGGGAGAATGCACTAGATCTGCGTGGCGCTCCTTTCCGGTGGGTGAGCAGCTTAGTACCATCAGCAGGCTGGGCAGGAGCGGTGCTCAGCGAAGAGTTAAGCAGAGCCACAAGGGAATGAGCTTTGATGGTGCAAGAGGGAGGGAGGATAGAAGCTGCCTCTTCCCTCCTGAGACAGCAGCCAGCAGAGCACACTGGACTCTTGGCCCCTCCCTTTCCTTGCCCATCTCTGCATCCAATTTTTTTTTTAGAGCAGTTGAGTAGAATTATTTCCTGAGATCTGTCTAGTTTTGTCTTTAAAGTACAGTTTATATAGCCGAGAGATGTTGTAATAAATGTCTCTCAGTTGGCAATACCAGTAGAAGGAAAAACTTTACTTCCAGATATCCAGCCTTGATCCACAGCTTACCAGCAGATTCATTTCTGTTCTGCCGAGCTCAAGTTGGTAAGGGTTGATGAGACGGCTCAGGAAGAAAAGGAGCTTGCTGCAGAGCTGGAGACCTGGGTTCAAGCCCCAGGACCCACATGGCAGAAGGAAAAGAACTGACATTCACAGGTTGTCCTTTGACCTCCACACACACAATGTGCATGTGTGTGCTCACACATGCACACACAGACTAAACAAATAAGTAACATATTTTAAATAATGAGATAAGAAAAAAGTATACTGAATAAATTCCTAAAAGAAATTATCTTAAAAGTGTGTTTTATTTTTAATTATGTGTATATGTGAGTGTGCAGTGCCCACAGAGGAAAGCATTGGAGCCCCTGGAGCTGGTGCTACAGGTAGTTATGGGCACTGGGAACCAAAGTGGAATTTTTCATAAGATTATTGCTCATCTTTGACCACTGAGCCATTTCTCCAGCCCCTAAAAGACATTTTCAGACTACTGATATGCTCACCTTTATTAGACTCTGTTCTAAATACTTACAAGAAAACCTTTAATTCTCACAACAAACTTGCAAAATACAGCTATTTCTAATGTCCTTATTTTCTATACATGAAAACTAAAGCTCAAAGGAGTAATATAACTGCCCCAGGCCCCATGCTGTTTCTGTTGGGCCGTCATAGACACGTCTGCAAGCTGGCTCCAGAGCCCATGGTCCTGTTCATCACTTGGTAGGCTTAGCTGACATTTGTGTCATGTGCAGAAGTTACTGTGGGGTAAAGATCAAGTCAGGACACTGCCTCAGTGGTCCAGGACCTCTGCCTGGGGAGCCGCTGGAGACAGATGTGAGAGATACTTAGGATTCAGAACAGCCCGCCGACAGAGAAAGTGGTAATGATTAGACAGATTGGGAGAGCAGGGGCTGTGAGCTCCATCTAGCCAAGTCAAGGAAGATGGATGTCAGACATCTAGAGACATCTGTCCTAGTGGCTGGATGAACCAACTGAAATGTGGGTGAGAGGTCTGGACCAAAGCTCCAGTCACTCAGTCATACACTGGTCCTAAGGAAATATGTCCATTTCCTACCTAGTCAGATGTTGAAAGTGGCCCACCAGCCCTGGAGTGCTTAGCAATTTGAAGAGCTCAGAACTTCCCTTACTTAACACAAAGGGAAACCACCAAAGCCACTTCTCCCTCTCCAAGAAGGAGCTGAGGAAACCTGTCCAGCCTCCATGCCTACTCAAACCAACTTCTACTGACTCTCTAGACAGGAGTGATCCTATGGTAGAAATGGAAATGCCTTACTGGTTCCAAGTTTACTGCTTGATTGATTTTACGGGTGGTTGCTTGTTAATTGGTGGCAAGGAAGGGTTGCATGAGCCAGACATGCAAACAGACCTTGGAAGGCGCTTCCTCTCAGGCTGCTCACCATCTCTGAGAAGGGAGCAACTGTAGACTTGCAGAAAAACGTACCATCAGCCTGGAGACCAGCCTGGGTTGGGTTGGGTTTTCCCCCCCGACCCATGGTTAAGTTATTTGAATGTAACATAAAATTTTAAACTCCCAAAGTAACTGAGACAGTCTAGCCAATCATTTGTATTAAATGCAAGTTTATCACAGTGCCTTTCTTTCTACTTGGCAAGTTCCTTAATCAAACCTCAGTTGTTTCAAGATTTGCCTTCCACGGGGCACTTGGGAAATCTCATTTGGAAACAGGCCCACTTGGGTTCCACTCCCGGCAAGTACTAGCTGCTCCCTCTCAGCAAAGATGGAAGCTATGGCCCCATATCCTCTGAGAGCTGTGCAGAGCCCAGGAGGTGAGGTTCAGAAGGTCAGCTGTCTGTCAACTTGACAGCAGCCACATCTTTTCCCACCAGTCACAGATGCTTGGGAGGCCACCACCTGTTGACCCAGTGGTCTGACCCAACATTTAAATCCTGAAATGAGACGGATGGGACTCTGTGCATACACACAGTGATTCATAAGGGACTTATCACTCTAAGATATGTGTGTGTGTGTGTGTGTGTGTGTGTGTGTGTGTGTGTGTGTCTGTGTCTGTGTCTGTGTCCTCCATCAGTCTCTGCCTACTCCTTTGAGGCATGGTCTCTCTCTGAACCTGAGTTTTTCAGTAAGGCTGGAGGAGAGTAGGCCCACCTACCCTCTTATCTCTCCCTCTCAGAATACCTGATTTGTGCCATGGTTGTTAGGATTTGAACGCTGGTCCTCATTATTGTGTGTTGAATATTCTTAACCACCAAGCCATTTCCCCAGCCCCAGGGTCATGTGTGGGTGCTGCAGACCACCCACATCAGAACAGTTGCTTGGAAATCAGCTTTTCAGAATCCCCTGGATGCATTTGGTTTGCTGTTATCAAGAAATTATTCCTGAGGTTGTGATCACCTGGGGAACGGTGCTGAACAAACACTAGTTCACACAGTGGAGAATAGTGCTAGGTGGATGAGGAGAGGGGTGTTCTCAGGATTGCTCCCCATCACTAACCCTCAATGTGGTCTCTTCCCAGTGACTACAGCTCAGAGCTCTGCAGACCCACCCAGCCGTGGCATGTGGTAGGACTGCCCTAGTTACATTCCCAGGCAAAAGCACCTGCCTATCCAGGTTGTCAGTCCTCTGCCCTGAGGTGTGTTTTCCATCTGTGCCAGATTTCACCTTTCATTTATGACTTGTTGCAGCCTGTCCTGAGCCCTGGATAAATAGAAAGATCCCTCCCTCCCTCCCTTAGGTGCCTCCATTCAGGACAGGCCAGGGCTTGGATCTTGAGAACTTTCTCTGATCTTCCAAAGCTCACACTCTGCATATCACATCCCCTGCTATCTCTGTAATGGACACATAAGCTTTGTTCCTCAGGGACCCAGGCCCCCATCGACAAGCACCTAAGTTAAAGAAGGGGGCTCCTTTGTGCTCTTTAACCCCAAAGTTGACCATCTTCATAATGCACAGGAAGTGTCTGAGAACCAAGTTCCAGGTGGCTCTTGCTTGCTGTCCAGTGGGGAGAGAGGGTCAGTTCTGGTTTATTCATGAAAAGACTGATTTTGAAGTCATGCTTATTGCATGGTAGGAATGCTTTACAGCCTCGGGCTGGAGAACACAGGTGATGATGACCCTGGAACTCTGCAGTCAAGGAGCGTGAAGCCCCACCAAGCAGCCCCACGGAGCTGGAGTCAAAGGGATTTGTACTGCCTATGGGATTGGGCTACAGAGCCCAGGAGTTGGGTCCATTGCTCACACCCACATGCCTCAGTTTACACTCACATGCCTCAGTCACCCACAATGTGCTATTTCTCTTTCAGCTTCTCAGCGTAGCATCAGCCTGAAGAAGCAGAGGGGTCGTAGCATCCTCAGCTCTTTCTTCTGCTGCTTCCGAGACTACAATGTGGAAGCTCCTCCACCCAGCAGCCCCAGTGTGCTTCCGCCACAGGTGGAGGAGAACGGTGGACTTCAGAAGGTCAGTACATATGGGGAACTGAGGCAGCGTGTATGTCCCACAGATTCCCTAACAAGAGTATGTGAAATGTGCAACCATTTAAGACTTGGGTTTCATCTTTTTAGAAAAAAGTTGCTGGGCTGGAGAGATAGCTCAGCTGTTAAAGGCTAGGCTCACAACCAAAAATATAAGAAAAAGGTTGCAGGTTCTCCCATCTAGCAACTGGGGAGCGTGTATGATGAAAATTTAAGGTCAGTGAGATGGCTCAGTGAGTAAAGGGGCTTGCTGCCAAGCCTGGTGACCTGAGTTCAAGCCCCAGAACCCACAGTTGGAAGGAGAGAATTGACTTGCCTGAGGTGTTCCCAGACCCCTTCATGTACACTGTAACATGGGCAAACACACACACAGCAGGTACACACATGCACACAACAGGCATACACACAGGCAGAATCGATAAATATAATTTTTGAAAAGGAACCAGTAGCAGATATAAAAACAGGCAAAATAAGGTAGTGACAGAGCATACCTGGAAGTGAGTGTAATTGAGTTTAATACCTTGTGTAATAGCATGTGCTTAACAACAGCAAAGTGAAAGGGCTTCGCATGTGTTTGCTAAGGGGTGTGTGTGTCAGATTGTCATAATAGGTCAGAACCCAAAACCACCCACGGGCTGTCTGACTGACACGTCTGAAATGAAGTGACTCAGAGCAGTGGAAAGTGGAAGGATAAACAGACGCCATCCAGGAACAAGCAAAGAAACCAGGTTATTAATTTCTGTCAAAATTGGACTCTGGGTTAAGAAAAAACCAACAACTCTGGAAAATGCAAAGGTGATTGAGGAACGTGGTTAAAGATTACAGGCATGAGAGTCACGAGACTTTCTCTTCCAAACGGCATGAGCAAAGACCAGATAACTCAGAAAAGAGCGAGACTCAGGGCAGGAGAGATGGCTGGTACCTCCGCGGTTAAGAGCACTTGCTGCCCTTCCAGAGGACTGGAGTTTGCTTCCCAGCAGCCACAGCTGGCAGTTCACAACAGCCTCTGATGTTAGCCGGGAGGATATAGTGTCCTCTTCTGGCTTCCATGGGTATGTGTACGCACACACTAAATATTTAAATAAGAAAAAAATGCACTGGTCAAATGTGGGATAGATCTAAACATCTGATTGTTTTGATATATGGCTCAAAAACATGAATAATATTTGATATGACCAAATGTATAACTAAAACAAGCATTTTAGTTTAGTCTGTGAGGTTTTTAAGGGTGGTGCTTGGGTTTGGCATAGGAGTGGGGGGTGCAGCTTAGTGTTGAGTAGTATAGAGAGCCTGATAATTGGTTTACGTTTCCAAAAAGACATTTGGAAAGGTGGAATTAAAAATCTTAAGAGTATTCTGCTGTTGATGAAAGCAATTTTATTTCACAGCAAAAAAAAAAAAAAATATATGTCATTATGAATGGACAAAAATTGATACACAAGACACAAGATATTATCCAGTATGGCTTATAATGACCCAAGAATGTACCTGATGCAGAGTGCTGACCTACACACACACACACACACACACACACACACACACACATACACACATACACACATACACACGCGCGCGCGCGCACACACACACATACACACACACACATAGACACACAAACAAAACCAACTTTCCTTAAGGCAATAGAGATACATTTTCAGATACATAATGATTCCAAAAAGGATTTTGTTGTTAGTTTTTAGAGGTATTTGGTTAAATGAGCCATATGATATCATACAGTCAGTTGCTACCTGGTTTAAAAATGACATATCCTGAAGAATGGCATGTCACCATAGTTAA